>SJYX01012211.1:62030-252370 GCA_006410675.1 Oreotragus oreotragus | reverse complement strand
CTCCACTAGCTTTGTTTATAGTGATGCTTTCTAAGGCCCATTTGACTTCACATTCCAAGATCTCTGGCTCTAGATTAGTGATCATATCCTCATGATTATCTGGGTCGTGAAGATCTTTTCTGTACAGTTCTTCTGTTTGTCTGGGCTGGAGAGGATGACAATGTGCTCTGGGTGGAGCAGGGAAGATGGAGAGTTAGATATTTTTAGAATTATTGCAGTGAAGGAATCAAAAAGTTCTGGTGGTGGATTGAATAGATGCTGCATTCTTTTTTTTTATGCTGAGTATCAAGCACTAAGCGCGGGCGGCTGCGAGAGCCAGGCCAGCGCACTAAGTGCGGGCGAGAGGAGCTACCCCAGGTCCGAGGTCAGGGGCAGCAACCTAGAGTGCCATGCTACGACGGCGCAGAAACGGGCGAGAGGAGCTACCTTCTAAAGATATCAGGTCCTAAATTCTTGGAACCTGCCATTATCTTATATGGTAATGTCTTTGCAGATGTAGTTAAGGATTTTGAGATTAGAAAGTTATTCTGAATACTGCAGGGTAGGTGGGGGGTAGAGGGGGGGCGGCTAAGTACTATCACAAGTGTCCTAATAAGGCAGAGAGAAGACTCAAGAGGAAGGGGATATATATGTATTTCCTTGTGTGTATAGTTTTAACTGATTTGCATTGTATGACATAAACTGATACAACCTTGTAAAGCAATTTTGTAAACCAATTAAAAACCATTGTAAATCAATTAAAAAATAAAATTTAAAAAGGCAGAGAGAGTTTTGACACACATACAGAGGAGAACAAGATGTGACTCTGGAGGCAGAGATTGGAGTGTTGTGGTCACAAGCCAAGGAATGCTTGCAGCTGCCAAAATCTGGAAGAATGGATTCTCTCCTCCTCTTTCTGAAGGGAGTTTTGGCCCCATGTTACTACTATTTTTTACTTATGGCCTGTAGAACTGTGAAAGAATAAATTTCTGTTGTTTTAAACCACCTGATATGTGTAATTTGTTAAAATAGCCATAGGAAAGTAACACCAGAGGATCTCTGTGGACACCCCAGTTCTCTCCGTGTGTGGGATACTTTCAAGTCACAGCAAACCCAGTGGGGGTCTGCTTGGATCTCTTTTGGGTGCCTGGCTGCTGACTCCTACTGCTGTGCCAGCAGGAAGCTGGTACTCTTGTAGCACTGGGCAGCAAGCAGAGTTCACGTCATCCTCACACCCCTGTCCTTTCCTACCAGCCAAGCCTCTGGCCAGCAGCAGATAAGAGTAGTTTATTGACTCCTCTGCTGGAGGAGACAGACAGCCTCTCTAAGAGGTGGGGCAGGGTGCAGAGCCTCAGGGGCTGATGGCTCCCATTCCCTGCCTGCTTTTTGGCATTGAGGGTCCCCAGCTCAGTTCACCCCCGTCTTCCCAGCCTTGTTACTCAGGGGCAGGGACTTTCTGGAACAATTTTACTCAGTGCACCAGGAACAAAGGAGAAACCAAATGCCTTGCTTAGGAGCGACCCATATGGAGGAGGCAAGGCTAGGCCCAGTGACAGGATAATTGCTTAAATATCTGCTCTAAGTATAAAGGCAGACTCTACCTCCAGCTGGAGTTCAAGTTCCCACAGGTCATGAAAACAAAGAGGGGAATGGGAGAATTAAAGGGGAATAGAAATGGAAATGATTAGGAAAGATTGCCACTACTTACAGTGGGGGAGGTGGGGAGATGGGAATTAACCCTTTTGGGATTGTGCAAGTAGGGTGTGGCCTCCCAGCTCTTGGGAAAGCTGGAGGCCTGAGCCTGCGGGTGAAACGCTCTGCTCCAGGGCAGCTCTCCTAGGGCCCAGAGAAGAGGCTGGTGGGGCTTGCTCAGGCGCTGGGCTGTGGGCAGTGTGACTTGGTAATGGCTTTGAGTGGCGGGACTGAATCTGCAGGCAGCACATTGAGGTTTCAACTGGTCACAGTCCCTCCTTTTTCGCTCTCCTCTCCTGGTGGCGATGGCTCCGCATGCTTCATGCTTCTGCTGACCCAGCTTTCAGACACCCCTTTGGTGGGGTGGGCATGCTCTGCACTCACTCGCACAGCATCCTCTGTTTCTTCTTTGCAATCCTCAGTATGTTGGTAATTGTTAAATTAATTGTAGTGATCTTATCTCTTCAATTCTAAGAAGCACAAATTTTCACCTTTTCACAGTTCTGAATTAGGTCCTGTCTCACAATCAGTCAGCAAATTTAAGGGATGTATTAGACATGGTTCCCCAGAGAAATAGAACTGATAGGATATATATCGCTATATCCGGTTACATATTGTATCCTATCTATACAGTTATATCCTATGTCTGTCTCTGTGTATATATATAGAGATTTTTTTTGGCTCATGTGATTATGGAAGCTGGCAAGTCTAAAATTCGTGGGACACAACAGCAGGCTAGAAACTCCGGCAGGATTTTTGTGTTGCAGTCTTCAGGCACCGTTTCTTTTTCGTCGGGAAATCTTTACCCTTAATGCCTTCATCTGATTGGGTCTGCCTATATTATAGAGTGTAACCTGCTTTACTTAGAGTCAACGGATGGTAAATATTGATCATACCTAGCAATTACCTTCACAGCAATATCTAGACTAGTGTTTGACCAAACAACTAGATACCGTAGCCTAGCCAAGTTGACACATGGAATTAACCACTACAGTGGGGGTAGTCATTGGTGTTTTTTTGGTTTATTCATTCCCTCCTCCAAAATATCTACTATAGAAGTGTGTACGGTCTTAGTGAATGTCTTAAGAATTGGGCTATAATGGCATTTGTTTTCAGTCTGCCCTTCAGTAGGCTGTAGGCCTGATAAAGGCAGAGGTCTACCTATTTTGGTCACAACATCCTCAGTATTGGTTAATTCCCTAGACTGGCTGCTTGGCTGAACAGTAAAAGACTTAGATTTGGGTACTGCTTTGGCTTTTAATCTCCTCCCTTTGGGAGTGTCTCAGGACTTTTCTCCACTTCCTTTCCCCTTTTGTGCGGGCAGCATACTCCTCTTCTTCTCTTCACCCCCCTGTCTTTCTGTCTCCTTGTTTCCCATCCCTTTTATTTGGCTAATGCTCTGTGCCTAATCACGTTAGCCAGCACTGGCATTATAGAGATGTTTGCAATCCAACCCAGGTCTGATTATGAGCTTCAGCAGCCCCAGGCTACTTTAAGAATGTGTTGATTGGTGGGGGTTGGGAAGCCCCCAGAGGGGGCCAGCATTTTTGGCTGATGGAGCTGCCCACATGTGTGTCTGGGCACCGCAAGAGAGCCTGGGCTGGTTGGGTTTTGGTTCTCTCCTTGATCAGGCTCCTGGTGGGGTATTTATCCTGGCTGGGTGTCTAAGCCCTTCCTGATTGTATTAAGCCTCATGAAAGTCAGGCCCCAAACAATCCAGCTAGTGTGGCTAGTGCTGTGACCACAGCAAAGTGTGCCCTGTACTTCTTGTCATTCTCTGTTTGAGCTCATTTCAACTTTCTCCCAGCACGGGGAGTATAAAGAAACTGCCACGTGTTTCTCTGGTTTGCAAGCATTACCTCATTTCCCTTGTCTCGGATATTAATTCAGAAATATTTATTAAGTGATTTCAGGATTTGGGGCAATTTTGAAAGCATTCAGTACAGATTCCAAGAAGGATGCCGTGAGTTTAAAGGAAATTAGCTACCTCTCTCTTTCTATTTTCTCAAAAGCACCCTATATTTTTCCTTAGTGCATTTTGCTTTCTTGTCATTGTTCCTTTAATTATTTACAGTCATTCCCGGAATGTCTGTCTTCTCTATCAGTCGTTTACAGTTTCCATCTGGACAGGTTCGTGAGTGGTGTCTTCATCACTGTATTCCCAGGGGGAGGCACAGTAAGTTCTTGGCCACCTATTGCCTATATTTTGATTGACAGAGATATTGCATCCTACCTGGAAGGTGTAATTATATTTCTGAAAGTCTGTACATAGCACGGAGGAATATGTACTTGTACATAGTTAAGGGTCCACAGTTGTGTTCTTGGAATCAAGAGCCCATGCTATGACACTCGAAGAGCCTTAAAGTGTTTCTTCCTTGCATTTCTTAAAATATCTGAGACAAGACTACCTGAGTCACCGTTCCTAGAGGGGCTGGTGTGAAATGAAATTACTTTGGGTTGCACAGTTGTGAAGACACACATTCCCACGTGTGTGTATGCTGTAGTGGACTGTACTTTGCTAAAATTGGGGGCTCTGTGAATCACCACACTTCCTGGACTCATATCCTGCTCCTACCAGTTTCTAGATGTTCCACAAGAATGTTGTATGGCCTTCAGCACAATGCTTGCCATCCCTATGCCTTCATCTAGTCCATCTATGAAAGGGGAGAATGATACTCCTCACCTCATAGACTTGTTTTGGGATTGAGAGAATTAATATAGAGCACTTAGGTCAATGTGTAGCTCAAAGTAACCTAAATAAATGTCAGTAATTATTATCATTTCTACAAATATGTAGTAGTAAAATTGTCATTGCATGCATGGTGAGTTAAAAAAAGGAGCTTTTTAGGAAGAGGGAAACTCTAGTCACTGAAAACCACATGGGCTACGTGGAAATGGAAGTGGGCTCTGATGTAAGTAGAAATAATGCTGATAGTCCAGGGCACAGCACTCTAGAGAAAGGTCAGTATAGAGAAAACATATAGTTATTTAGCCGTTGGCATGGATGAGCAAAACACTGGGAGGACAGAATTTAAAAAATGGGAGATACATGCAACCATTGACCAGGAGTGTCAGTGGAAGCTGACTCATTTGGCATCTGAGTGCTTCCAGCCATGCTCACCTGGCATCAGCACAAATGGTCATTTCAATCCAAATGTTCAGTCCAACCAGCATTCAAGGAGAGTTGGTGGCTTGCCTTTGTGAAGCCCATGCTCCAAATCATCATCTAGCCTGGCTGGCTGTTTGTTGGGATTGGGCAATTCGGACAGTGGCATCTGCCAGTCCCCCCCTGCACAGTTATTGGGGTCAGAATTTGCATTGTCAAACAATTACTAGCAGCACCCCAAACATTTCTGACTTCAGAATACTCATGTAGCAAAACAGATTGATCAGAAACTGTATTGTCCTGACGTTTTTAGCAAACACAAATGACTAGCCATAAATCCACAGTGATGCAGCTTTGTCATCGCATCCCCCAATTCATTCTATAGAACGGGCTTGAAATATACTGCTGGGAGTAAACATCAGTCTGGCATGTTCTCGTCCTAGTCTTCTTCTCACCTTGGCCCATGGGGGTGTTTCTGCTAATTGAGGACTAGCTTTCTTTCTGTTTTTTTTTTTTTTTTTCACCTCTTTGAAATGAAAGACAATTTAAATTGACTGAGCTATAATATTATTGTATTAAGAATGATATATTACAGATCAGTTCAGTTCAGTTCAGTAGCTCAGTCGTGTCCGACTCTTTGCGACCCCATGAATCATAGCACGCCAGGCCTCCTTGTCCATCACTAACTCCTGGAGTTCACTCAAACTCACGTCCATCGAGTTGGTGATGCTATCCAGCCATCTCACCCTCTGTCATCCCCTTCTCCTACTGCCCCCAATCCATCCCAGCATCAGAGTCTTTTCCAATGAGTCAACTCTTTGCATGAGGTGGCCAAAGTACTGGAGTTTCAGCTTCAGCATCATTCCCTCCAAAGAAATCCCAGGGCTGATCTCCTTCAGAATGGACTGGTTGGATCTCTTTGCAGTCCAAGAGACTCTCAAGAGTCTTCTCCAACACCACAGTTCAAAAGCATCAATTCTTCGGTGCTCAGCTTTCTTCACAGTCCAACTCTCACATCCATAAATGACCACTGGAAAAACCATAGCCTTGACTAGACGGACCTTTCTTGGCAAAGTAATGTCTCTGCTTTTGAATATGCTATCTAGGTTGGTCATAACTTTTCTTCCAAGGAGTAAGCGTCTTCTAATTTCATGGGTGCAATCACCATCTGCAGTGATTTTGGAGCCCCCCAAAAATAAAGTCTGACATTGTTTCCACTGTTTTCCCATCTATTTGCCATGAAGTGATGTTGAGCTTTAAGCCAACTTTTTCACTCTCCTCTTTCACTTTCATCAAGAGGCTTTTTAGTTCCTCTTCACTTTCTGCCATAAGCATGGTGTCATCTGCATATCTGAGGTTATAATAATATATATTTTCTTCATCCCAAGTAATTTTTCACACCAGTTGGGTTACTTGATATTTTCAATCACCTTGTGAGGTAAGTTTGGTGGATAAGGAAATTATTAATTTCCTTTTGAACTTGGAGACTCAAGGAGGGGTAGTGATAATTTACATTGGTTAAACTGGTGTTTTAATAGCTAATACACTGCAGTTACCTTGTACCAAATACTATTATAAGTGTTTATTTAATCCTCACAGTGAACCAATGAAGAAGTCACTGTTATTATCCCTGTTACATGGATGAGGAGACTGAGACATGGAGAGATGAAATCAGCTCCCCAAGAGAATAGCTGGTAAGTGATGGAGCTGAGATTACAACCCTCGTAATCTTGGCTTCAGAGTCTTTGTTCTTATCTGCTGTTGTATGTTGAATGATACAGCCCATGGTCTCGGGGATTTTCAGGCAATTCTTGCTCTGGTTACTGTCTCCTTTTACCAGTTTCCTGTCTTCTTTAAGGATCTCCTAATCTTAGATGGATAATGTATGTTCTAAAATGAATAGAAATATGTTTATTTCTTTATTATAAGAGCAAGAGTGGTAGCTGGAGAAGAAAATGGGGACCAGCTTCAAAATGATAATGAGATGAAAGATCAAAAGCTTATGAGAAGCTTATGAAAGTGCTGCTGAAACCATTGTCTCATTCTTGGTTGTTGCCAAGGACTCCTGTTTGGCTTCCTGCTCCGTGTGGTTTATTTTGTCGAAGCAGGAGGAGGCATATCGATGCTGAAGTCAGACTCACTGTGGGGATGGGGAGGGCCCATGTCAGTTGCATTTTCTTTCTTTGTGAACTTCAGAGAAGTGTGGGCAGCAACCCGATTTGAGATCTTGCAGGTAAGGGTTTTAGAACCCCTGGGAGAGCCTGCGTTTCTGGTGCGCTTCTAGGTTTGTGGGGTGTAGAATTCATGTAAGAACTATTCAACTCTTCTGAAAGAGCTATTGAAATTAACTTTGACTTGACTATAGGTGGTTTTGGTACTAAGAGCTTAATGCATGCTATTCTGAGATTAGGTCTTTATCGCCAGGGGTCAGATGGAACTTTTCAGGGCACTTGGAACTTCTCAGGTCAGATGGAACTTTATTTATTTATTTACTTATTTGATATAATGAGAATGCACAGAGAAAGATGGAGCTGACTTTTGGTTCTTTGGAGCAACAAGTTTTTTTGTGATTGAAGTAATTCATTTGTTACGATCAGTGTGCAATTTGGAAAAGATACCATTTTCTAAGTGGCAGATTTTCTCCCATGGAAGAGATTTCTTTTGGTTGGGTGGGAATGGGATGGGGGAGTGAGTAGGAATTTTCAGGGCTTCAAAATGCTAAGAAGTTTGCTTCTTGTAGGACTTCACATGCAGCAGGGTAACTAACTCAGATAACTCCATGGGGGCCTCACCTGGGTTTCCTATATGGGGTCTAATTTTCTTCCTGCTTGAGTTATTATGTAATCACATTATGTTGTCAAAACTTGAATAGTGGGAGAGAGTAAGGTAATAGAGAGAGACCCAAATTCCCTCGGCATTTCTGCTTAACATGACTTTCATGACCTTTGGCACAAATATTAACCTGAGAATGCCGACTTTGTCATGTCTCCAAGCTTGTGTGTGGGCGGACAGGATGAGATGGGACTGAGTGACATTAGATATGTATTACAGTAGGCACACTGCCAAAGCAGACAGTTGAAACATGAAACTGTTTGCCAATCTAGTTTATTTGACATCTTTAGACAAATAAATTGTGTTGCTTAAGAGAATTTTGGCTTTGAAAAATTAGAATGGATAATCATATGGATTTGTCTGTTGGAAATGTTATGTGCCTATAAATCCAAAGAAGGGGTTTATATTCATGTGTTGACACTCCCTGCAGGTAATTATAAACACTGCCCTCCACAGAAACTGATATCTTTTAGAATTTTTATTGATTTATAAAATTATAAAAGTTGTGTAGCAATAACGTTAAGTGTATTTAGAAGAAGAAAAAAAGAAGAAAAATCTCTAACAATCTTAGTATTTGTATGTTGTAACTTTTTTCATGGTTTGACTTTTACTTTTTTTGCTGTTGGCCTGTATATTTTTATACAGTTGGAATCCTAGCTACCCAGACTTTACCCAATTTACTCAAAAAAATTTGCAAATTGGAGGCAACTTCAGTAGTAGATCCATGGACAGCTGAGATAGAAGGGGCATTTGAAATCCTCTGGCCTGATCTTGTTCTGCAGGTGAAGTGGCAGAAGCCCAGAGAGGTGAAGGGATTTGCCTGAAGGACAGAGATTGGGAATAACTGAGGTGGGGCTTTTTCCAACACAGTGGTGCTTCTTCACACTCTGCAGTCTCTCTCTACCATAGTCTTGAGACCTGCCTTCATCACCACATGTCTTGTCAACTTATGTGTGTGTATATGTATGTGTATATATATACATATATGTATGAATTGCTATCTAATATATTTAAAGACTTAATTATAGCAAACTCCAGTTTCATAAATGATTATAAAAATTGAAAAGGTTTGAAAAGTAGTCATGAGACTATGGAATTTTATATTTCCTCACATTACAAATCTCCTAAAATGTTTTTCTTAAGGTCTTATGGCTACATAATGCCCCTTCTAGCTCATAATGTTAGATTGTTTATAATGAATGCCACTGCCTAGAAATGTGAAAATCTTACTGGACCTGGGAAGAAAGCCCAGAAGAGATGGAAAAGAGAATGAAGTTATAGGGTGAACTCATGACAATGGACAGTTGTTTTCTCAGAAACAAAAGTGAAGTTAATACAAACTTTTTTAAATGGCAAAACCACAAGTTGATTTATTTGGTTCTAAGTGGTAATAAAGATTGACTTCCCAGAGTTGGAGGGTCTACTTTTCTTTTTTTTCACTCCTGATCTTTAATATTAGCCTTTAGCAGAAGTCTATTCAAATCGTAGTCACCATCTTGGAATGTTTTTAATACGTCTGGATAGTTAGCTATACCTCTGCAAATGAAAAACTACGGAGAATTAAAAATAGAATGAAAACATCTAGTGAGATTTACTTGAAAGGTAGATTTGTGGATAATTTTCAGGAGGGGAGTTTTTTCCCTTGGCTATAATTCAATTTGGGTAGTTGAAAATATCTGTCAGAGGCAAATATTTTTCAAATTTCAAATCAGTTCCTTGAAAGAACACTGCTTGTTTTTTGTTAGAAGATGCTCTTTTGGATTCCTGAGTTCAAGAATAATAATCTATCTCTAGCACATCGGCACAAGTAAGCGACTTCACTTTCACTTTTCACTTTCATGCACTGGAGAAGGAAATGGCAACCCACTCCAGTGTTCTTGCCTGGAGAATCCCAGGGACGGGGGAGCCTAGTGGGCTGCTGTCTATGGGGTCACACAGAGTCGGACACGACTGAAGTGACTTACCAGCAGCAGCAGCAGCACATCGGCACACCCTGTCACAAAAATAAGTGCCTGGATTTTGTTTATTATTTATTTACTTTTTGACCGTTTCCCCTGTTGGTACTCTTTAGAAATAGGTCTTCTATATAGTATCTGTCAGGTAGACTATGTTGCAGTGATGAACATCACTGTGATTTTACATTCATCCTGCATGTCCATCTTGGGCAGTGGGGAGGCTCTGCTCTTCTAGTTACTTGAGGATTTAAGGTGCAGGATGGCAGCCTGTCCATCTCACATCATTGCTGTAAGGAAGAAAGGATACCAAGAACTGTGTCTACTCAGAAGAGACATTTATCACCTTCACTATTGGCTAAGGCAAGGGACATCACCATACCCAGAGCAGACCCTATCATGTTGTTTGGAAGCAGGCTCAGAGTTAAGTGGGAACTGCCCTGATGATCACAGTGTGATTATAGCTAATGATGGAGATTTGTGTGGACTTTTGCCTGAAGAATTGAAAATGATTTCAGTGTTTACATCTAATCCACAATTAATAGAGATAGGTAGGTTGCTGATATCACTGCTCCTGGAGGAAGGGGAAGTGGAGGGACATAGGGAGGAAGAATTAGTGACTTACCTGAAGCTACGGAAGATCTGACACCTAGACCCCCAGATTTCTAACGCAGTATCTTTAGAGCCACGTTTGTGAATGGCTGTCCTTAGTCTCCTCAGGAGTATCTCTCATTCTTTGAAATATCTTGATTCCAACTCTCTGTGTGGTGATGGGTGAGTTTGCAGTTTAAGTGGATTTTTGAACCATTGGTCTTTTCTTTTGGAGCAACTCTGGGAGGCTAAATTGTGTAGACTAGAAAAAAGAACATGTGGATTAAAATCAGGCAGGTTTGGGTCTAAATTTCAATTCCGTCTCTCCACTGTTTGGCCTCAGGGAAGTAACTTGTCTGAGACTCAGTTTCTTCCTCTGAAAAATGAGGATAATATTTTCTACCTTGCAGGTTGTGGTGATGAAAGAGGAAAGGTTGTGGAAGGCATAGCCCATGCTGGGCATCCAGGGGAGGTTCTGTATATGAGACAACATTACCCAATTCTTTAGTGCTTTGGTTGCTCACATTTTGAGCCCCGCAACAGGCTCAGGAATATTGGGGCACTGTTCCCAAGCGAGGCTGATATTGTTTCAAGATAAACAACTTGGCTTCTGTCTGTTGTAAGCTCCTCAACTTATTTTGCTAAAATATCATAAAGTGCTAAGTTCCTTGATAAATTTCAGGGTCTTTCTGTTTAGTTTTATTTTCTCCCCAATTCTTGAAACAGCTTTTAGGGCAACCCAGTAGTCATGGTATGGGCAAGGAGGCACCAAGAAATTGCTGAAGTTAAACAGCAGCTTCTAGAAACTGCCTCATCAAAGTTCCAAGAAACTTTTAGATATCCAGTTTCATGGAGCCTTTCTCTTATTCGTGGGGAAACTCTTACAATGGGGAAGCAGAGAGGAGCTGCAGCCCTGAGCTGGCTGCCTTGTTGAAAAGCATAACTCTGCTCTAGGCAGAAGATGGTCTGGTCTCGCCTTCTCCATTAATAGGATGCCAACCTTTGCCAACTTCGTCTGTTGTGGTTCGTGTGGGAGGGCTCACATGTTTCAGCGGTGTTGTTGGGTGTTGTGGCGGTCTGATTTCACTCTGAGTTTCTATTTGCTCTGCTTTCAAGGTGAATTGCAGTGAGGCTGTTTGGACCAAAGTCAGAAGGGTTTGGGAAAAAGAAAACAAAACATCACTTTGATTCAACAGTTGCTTAGTGAGTAGTTGCTGACCAGGAATCACCCCCTTGTTTTGACTAATATAAGCCAAAAAAAAAAGAAAAAAAAATTCAAACTGGTTTATGAGCACAGATACCATCTCAGTGTTTTTAAGGCCCACAAATAAATCTAATCTTTAAAAGTGTGTACCTGTTGGTAAAGAGATGAAATTTAAAATATATGTCACTTAGCTAAAACCCCATCCCTTAGTCTTGATTTTAAATATCTTCCCTCCTCTCTTTTCTCCCTCTCATTTCCGTTCTAGCTGCCTTCTTCCTTCTCTTCCTTTCTCTGAGATGCCGAAAGGGATTTATGTTTAGTAAGTCAACTCAAAATCTGGAAGGTTGTTGCTTTTCTTTGAGGTGCTTGAATAAATACTAGCAAAATATGATCTTTGCTCAACACCCCCTCCCCCACCTTTCTCTCCCACCTTTTTTTTTTTTTTTGGTAATATACTGGGAAGAAAAAAACTTTCCAAACACAGAACTTTATGGCCAGAGACAATCTGGCTGCTGGAATAAACAGTCTGCTCCCTCGTTTACCATTCCATCATGGGCTTAAATCCTGAGAAGCTCGCGGCTGCCCGCAATAGTTCTTGCTTGGCAGCAGGGAAGTCTGCCAACATCCCATCAGGCTTGTTTCTTAAGCAAAGTTGTATAAGTTAACAGGTTTTATTGTTGGGGGTAATCTGGGGTTGTTCTTACAGGAGGAAGGGACGAGGCCCCCAGAGTGTTTGCCAGCAACAGCCCTTGGCTTTACTCATTCCTGCTCCTCATTAATTTGTGTGAGCTCAGCTTGGATAACAAACTGTGGGGCAGGGGGATCCTATTCAGCCAGGCCTGGCCTTGGTAAGGCCTGTGAGCTAATTGCTTTAATTGAGTGGGAGGGGCTGCCTTCCTCTTGATTCTGTCCCTTCCCGGCCTTCTTTGGAGTGGAATGAATGGAGGCCCACTTCAGCTCCTGCTGGCAGCGTGGTGGCTGGCTGGGCTCTGGGATCCACTGCTGGGATCTGCTGTGTGAAGAGGTATTCCGCTGGTGCTCACTCTGCACTTTGCTCTTTTGCTTTCCTTTTGGGTTGAGAAACAATCTCATCTAATTTATAACTGGGAAACAGCATTAGGGATGTGTTAGCGTTCTGGTCCGGATGGACAGATCATTTACAACTAGCACCATCTATTATCAATGCATTGCTCTTTAGGACCTGCTATGCAATAGGCATGTAGTGAAGCATAGGAAACATGGATTGCATTTCCAAACCCCAAAAGGAGAAAATTATTTTGAGGCGGAAGCCTCACCCCAGGTAGGGGGCAAGGGGTAGGGGCTTTGGGGAACAGGGGAAGGGTCTGTCTCTTTAAGACAGACTAGGAGGAAAACCAAAAGTCATCAACTTGGAAAGTAACAAATGAGAGCCCAGAGCTGTGGAGCTAATGTGCAAACTTGTTTCTGTCCTCTATGGCGCCATCATTTATTCAGGAGGTAGAAGCAGAAGACGGGGACTTGCATTTGCTTGATACTCAATTATACATTAGTGTACATCACTTGGCAATCTGTTCATATCAATTTAATTGGATTTTAATATTGCCTCTGATCTTGTTGTCCAATTAACAGTACTGGCTGGCAATAAAGCAGAACCACACACTATGTAACACCTTTGATCCCTGCCATATGGAGCTCTTCCATTGATTACCACATTTTCAAAAAATTTCACTCTCTCAATATGGGCTGTGATAAATGGGAGAAAAAGCACATCCCTGATGTGATAAAAATTTCACTTCAACTCGCAACTTCATTTATTTTGTTGACATTCGGCTCTGATTAAGAACAATAAAAAAATCATGCCCTGAATATCATATGCAAATACAACCCTGGGCATGAATCTAATCATGCCATGGGAGCATTACCATGACTAGCCTGGCATCGGCTCAATTTTTTTTAAAGTGACAGCATACACTTCTGGGCTCTCTGTGCAAAGTAGTCGCCACCGCTATGTCATTTAATAAACATCTGATGTTTTGATTCCCACCAAGGTATGGCGATTAGCATCTGATTTCTGCCTTTTACTATGAGGCCTCTGTGTTCAGGTGATGCCTGGCATTGACCTCCCCTATGGTGGGTCAATGGTGAAAAACCCACCTGCCAATGCAGGAGTTGTGGGTTCAGTCCCTGGGCTTGGAAGATCCCCTAGAGAAGGAAATGGCAACCCACTCCAGTATTCTTGCCTGGAGAACTCCGTGAGCCTGGCAGGCTATAGTCTATGGGGTCACAAAATCGGAGAAGATTTAGCAATTAAACAGTAACAACAACAACCCCTGTTTTCTTAATCCTTGCTCTGGGAGATCCAAGCAGCTGGGAACTGGGATGGGGCAAGGTTCCTGGGTGACCCCTCAGGCTTCCACCTCTTTATGGGCCTGCCTCTCAGACTGGGTAAGGAGAAGCAGCTTTGGTTTGGGAGAGGCTGCCATGCCAGGGACAGGACCTGCCTGCTCTGAGGAAGCTTGTGAATGCCTGTATGAGCCAGCTTCCTGTTTGCCTCTTGGAGTTGTGCAAGCAATTACAGCTTAATGCCCTGGAGACACTCCCAAATGACAGGATTCACCCCCAAGGGAAACAGGCTTCTGTTGTGGAGGATTACATCAATGTTCTAAAAGGCCCTTCCACAGCACTGAGGAACCACTGATGCTTTTCATGCTTCCGCAAGAAGGTTGCCCATGTCCACGGCTGGGAAATGCCCGAGAGTCCCTGTCTGATTGTGGACTCTGCTCTCATGCCCTGTCTCCTTGTCCTGCTCTGGGACAGACTCCTGGATCATCTCTGTGCCTGTGCTGCTGGGTGTGACCAAGCTGGTACTGGGGAGTTACTGCCTGCTTTAGAGCAGGGCCTGCCACCCCAGTACTCACGGCGACGTGGGAGAAAAAGAGGGTGGACAAGGTGGCCATGCCCCATGGTAGAGGCAGTCGGGAGTTGCCTGGAATCCTGACAACTTTGGAATGTGGGTGGGGGGCTAGGTTGTCTGTTACATATGTCATAAATTATTTCTTGACCATTAGCAGTGTTTCTGCCTCATAACTGTTCTTCAGGCATATTAAATCAGTGAGAAGGAAGAGTGTGCTAGGACATCTGGGGCTGCCAGATAATTCAGTTAATTTCTATTCCCTTGAACCTAGAGGTGTTAATTTGGAAGCACAACAGAAGAGTCTGAAGAATGCTAATACGTCATTTGAATGATTAATGCAATCAGGGGGATTGGGGGACCTCTGTTTACTCCTTAATTTTGACATGGCACAGTAAGGAGGAGAGTGGCTGATTTTCCAAAGTTAAGGGCAAGTAGGTTTCATTTCAGTCACGTGGCCTGGGCTGGGGTTTGGGGAGCTGGGGTTACTCAGAAGGGCTGTATCAGGCAATGGGGGCCAGTTTTGTTCGTATGATGGCTACTGCCAGGAAAACAGATGAAATTGTTTGTGATCTGATGAGCTCTGTCCTCTTGGGTGAAGAAGCTCCCAGAAGCTGCTGGGAACAGCAAACAGAAGAAGAAAAAAGAAAGCAAGAAAGGAAAAGAGACAGCCTGGAAAAACCGAGCTGAAAATAGGTGATAGCCTTATAATGTACATGTATTTTTATCTGACATTTCCAAATTGAGTGGCTTTCTTTAAAAGAAGGAAAATATTTCCAAACTTATTTAAATGGAACCTTATTAGGGAAAGCTTAGGACTGAGCAACTATTTAGAAATATATTTTGAGGAGAGACGCAAAGGAAGACCTTTAATTCTTAGCAGATTGTAGGCATTTAAAAGAAGTCTTGTGTCTATTTATTGTGCTGCCTGTGATTAGAGGCAGCTTATGACTGTGATAACAGGAAATTTCAAAGGGCACTTTCCCCCCACCAGCCAGACACTGTAGTATCTCCTTTTTAAAACAAAGAAGGTATTGTGAGAGTGAAAGGGATTTGGCCCCAAGCACTAAACAAATTCTAGAGAACAGAAAAAACCCTGTAATTATGTTAATAGTAAATTAATGTTTTGCAATTTACCCATATCACCTCAGAATAGGTGTTGTTCAAAAGTACCTATTGGAAATATTCGGCAGACATGCTGGAGAAGGGGAGAAGTCAAAATGTTTAATTTTCTATAAAGCCTTGTGTTTAATTTACAAATGGAGCTTCCCAGTGTTAGAAATACTGTTTTCCTGGGGGTGCCACCCAGGAAACTGCTTCAAGAAGCTGGGACGCAGGGCCACTCTCCTAAAAGTGTCTTGTGGTTTAGAGTTTCCTTGTGTGTTAATGACCGGGATGAACAGTAGCAGATGGGCGAAGGAAAGGACCTTCCCATCTCAGAATTCTTTGATTCAGTGACCAGCTGAGAAATCTTAAGCCTATTCCACAGTGAATGTTGCCTCACAATAACCTCTGTCTTTGGCTTTTAGTCTTAGATGACCCGTAGATCTCATAGTTTAAATAGAGCCCTGAGTTGAATAGACCTCAATTTTGATGTTCATGGGATCAGTTCATAGGAACTTCTTTGTGGAGATCAAACACATAGATTGATAAACATTTATTGAGTAACTATATGCCACGAAATGTGCTGAGCCTTTTCTGGAACATAAGGTTTTTCTCAGTAAATTCTCAAAACAACCCTGAGAGGCAGAATTTATTACCTATATTTTACCGAAGGGGAAATTAACACTAAGTCACTTGCCTAAGGCCCCAGCTGAGGAAGTTAGGGGCATAGTTTCTGACCAGGCTGTTCTAGGGACAGTTGTGAAGTGGACAGTTCCCTTGGTACCCTAGATGCCCTCTCTTGTATATTTTTCCTCTCTTAGTGATGAACTCTATCCTTTAGGCATCCAGTTATGTATTATGCTCTGTATTTTCATCAAAACCTACTTGCAAGAAAAGATCTTACATTCTTTAGTATAAATTTGAACCCAAGTCAGAAACTGTGCTAGGCTTTTTTTTTAAACACATGATTTTTCTTGATTGATTCTCAAGGGATCTCAGTATTTAAAATTTTATAGCTAATAATGGAATAAAATATTCTACCTGCCTTAGTGGCTGAGGCATTAATGAGTAGGAACAATTAGGGTAGATTTGCCTTAATCTTTCAAGTAAAGTAAATGTTGGCTTTTTCTGCCATACACCAGCTAGAAGCACTCTGGAAACCAGCATTTCTGATAAGCCTGACTATGGACAATGGAAATTGTTTTAAATAAAGCACTAGACTAGGAATGAGCAAGCCTGGATTTCAATCCTCTGTTGCTAAAGTGTGTTTTGGGGCAGACAATGGAACAATTAGGGTAGATTTGCCTTAATCTTTCAAGTAAAGTAAATGTTGGCTTTTTCTGCCATACACCAGCTAGAAGCACTCTGGAAACCAGCATTTCTGATAAGCCTGACTATGGACAATGGAAATTGTTTTAAATAAAGCACTAGACTAGGAATGAGCAAGCCTGGATTTCAATCCTCTGTTGCTAAAGCGTGTTTTGGGGCAGACAAGCTGCTGCTGCTGCTAAGTCGCTTCAGTCATGTCCAACTCTGTGTGACCCCATAGATGGCAGCCTACCAGGCTCCACTGTCCTTGGGATTCTCCAGGCAAGAACATTCCTTCTCCAATGCATGATAGTGAAAAGTGAAGTGAAAAGTGAAAGTGAAAAGTCGCTCAGTCGTGTCGGACTCTTAGGGACCCCATGGACTGCAGCCTACCAGACTTCTCCATCCATGGGATTTTCCAGGCAAGAGTACTGCAGTGGGGTGCCACTGCCTTCTCCGGGGGCAGACAAGACTGGAAAATAAAAGGACTGGATCATAGCAATGCCCCTTCTATACCTCCTCATCCATAACAGACATTATTAATTAATCTTGGGGTGCTATTTGATCAAGTTTGAATGCCATTTGGAATCTACCTCTACTGATCCTCCAAGCAGGATTATTTATCACTTGTAGTTGGCAATGGCACCCCACCCCAGTACTCTTGCCTGGAAAATTCAATGGACAGAGTAGCCTGGTGGGCTGCAGTCCATGGGATCGCTAACAGTCGGACAGACTGAGCGACTTCACTTTCACTTTTCTCTTTCATGCATTGGAGAAGGAAATGGCAACCCACTCCAGTATTCTTGCCTGGAGAATCCCAGGGACGGGGGAGCCTGGTGGGCTGCCGTCTATGGGGTCACACAGAGTCGGACACGACTGAAGTGACTTAGCAGCAGCAACAGCAGCAGTTGGCACTGAAGATGAAACTTTTTGCCACTCAATGGCTAGATGGTATCCAACATTTCCTCCAGTTACAAATTCTGTTAGATCTTCAGTGGAAGGAAGTAAACTAGGTCCATGTTTTCCAAACCTGTCTGAGCAGAAGCACTGGGGGCTTTGTAAATTCACCTCTTCAGTCATATTCTCTAGGAGAGGAGTTTGAGACTCTGTATTTTTCTAAAGCTTCTCCAGTGATTATGATATAGCCAATCTATAGACTGACATTTGGGCCCTGCCACTTTAGATTATGTGATTCAGAGTTTTAATAATGAGAATTTTCAAGTTGAAATACTTGGTGGTTCTAGCAGAGCCTCAACATTTTATTGGATGAATTTCTACTTTTAAGTTTGCTTTCCATCTTCAGTCTTCGAAAGAGTGCTTTGGAGTATGACCCACATCTGGACCTGTAGTGTTCTGCTGACTGGGTTCAAATATTGGACACAGAGGCTTATTAGCTATGTGGCCTTGAACAAGTCATTTAACATAGGCAAGTGATTTAATCTTATCTTCTCTAAAACCAACATCAGAATACCTACCTGGTAGAGTTGTTGAAATTCTAAGATTGATATTATGAATAGCAGTTATTGAGCACCCACCATGGACCAGATAGTATAAATTCAAGTCTAAATGGAAGAAAAATAAATAGAACATGGTTTCGGAATGTCTTCTAAACCAGTGTTTTGTTTTTCTTACCACAATCTCTGGGTTATACTTAGGCACATATGTACATAGACAACTGAAACAAAAGCTTCTCAAAAAATATTTGTTCTTGCTGTATGTAATGCTCTTTACAATTTCCCATTTAATTCCATTAAACCCTGCACATTAATGTCATGTGCATTAATCTGACCATGACCCCACACGTTAATGTCATGGACCACTCATGGGTCATTAGCTGTACTACTAGACCACTCTCTTCCCAAACTGGCCTCATTATGACCATCTACCCTCTGTGTATATACTATTTCCAGTGATGGAAAACTCTCTGAAGCCCGGAAAAACATCTCTCAATTCACTCTGTGTTCATGCTATGCTAAGTCACTTCAGTTGTTTCTGACTCTTTGTGAGTCTATGGATCGTAGCCTGCCAGGCTACTCTGTCCGTGGGGGTTCTGCAGGCAAAAATACTGAAGTGAGTTGCCACGCCCTCCCTTCCAGGGGAGTCTTCCTGACCCAGGGATTGAATCTGTGCCTCTTAGGACTCCTGCACTGGCAAGCAGGTTTTTTACCGCCAGTGCCACCTGGGAAGCCCGCAATTTACTCTAGCTAATATTAACTGAACACTGCTGCTACTGCTGCTGAGTCGCTTCAGCCGTGTCCGACTCTGTGCGACCCCAGAGACGGCAGCCCACCAGGCTCCTCCGTCCCTGGGATTCTCCAGGCGAGAACACTGGAGTGGGTTGCCATTGCCTTCTCCAATGCATGAAAGTGAAAAGCGAAAGTGAAGTCGCTCAGTCGTGCCAACTCTTAGTGACCCCTTGGACTGCAGCCCACCAGGCTCCTCCGCCCATGGGACTTTCCAGGCAAGAGTACTGGGGTGGGGGTGCCATTGCATTGACTATTAACAAAGCAGTCAACTGTTTCATACTGCTATTTTATATAAAGGCCTGCACCCTGGGTACCTGGGATGCTGATTGGTTTCCCACCATGCTCTTAGCTAATCCTTGGCTATCTAGGACCTACTCTGGTACTGCTGTCTGTTCTGGACTATGAAGTCCTCATTCCTGTCAAAGCTCAGCTATCATGTGACCTAGTGTGGATAAGTTAATTACAGCCAGAAGGTTCCTGACTGACAGTGATGGATGTTGCCTTGCAATTTAAATAGTAACCTTTGGAGGCTAAAATGAGGAATTATCTTATTAGACAAAGCTAGTAAAGAGAGAATTTTTGTCATGACAGAATCTTGGAACCATTTAAAACTTTCTATTCTTGGGCAGCAGGACCAAGAAGTTAGACATGAGTGTGTAGTTGTACGTTGGGCCCAAACTGGACTTGTGTTGTATCCTGTCATGAGCATATCAAAGTATAAGGGATGATTCCATGAGGCTTCTGTTTCCATTTAGAGGATGGAAGTGACAATTCACATATGCATTCTAAAGTGTGAGGTCTGACCAAGAATAAATTCTTGGATGAAGGCTGCATTAGTAAACACGTTCATGCTGTAGTCCACGGGGTCGCAAAGAGTCGAAGACAACTGAGCAACTGAACAACAGCATAATTCATGTTTGAGGCAATGACAATGCACTTATGTAGGGGAAGCACCACGTCTGAAACTCAGATTTGTGTCAGTCTTACATCAGGGTTGGATTTCTTCATATTGATAAAACAGATTGCTAATTGAATTAGCTATATTGCCAGTGGAGAACTGATCCAAAAGAATTTCTGATTTAAAAAAGATCAAATATTAGTTTGCTGATTTGATTTGAAATACACATGGATGTCCTTGTTAAGCCATAGAGAGGTTTATGTTGCTCTCTTCCTGGGGGTAGAGTGTAATAGTCACAAGATTAACTCTTTAAATCTGCAGTAATATTGCAAAAACTGAGGATAAGTGAGGAGGAAAAGGAAAAACACACATATATTGACACAGTGCATAAGGGAAATGGCAGAGAAGGAAGGAGGAAGGGGAAGAGAGAGACAGAGCGAGAGAGGGAGGAGTTATAAATGATTCCTTGAGAGACATGATGAAACCTAGGGATTAACTAGGCTGAACACCAACAAGTGTGTACCATTACCTGGTATATTTAACTAGAAAGCTGATAATGATAAAAAAAAGTTTCTGGTTTAAGGATCAGCCAGTTGAGGGACCTTAAACCAGTTAATTGACCTCTTTGAACCAGTTTCCTTCTTTAGAAAGTAGAAGGGTTAGTTGACAATGTTTTTTTTTTGAGGCCTTTCTGCCACTTGAAAATGCTATTATTCTAGGGATTTGTGTAAGTTACACATCAGTGAAACATTACAATGGCTTCTAAGCAACATTACAATGCTTCTAAAATCATAAATTTATTCATTTAACAGATATTGAGTAAGGGCTCACTAGCACTTTAGTTCCTCCACAAAGTCACAAAAGTTTCTCAGCTGTGCTCCCTACTACTTGGCCTTTACACTTTTCTCAGCGCAATCAAAACTCAGGTCATAGCAGGCTAAGGATAGATTTTGTCTCAGGAAGGTGGCAGGGTTGCTTCAGGACTTAATGCCAAGCCTCCTTCAGGCTACAGACTGCAGATGTTCTGCTTTTTTTTTCTTCAGAGGAGCAGTAGCCAGAAAGGATCTTCCTGCTGGCTTCCATGGGGCAGCTGTTGACTGATTGGTGAGAGGGGAAGGGAGGAAGGAAGAGGGAGGAAGGAGAGGCGGGTCATCCTTCTCAGGGGCCAATCAGCCACGTACATCAAAAGCAAACAATGACATCAGTAAACCCCGGTCTCACTAATACAAGGAAATAAGATTCTAAGGTACTATGAAACTCATCCTTTGAGGTCAGCAGGTCAGAACTAGAGAAAGAAGAGCTTGGTGGGGGAACCGATTATAAGACATAAAATAATATGGATCTAAATGGGAGAAAATGCTGAAGAAATAAATGAGAAAATGTAGCATGAAATTCTTAAGCAAAAACAGAAAACAGAAAGATCACGTCAGGCTAGCTGAGCTCGCAGCCTTTCTCATTGATTTTGCTGCATAATTTAGGATACTGTTACCTTAGTATTTATTGCCTGTTGACTTAGTATTTATTTTTCCATTGTCTAATTTTACCCCCTAGCTGATTCTACAGAAACTTATCAACTTTTTTAGAACCAATGAGTCGTAGGATGAAATATGTAATAAATATTGTCACATAGATGTAATATAAAATTACAAATATACATAAAAGGGTTATTTTAATTATCACCTTAGTGACAAGCAGACACAATGATAAGTTTGAGTTTCTTAAAACTTGAACCCTTTGTTTACTAGGAAAAAAGTTATAGATAATCAAGGTTACATAATTTATTTAATTTAAAAATTTTTCAGTAAATCCATTCAGTTCAGTCGCCCAGTCATGTCCAACTCTTTGTACTCCACGGAATGCAGCACCCCAGGCTTCTCTGTCCATCACCAACTCCTAGAGTTTGCTCAAACTCATGTCCATCAAGTCAGTGATGCCATCCAACCATTTAACCCTCCCCTTCTTTTCCTGCCTTCCATCTTTCCGAACATCAGGGTCTTTTCCTGTGAGTCAGTTCTTTGCATCAGGTGACCAAAGTATTGGAGTTTCAGCTTCAGCATCAGTCCTTCCAATGTTGGTTCCTCTGCCTTTTCTCTGTCTCTTATACACATCTAGATGTGTATAAGAGACAGGATGAAATATGTAATAAATATTGTCACATAGATGTAATATAAAATTACAAATATACATAAAAGGGTTATTTTAATTATCACCTTAGTGACAAGCAGACACAATGATAAGTTTGAGTTTCTTAAAACTTGAACCCTTTGTTTACTAGGAAAAAAGTTATAGATAATCAAGGTTACATAATTTATTTAATTTAAAAATTTTTCAGTAAATCCATTCAGTTCAGTCGCCCAGTCATGTCCAACTCTTTGTACTCCACGGAATGCAGCACCCCAGGCTTCTCTGTCCATCACCAACTCCTAGAGTTTGCTCAAACTCATGTCCATCAAGTCAGTGATGCCATCCAACCATTTAACCCTCCCCTTCTTTTCCTGCCTTCCATCTTTCCGAACATCAGGGTCTTTTCCTGTGAGTCAGTTCTTTGCATCAGGTGACCAAAGTATTGGAGTTTCAGCTTCAGCATCAGTCCTTCCAATGGATATTCAGAACTGATTTCCTTTAGGATTGACTGGTTGGATTTCCTTGCTGTCCAAGGGACTCTCAAGAGTCTTTTCCAATATCACAGTTCAAAAGCATCAGTTCCTTGGTACTCGGCTTTCTTTATAGTCCAACTCTCACATCTATACATGACCACTGGAAAAGCCATAGCTTTAGAGGTGAAGATATACATATACAGAAAAGTACACAATCATGTATTAAACATTTAAAAGAAATAGATTTAATTTTTTAGAACAGTTTTAGGTTTTCAGGAAAATTGGGAAGATAATACAGAGCATTCTTGTATATCGCCACACCTAGTTCCCTTGTTAACATCTTGTATTAGTATGGTATGTTATAATAATTGAGCCAATATTGATATATTCTTATTAACTCAAGTCTAAAGTCTATACTCGGGGAAGGCAATGGCACCCCACCCGAGTACTCTTGCCTGGAAAATCCAATGGACGGAGGAGCCTGGTGGGCTGCAGTCCATGGGGTCGCTAACAGTCGGACAGACTGAGCGACTTCACTTTCACTTTTCTCTTTCATGCATTGGAGAAGGAAATGGCAACCCACTCCAGTATTCTTGCCTGGGGAATCCCAGGAATGGGGGAGCCTGGTGGGCTGCCGTCTATGGGGTCACACAGAGTCGGACACGACTGAAGTGACTTAGCAGCAGCAGCAGCAGCAAAGTCTATACTTTCTCATACTTTCTTACTTTTAACATCATGTCCTTTTTCTGTTCTAGGGTCTCACCCAGGATAACCACCACACAATTAGTTATGTCTCCTTAGACTCCTCTTGTCTGTGACAGGTTCTCAGAACTTTCTTGTTTTGAATGACCTGGACAGCTTTGGTCAGGTGTGTTGGGGAATACCCCTCATTAAGAATTTGTCTGATGCTTTTCTCACAGTTGGACTGAGGTTATTATAGTTTTCTGGGAAGAACATCACAGAGGTAAATTGCCATTTTCATCACATCAAAGCACATTATATCACATCACATCAAGGGTATATACTATTAACATAATTTAATCACTCTTGATATTGACCTTGATCACCTGGTTGAAGTAATACTTGTTTAATTTCTCCATTGTAAAATTACTCCCCACCCCTTTCTATATTGTCCTCTTTGGAAGTCACTATATGAAATCTATATTAAAGGAATGGAGAACTATGCTCTATGTGCTTGAGGTGGGGAGTATTTATAAATAATTTGGAATTCTTTTGTATAGGAGATTTACATACTATATCCAGGTTGGTTATTTAGTATATACTCATTTATTTAGTATGTACTTATTTATTTTCTACCCACTCCAGTATTCTTGCCTGGAGAATCCCAGGGATGGGGGAGCCTGGTGGGCTGCCGTCTATGGGGTCACACAGAGTCGGACACGACTTAAGTGACTTAGCAGCAGCAGCAGCATTTATTTTCTACTTTGGTTTATGATCCAATACTATTTTATTTTGTTTTTCAAATTACTTTACTTTTGGCCACTGGGAGCTCTTTTAGTCGACTCCTGTGTTCCTGTGACATAGCCTCAGCATTTAAAATTGTCACCTCTACCCTAGCATGTCCCTACTTTTTGACACTACAAGGTACTCCAGACTTATCTTGTGTATTTCCTGCTCCATTCATAGAATTGAGCTTTTCTCCAAGGACCGCTGTTTCCTTTTATTGGAGAATGGTTTTAAAAGCCAAGATCTGTATGGTAGATAGACTCATTGCTACTGTGGGGATGTTTTTCCTAGGCTCTCTCAGCTGGCAGGGCAAGGAAATATATATGCACATACAAATCCATGTATATGTGCATACATCTATATATATTTCTAAGTGTAACCATCTATATCTATATTAGGTTAAACTTAAGTTTATATTGATGTCTGTAACTCTAATTCATTGCCACATGGATCATTCTAGCATTCTTCTTTGCTTATCTGTTACATACTCACTTCAACAGTGAGAAACCTGACTCCCACCATTTGCCATCCTTTTACTTAATTGTTCAGTTCCAGTATACATGTATAGTCGTATCAGAATTATTAACAATTATACCTGGGGAACACAGCATTATCAACTAGAGTACAGTGCTTACATATAGTTCCTTTTTGCCTTTAGTCTTGAAAGCTCTACTCATTTCCAGAGTTACTTGGGTCAGTACCCTTTCCTTCTACCTCCTTCAGTGAGATTGTTTCATGCGTTGGTCATACAGTTAGATTCTTTTGTTTATATTCCTTTGTCTGTATTCCATCCTTGGGATCACCCAACTTCTGTATGATTTTTAAAATTCTACATACATTAAATTTCATACTTTTGTGCTTTAAAAGTCTATACGTTCTGACATATGTCATGTATCCATTGCTACATTATTATGTGGTAAGAGTTACAGCCCTAAAAACTGCCCTGTGCTTCCCCTATTTAGCACGCTCCTCTCTTCCTCTGAATTCCTGGCAACCACCAATCATTTCTTGGCTTTTGCAGATTTGCCTTTTCCAGAATGGCATATAATTGGAATCATCCAGTATGTAGCCTTTTCAGACTGGCTTCTTGTTCTTAGCACTAAGCATCCAAGTTTCATTCATGTCTTTGGGGTTTGATGCTCATTTCTTTTTATTGCTGAATGGGCATATCACAGTTCATTCATTTACCTATTGAGGACATCTTGGTTGTTTCCAGTTTTGGGGGATTGTGAATAATGCTGTTATAATGTGGGCTGCCGTCTATGGGGTCACACAGAGTCGGACACGACTTAAGTGACTTAGCAGCAGCAGCAGCATTTATTTTCTACTTTGGTTTATGATCCAATACTATTTTATTTTGTTTTTCAAATTACTTTACTTTTGGCCACTGGGAGCTCTTTTAGTCGACTCCTGTGTTCCTGTGACATAGCCTCAGCATTTAAAATTGTCACCTCTACCCTAGCATGTCCCTACTTTTTGACACTACAAGGTACTCCAGACTTATCTTGTGTATTTCCTGCTCCATTCATAGAATTGAGCTTTTCTCCAAGGACCTCTGTTTCCTTTTATTGGAGAATGGTTTTAAAAGCCAAGATCTGTATGGTAGATAGACTCATTGCTACTGTGGGGATGTTTTTCCTAGGCTCTCTCAGCTGGCAGGGCAAGGAAATATATATGCACATACAAATCCATGTATATGTGCATACATCTATATATATTTCTAAGTGTAACCATCTATATCTATATTAGGTTAAACTTAAGTTTATATTGATGTCTGTAACTCTAATTCATTGCCACATGGATCATTCTAGCATTCTTCTTTGCTTATCTGTTACATACTCACTTCAACAGTGAGAAACCTGACTCCCACCATTTGCCATCCTTTTACTTAATTGTTCAGTTCCAGTATACATGTATAGTCGTATCAGAATTATTAACAATTATACCTGGGGAACACAGCATTATCAACTAGAGTACAGTGCTTACATATAGTTCCTTTTTGCCTTTAGTCTTGAAAGCTCTACTCATTTCCAGAGTTACTTGGGTCAGTACCCTTTCCTTCTACCTCCTTCAGTGAGATTGTTTCATGCGTTGGTCATACAGTTAGATTCTTTTGTTTATATTCCTTTGTCTGTATTCCATCCTTGGGATCACCCAACTTCTGTATGATTTTTAAAATTCTACATACATTAAATTTCATACTTTTGTGCTTTAAAAGTCTATACGTTCTGACATATGTCATGTATCCATTGCTACATTATTATGTGGTAAGAGTTACAGCCCTAAAAACTGCCCTGTGCTTCCCCTATTTAGCACGCTCCTCTCTTCCTCTGAATTCCTGGCAACCACCAATCATTTCTTGGCTTTTGCAGATTTGCCTTTTCCAGAATGGCATATAATTGGAATCATCCAGTATGTAGCCTTTTCAGACTGGCTTCTTGTTCTTAGCACTAAGCATCCAAGTTTCATTCATGTCTTTGGGGTTTGATGCTCATTTCTTTTTATTGCTGAATGGGCATATCACAGTTCATTCATTTACCTATTGAGGACATCTTGGTTGTTTCCAGTTTTGGGGGATTGTGAATAATGCTGTTATAAACATTTGAGTACAGGTATTGGTGTGGGCTTAAGTTTTCAGATCAGTTTGGAAACTATCTAGGAGCATCATTGCTGGATTGTATGGTAAGACTATGTTTAGCTTTATAAGAAACTGCCAAACTGTCTTCTGCAGTGACTGAAACTTTTTGTATCCCTTTTAATAATGAATGAGGGCTTCTGTTGCTTTAAATCTTTGCTACCATTGATATCATCAGTTTTTTTTTAGTCATCCTAATAGGTATTTAGTGGTCTATAGTTGTTTTAATATGTAATTCTCTATTGACATATGATGTTGAACATCTGATTGTATGCTTATTTGCCATCTGCATTTCTTCTTTGCTGAGATGTCCAGATCTTAGGTTCAATTTTTACTTAGTGTTGAGTTTTAAGAGTTTTTGTACATTTTGGATACCAGTCCTTTATCAGATATGTATTTTTCAGATATTTTCTTCCAGCCTATGATTTGTATATTGATTCCCTTAATGACATCTTACATAAAGCGACGTTTTAAACTTTAATGAAATACAACTTCTCTCTCATAGACTGTGCTTTTGGTTCTATGTAAAAACTCATTGCCAAATGTGAAAGCACCTAGATTTTCTCCTGTGTTTTCTTCCGGAAGCGTTATACTTTTCGGTTTTATATTTAGGTCTATGATTCATTTTGAGTTAACCTTTTTTAAAGGCAGTCAGTCTATGTCTGAATTTAATTTAATATTTGAATGTCCAACTGTTCAACACCATTAGTTGAAATACTTTTTCCATTGGATTATGTTTGTTCTTTTTCTCCACGGTCAGTCAGCTAGATTTGTTTGGGTCAATTCTGGACTTCCTATTGTGTTCTATTGGTCTGTGTATCTATTCCTTTGCCCAAACTACACTGTCTTGATTACTGTAGGTTTATAGTGAACCTTCTACTTTGTTATTATTCTTAGTATTGTATTGGTTTTTCTAGGTCTTTGCCTTCCCATATAAATTTTAGATTCATTTTGTCATTATCTATAAAATAGCTTACTGTGGTTCTGGTTGGGATGTGAATCTTGTAGATCAAGTTGGGAATAATTGGACCATGAACACAGAATGCCTGGCAATTAATTTAAGTATTTTTTAATTTCTTTTATCAGAATTCTACATAAAACTTATTTTTTCAGATGCTTTTTTTGCATTTATTGTCAAGATTATATGAGTTTTCCTCATTAGCCTGTTGATATGGAGGATTACCTTAATTGATTCTTGACTGTTGAACCAGTCTTGTTTACCCAGAGTAAATCCCACTGCTGCTGCTGCTAAGTCACTTCAGTCGTGTCCGACTCTGTGTGACCCCATAGACGGCAGCCCACCAGGCTCCCCCATCCCTGGGATTCTCCAGGCAAGAATACTGGAGTGGGTTGCCATTTCCTTCTCTAATGCATGAAAGAGAAAAGTGAAAGTGAAGTCGCTCAGTCTGTCCGACTGTTAGCNCACTGCTGCTGCTGCTAAGTCACTTCAGTCGTGTCCGACTCTGTGTGACCCCATAGACGGCAGCCCACCAGGCTCCCCCATCCCTGGGATTCTCCAGGCAAGAATACTGGAGTGGGTTGCCATTTCCTTCTCTAATGCATGAAAGAGAAAAGTGAAAGTGAAGTCGCTCAGTCTGTCCGACTGTTAGCGACCCCATGGACTGCAGCCCACCAGGCTCCTCCGTCCATTGGATTTTCCAGGCAAGAGTACTGGGGTGGGGTGCCATTGCCTTCCCCGAAATCCCACTGGTTATGGGTTTAAAAAATTAAATTAAAAAATAATTAAAATTATTTTTATACATTTTTGAATTTGATTTTCTAATATTTTTGGAAGGATTATTGCATCTAGGTTCATGTGAGATATTGATTTATAGTTTTTCTTTCCCATAATGTCTTTATTTGGTTTCAGTATAAGGGTAATGCTGGCTTCACAGAATGAGTTAGGAAGTCTTCCCTCTGCTTCTTATTTTCTGAAAAGATTGTGGAAAATTGGTATAATTTCTTCTTTAAATGTTTGGTAGAATATTTGGTGAAACCATCAGGGCATTCTGCTTCTTTCTGAGAAGATTTATTAACTATTTCTTTACATTACACTACCCAGATTATCTATTTCTCCTTGTGTAGGTAGGCTTTATTATCTTCTGTCTTTCAAGGAATTGTTCTATTTTATCTAAATTATCAAATTTGTTGGCATGGAGTTGTTCAAAGTATTCCTTTATTAAACTTTAATGTCCATGCAATTAGTAGTGATAACCCCTCTTTCATTTCCATTGTAATTTGTGTCTTCTCCTTTTTTTCTTAGTCAAACTAGTAGATGTTTAATAATTTTATTAGTCTTTTCAAAGAAAAAGCTTTTGGTTTCATTGACTTTCTTTATTATTTAACTGTTCTCAAGTTCATCAACTTCTGCTTGCATTTCTAAAGACTTCTTTTCTTCCACTTGTTTTAGGCTTAAATGCTCTTCATTCTCTAGTTTCCTAAGATGGAAGCTTGTATTACTGATTTCAGATGATTTTCTTTTCTAATAGGTGTATTCTGTGCTGTAAATTCGCCTCTAAGCACTGCTTTTGCTGCAACCCACAAATTTTAATAAGTTGTGTTTTCATTTAGATCAAAATATGTTTTATCTTGAGACTTCTTTTTTGACTCATGTCTTACTTAGAAATGAATTGTTTAAACTCTCAGTATTTGTGGATTTTCTGGCTATTTTTATTCTTTGATTTCTAGTTTAATTCTATTGTAGTCTGAGAACATATTTTATGTGATTTCTGTCCCTTTAAATTTGTGATGGTATGTTTTATGGTCCAGAAAGTGATCTCTCTTTATGCATGTTCCATGAGAGCTTGAGAAGAATATGTATTCAGATGTTTTGGAGTCAAGTATTCTATAAATGGCAGTTATATCAAGTTGATTATAGTGCTGCTTAGGTCAACTATATCCTTACTTATTTTATGATTCCTTGATCTATCAAGTGAAAAAGCATGTTGAAGTCTCCAACTATAATAGTGGATTTGTTTCTTTTCTTACAATTCTATCAATTCTATCTCAAGCATTTTAACACTGTTGTTAGGTACATAAGGATTAGCTCTGTTATCAGTGTGAAATATCCTCTTAACCCCTGATAATTTCTTTTATTCTGAGGTCTACTTTGTCTGAAATTATTATCGTTACTGAAGCTTTGTTTTACATTAGCTGTTATCATGGTAGATAGTTCTTCCTTTACCTTTAACCTACTTGAGTTTTTATTTATATTAAAAGTGGTTTTGTAGACAGTCTATAGTTTTGTGTTTCTTAAAAAATCTACTTTGACAATGTTGTTTTTCAAGTAGTATATTAAGATCAATATTCACATTTAAAATACTTATTGATACAGTTGGAATTGACTTCTATTTGTTCCACTTGTTTATTACTTGTTTTCTCCCTCTCTTTTCCAGCCTTTGCTTGTTTTGATTGCACATTTTATATGACTCATTTTGTTTTCTCTCTGAGCTTATTATTTTACCTCTCTGATTCATTTTATTTTCTCTCTTTTTTTTCTTGAAAGTATATCAATTATTACCTTTAAACATGCTTTTTTTCCCCTAGAGTTTGCAATACACATTTACAACTAATATAAGTTTATGTCAAACATCATTATACAACTTCATGTATAATGTAGGTACCACATAACAAAGTATCCCCAATTCTTCCCTTCCAGCCATTATGACATTCTGGTTACTTTTTATCCATATGCTATAATCATCCAATACATTGTTACTATTATTAGTTCAGACAAATGATGTATTTTAGATAACTTAAGAATAAGTAAAATAAAAAACACCTTACATTTAAAAATTTCATCTCCTATATTCTTCCTTTTGGTCTTCCCTGGTGGCTCAGACAGTAAAGCATTCGCCTGCAATGCAGGAGACCCAAGTTCCATCCCTGGGTTGGGAAGATCCCTTGGAGAAGGAAATGGCTACCCACTCCAGTATTCCTACCTGGAGAATTCCATGGACAGAGGAGCCTGGCAGTCTACAGTCCATGGGGTCACAAAGAGTCAGGCTCAACTGAGTGGCTAACACTTTCTCTTTCTTTCACTCTTTCTTTTATTATCTAGATCTGAGCTTATGACCTATATAATTTTTCTTCTTCATAAAGAATATCTTTTAAATTTCTTAGAGGAGAGGTTTGGCAGTGAATTCTCTCAGTTTTTTGTCTGTCTGAGTGTTTATTTCTCCTTCACTTTTGAAAGAAAATTTTGTTGGACATGTAATTCAACTTTGGTGTTTTCTTTCCACACTTTGAATACTTCACTCCATTCTCTTCTTGCATACATGGCTTTTGATGAGAAGTATGTTGTTATTCTTTTAAATCTTGTCCTGTTCCTCTATAGCTAAGGCTTTTTTGTTTTGTTTTATTTTTTTTAAAGTTTTTTTCCTATTGTCTTTGGCTTTCTTCATTTTGAATATGATGTATCTTAGATGTAGAGTTTTTTTTTTTCTTTAATTTATCCTGTTTGGTATTTGCTGAGGTTTCTGATCTGTAGCTTAGTCATTAATTTTGTTTAATTCTTGATCATTATTATAGTAGTTCACCTTTATCAGCAGTTTTGTTTTCTGTGGTTTCAGTTACTTGTGGTCAACTGCAGTCCAAAAACATTAAAAGGAAAATTCCCCAAATAAACAGTTCATAAGTTTTCACTCAGTTGCATTCTGTTCTGAGTGTGAAGAAATCTTATGCTGCCCTGTTCTGTCCTACCTGGGATGGGAATCATCTTTTGACCAGCATGTCCCACCCATTGGTCCCTTAATAGTTTTCTTGGTTATCAGATTGACTGTCATGGTGTCATTGTGCTTGTGTTCAAGTAACCCTTATTTTAGTTAATAATGAGTCCAAAGTGCTTGAGTAGCAATGTTGGCAATTTGGATATGCTAAAGAAAAGCTGTAATGTACTCCCTTTAAGTGAAAAAGTGAAAGTTCTTGGCTTAATAAGGAAAGAAAAAAATAGTATGCTGAGGTTGCTAAGCCTTATGGTAAAGATGAATTTTCTGTCTGTCAAATTGTGAAGAAGGAAAAAGAAATCTGTGCTAGTTTCACCATTGCACCTAAGTGGCAAAAGTTATGGCTGCAATGTGTAGTACTTAGTTACTATGGAAAAGGCATTAAATTGTACAATAAGATATTTTGAGAGAGAGCGAGAGCTACCACATTCTCATAACTTTTATTATAGTATATTGTATAATTGTTCCATTTGATTAGTTATTGTTGTTAATCTCTTACTTGCCTAATTTATAAAGTAAACTTTATTATAGGTATGTATATATAAGAAAAACATGATAGACCCATATCGGGTTTGGTATTGTCCATGGCTTCAGGCATTTACTGAGGGTCTTAGAGCATATCCTATGAACTGATGTACTTCAGATATTTCTTCTGTTCCATTTTCTGTTTCTTCTCCTTCTGAAATTCCAATTATGCTTACGTTACATTTTTAAAAATTGTCTTACAGTTTTGGATATTCTGTTTTTTTCATTCTTTATTCTCTTTGTATTTCAATCTGGAAAGTTTCTGTTGACACTTCTTTAAGCTCACTGATTCTTTCCTCAGCCATATCTAGTCTAATGATGGGCCCATCAAAGGCATTCTTCATTTCTGTTCAGCATTTTTGCTTTGTAGCATTTATTTTTTATTCTCTCTTAGAGTTTCCGTCTCTTTGCTTACCTTGCCCATCTGTTCTTGCATGTTGTTTATTTTTTCCATTGGCACCCTTAAAATATTAATCATAGTTATTTTTAATTCTCTGATAATTTCACAATCTGTTTCATATCTCAGTCTTGTTCTGATTCTTGCTTTATCTCTTCATACTATTTTTTCCCATTGCTTTTTTTTTAGGGTATCTTGTAACTTGTTAAAAGTTAGATGTGATGTATTGGGTAATAAGAACTTGGGCAAAAGGCCTTTGGTGGCTTCCCAGGTAGCTCAGTGGTAAATAATCCACCTGCTAATGCAGGAGCTTCAGGAGATGCATGTACAGTTCCTGGGTTGGGAAGATCCCCTGGAGGAGGAAATGGCAATCTACTCTAGTATTCTTGCCTGGAAAAATCTCATGGACAGAGGAGCCTGGAGGGCTACAGTCCACGGCGTTGCAGAGTTGGATGTGACTGAGCATGCGCATACACATGTAAAAGGCCTTTGGTGTGAGATTTTAAGTTAACCTAGCCTAGAGCTGGGTTATGCTGTAGCTTTAGGTACCAAGAGGCTTAAAGTCCTCTGGTGTATTTGTGTTTGTTTCTCCTGTTTTGGAGGGGGAGGGGGCTTTGCTTAGAATTCCTACTTAAGTAGGGTGTGTGCATAGAAACTCTTTCAACAGTAATGCACTATCATTCCGGAGTCCTCCTGATATGGTGGCAAGATGTGTGGGGGAGTGTTCTATAATGTTATGATAAAGTATTAGTCTTTTAGTGGACCTGTATCTCTGGGCCTTTGCAGATGTGTTTTAGTTTCTTCCTCCCTTAGGTGAGATAGGAAGGCTCAGGGTGCTGGTGTTGGATAATTGACCTTTTCCATATATGCGATAAAGCTCTATGAAGAATAAGGAAAAGTCTTTCCTAGAGGATAGGCCTTTGTAGGGAGAATGCCCTTGACATGTTTCATCTCCTTTTCCCATAGCTTTTAGGGTCTTCACTGTGAGAACCTGCTGGGGTTCCTAGAAGTAAAACCCACAAAACCTTGGGGGTCTAATACTGTGGCCCACAAGACTTTCTCACTCTCCTGCTAGTTCATATTCAGCCTTCAGCCGTTTTGTCAAAATTATCCTGTAACTGTTTCTTTTAATTGTGGCTCCACTGATTTCTGCTCCAGGTAGGCAGATCTTGGCTATGACTGTTTTCATCTGTGAAGGTTTGAGTTTAGACAGTTTCAGATGCGCAAAAAATATGATTACAAAATAATCTTGTAGTCATAAATTTAAATAAAATTTTTAATGGCTGTAAATGCATTTTGTCTTGATAAGCCAAAGTGATAATGTAGTAAATCAAAATTGTTAAAAACTCATTGAGAAAATTCTAAACTTTCATAAGACTAATGAATTTCTAACCCCCATTTATCAAAGAAAGGACCTGATGCCCTTGGATTAACCAGCTGCTCAAACACCTGTGTTACTATCAATGGTGGTATGCTTAATGAAAAATTGTGTCTCCTAAAAAGCAGTCAGTTGATTGTACCCAGTGAATATTACAGAAACTTAATACAGTAGAATTGTCTGTGTTCTACAAAAAGTCATAATTCTCTATAATCCTTTCCCAAATGAGGCAAAGCACACTTAAATAAATAGTAAAATAAATTAGAATGTTTTGGGGTCATATATTCCTAAATGAAAAAAAGGATTGGCCTGTTAACTTGTTCTATTAAAGTTGGAACTTTTTACTGGTATCCTGTTAGCTAGAAAAAGTCAGTGCCGTTTTCAAGCAAGCTTCACGTGGTCTTCATGTGAATAGCATGCACCCCCCACCCCCAGGTTACTGTCTCTCACAAGTCCCCGTCATACAGTCACAGAACTAGAAGGAGACCCATGGAATATAAAGGGACACATTAGCATGTAAAGGCCGGCGCCTGCCCATCTGCAGAGGAAAGGTCACAAAGAAGATATTTGCAATGAAGGAACAGCAAGTTGTGACCACTCGCCAGATCTGTACCTGTCAGACAGAGGTTGACACCTGTGACAGGTACAGTCTGGTTTCCACGTGCCTGTGCAGAATCAGACGTGCTCACAGCAGCATGGCAGCCAAATGTCAAGTGCTGCACCTCTCAGCATGGAGACACTCAGAAACCCATGCTGGCAAAGGAGCTTGGGCTCACCCTCTCCAAGGGTGCACCATGCAGGAAAGCCAGACCAGGAGAGGGTTCTGTTAAGTCCTGTCCGACAACAGGTGCAGGAGGCGTGCGTGCTGACGTGCTTCTTCCTGGCGCTCCGCACTCTGGCGTCTCCCTCGCCTGGCCGCATGGAGGAGGGATAGCCAGAGTGGCTCCTCGTCCCCTCACTGTTCCAGATGGGGTTTAGTGGGAGGGAAGAGAGGGGATAATTGTGGAGCAGGAAATGAAGGCTGTGTGTAGAAGTGAACTGAGCCTGCAAACTCAGGCTACAAATCATCTGATAAACTAGATCATTCCTTGAGATTTCAGGGTTTCCACAAAGAGAGTACAGTGAGAAAAAAAAAAATCTAGAATCTTTAAACCAGAAACTAGGTCTTGGTGGGCACATTTTCAGGTGGAGACTTCAGATAGACCCTTAGGAAATGACTTTCCCAGGACCAGAGGTACTCCTTAAGAGAAGGAAGGCGCTTTCACCCCCTTAGGTATGACTNTGGGCAAAAGGCCTTTGGTGGCTTCCCAGGTAGCTCAGTGGTAAATAATCCACCTGCTAATGCAGGAGCTTCAGGAGATGCATGTACAGTTCCTGGGTTGGGAAGATCCCCTGGAGGAGGAAATGGCAATCTACTCTAGTATTCTTGCCTGGAAAAATCTCATGGACAGAGGAGCCTGGAGGGCTACAGTCCACGGCGTTGCAGAGTTGGATGTGACTGAGCATGCGCATACACATGTAAAAGGCCTTTGGTGTGAGATTTTAAGTTAACCTAGCCTAGAGCTGGGTTATGCTGTAGCTTTAGGTACCAAGAGGCTTAAAGTCCTCTGGTGTATTTGTGTTTGTTTCTCCTGTTTTGGAGGGGGAGGGGGCTTTGCTTAGAATTCCTACTTAAGTAGGGTGTGTGCATAGAAACTCTTTCAACAGTAATGCACTATCATTCCGGAGTCCTCCTGATATGGTGGCAAGATGTGTGGGGGAGTGTTCTATAATGTTATGATAAAATATTAGTCTTTTAGTGGACCTGTATCTCTGGGCCTTTGCAGATGTGTTTTAGTTTCTTCCTCCCTTAGGTGAGATAGGAAGGCTCAGGGTGCTGGTGTTGGATAATTGACCTTTTCCATATATGCGATAAAGCTCTATGAAGAATAAGGAAAAGTCTTTCCTAGAGGATAGGCCTTTGTAGGGAGAATGCCCTTGACATGTTTCATCTCCTTTTCCCATAGCTTTTAGGGTCTTCACTGTGAGAACCTGCTGGGGTTCCTAGAAGTAAAACCCACAAAACCTTGGGGGTCTAATACTGTGGCCCACAAGACTTTCTCACTCTCCTGCTAGTTCATATTCAGCCTTCAGCCGTTTTGTCAAAATTATCCTGTAACTGTTTCTTTTAATTGTGGCTCCACTGATTTCTGCTCCAGGTAGGCAGATCTTGGCTATGACTGTTTTCATCTGTGAAGGTTTGAGTTTAGACAGTTTCAGATGCGCAAAAAATATGATTACAAAATAATCTTGTAGTCATAAATTTAAATAAAATTTTTAATGGCTGTAAATGCATTTTGTCTTGATAAGCCAAAGTGATAATGTAGTAAATCAAAATTGTTAAAAACTCATTGAGAAAATTCTAAACTTTCATAAGACTAATGAATTTCTAACCCCCATTTATCAAAGAAAGGACCTGATGCCCTTGGATTAACCAGCTGCTCAAACACCTGTGTTACTATCAATGGTGGTATGCTTAATGAAAAATTGTGTCTCCTAAAAAGCAGTCAGTTGATTGTACCCAGTGAATATTACAGAAACTTAATACAGTAGAATTGTCTGTGTTCTACAAAAAGTCATAATTCTCTATAATCCTTTCCCAAATGAGGCAAAGCACACTTAAATAAATAGTAAAATAAATTAGAATGTTTTGGGGTCATATATTCCTAAATGAAAAAAAGGATTGGCCTGTTAACTTGTTCTATTAAAGTTGGAACTTTTTACTGGTATCCTGTTAGCTAGAAAAAGTCAGTGCCGTTTTCAAGCAAGCTTCACGTGGTCTTCATGTGAATAGCATGCACCCCCTACCCCCAGGTTACTGTCTCTCACAAGTCCCCGTCATACAGTCACAGAACTAGAAGGAGACCCATGGAATATAAAGGGACACATTAGCATGTAAAGGCCGGCGCCTGCCCATCTGCAGAGGAAAGGTCACAAAGAAGATATTTGCAATGAAGGAACAGCAAGTTGTGACCACTCGCCAGATCTGTACCTGTCAGACAGAGGTTGACACCTGTGACAGGTACAGTCTGGTTTCCACGTGCCTGTGCAGAATCAGACGTGCTCACAGCAGCATGGCAGCCAAATGTCAAGTGCTGCACCTCTCAGCATGGAGACACTCAGAAACCCATGCTGGCAAAGGAGCTTGGGCTCACCCTCTCCAAGGGTGCACCATGCAGGAAAGCCAGACCAGGAGAGGGTTCTGTTAAGTCCTGTCCGACAACAGGTGCAGGAGGCGTGCGTGCTGACGTGCTTCTTCCTGGCGCTCCGCACTCTGGCGTCTCCCTCGCCTGGCCGCATGGAGGAGGGATAGCCAGAGTGGCTCCTCGTCCCCTCACTGTTCCAGATGGGGTTTAGTGGGAGGGAAGAGAGGGGATAATTGTGGAGCAGGAAATGAAGGCTGTGTGTAGAAGTGAACTGAGCCTGCAAACTCAGGCTACAAATCATCTGATAAACTAGATCATTCCTTGAGATTTCAGGGTTTCCACAAAGAGAGTACAGTGAGAAAAAAAAAAATCTAGAATCTTTAAACCAGAAACTAGGTCTTGGTGGGCACATTTTCAGGTGGAGACTTCAGATAGACCCTTAGGAAATGACTTTCCCAGGACCAGAGGTACTCCTTAAGAGAAGGAAGGCGCTTTCACCCCCTTAGGTATGACTCTGGGCCTTTAGGAATACCCTCAACATCACCTTGGGCCTGGAAATGGTGGGGCTGACATCTTAGTTCCAGAGGCTGATGTTTTTCTCCCAGGGTGGCATTGCAGGGATCCATGCACATTCTCTTGTGACCTTTCGCGTGACCCAGAATGGGTGTGAGATATCCTCGGGAGAGGAGCGTGGTCTCAAACTTCTGTACCTGAGACACTGGCTGTGTTCTTAGCAGGGAGCCAAGGAGGGCAGGTAGGAGAAGGTGTGGCCTGACTACCTCCAGAACTGCCTTTTCTGAAGTGTTCTGGAGGAGGAGAGCTGACCTAACAGCTCTGTGTGATGTGCGCTTGGCCTCTTATTCTAGGGATGTTGGATATAGTGTTGTTATTTCATTTGATGTTTTTCTTTTTTAATTTTGTGGGCATAATGAATCTGATACATTACTTTTTTTCCCCCTCCCTCCCTCTCTTCCCTCTTTTGTCTCCCCTCCTTTTCTTTTTTGTTAGAAAGTTCAGAACTTCCAACCTGTGGCCTACCAGACATAAAAGCATATGTCATTAGGGTACACATTTTTCCTAGCTTCATATTTTATCCCTTTCATCATCTTGGATAGCCAACTTGTGTCCTTTTTAGAGGAAGGCATAGTGTGAATATCCAGATCAGTAAGTGAGCTTCCTCACCCAGACAGTGAGCTGGAACATAAGTTTTTAGTAATGGGCTCTGAAAACTCGGCTAGAGCAGAGTGTAAACTTTGGTGGACTCAAAAGGCCCAAGGTTCTGATTTATGAAGATGTGAGAGGTAAGGCCTGGTGGGACTCTCACCCACTGACTTGGCAATACTCATTTTTCCAAGTGGTTGAGGGAATATGGAATTTTGATGTCAGGAAGACATCTGTTGGGTTTCTGATACCCCCACTTATGTGAGACTCAGCAGACCCCAGAACCTTGTGGAGGTCCTGGTGTCGTAACCAATAAAATGGAAATAGGAACTTGGATATGGTTGTTCTAAGTGTTTAATTGAAGGGTCTCTGCAGCACCCAGCATGCTGTTTCCTCCTCCTATTGGGATAAATATGTTTGGAAAGTCCCTGCTCTTTCCAACCTCTGGACGTAGGTACCTTCCTTTGTAACAATCCTGGCACCCTGGGGACTTGGCCGGAAATTCAGCTTGTGTTCGAGCCTGTTTAAGGGGCTTTGGCTTTCATCTTCAGGGGCTAAATGCCAGTGGCTGCTTTTAATGAAACCAAATCCTTCCTAGTTCTGTGTGATTTGGGGATTTGCTTCCTCAGCCTGGGCGGCAGTCAGATACATTCTGTTTTCTTTATTTTCCGAGTGACCCCAGAGCACTTTGTGATTCTAAAACTGACCTACTGGGAGAAACAAAATAAACTCTTCCATTCCATCTTCTCTTTCTCCCAACATGTTTGGGAATGATCTGACTTAATATACCTCCCCTTCAGCTTGCTGGCTGTGGAGTGATAACAGCTAACATAAGTACATTCATCATTTACACATTCTGGGCAGACTCTGCCGTTCATCCTAGACAAACTGATACCTTCTCTAGCAATTGGTGGCTCAGGAGCCAAACACGGAAGAGAGACGAAAAATCACTGAAAAAACCAAACCAAACAAAAATATTAAACCTTTTAACCCCCAGGGAATGTGTATCCCATCTCCATTCCTCATCAATAAATTATAATCTTTTCACTTCAGAAACTGGCTGTTGGTATAGCACAGTAAATCCTTGAGTTGGTGCTTTCTGGTGGAATGGTTTGGGGGAGAAGATGGTTTGTAATGAAAACAGTGAGGTTTATATATTGGTTAACTTCTAATGCTTCTGTTTTGTCTTTGGGCCTAAAGCAAGAATGCCTTCTGAAAAGGTGGACTGGCTGAAAAACCCTCAAAGCAAATGCTGGCATTGACCCTAAAGCATTAGTCAGGAGCCTTTGCTACAGGAATATGCATCTTCCAGTGCCATTGGCAAGACCATTCCTATTGTAAGACCAGAGTGTTTAGCTGTGTGTGTGTGTGTTTGTGTGTGTGCTAAATCACTTCAGTCTTGTCTGACTCTGCGACACTATGGACTGTAGCCTGCCAGGCTCCTCTGTCCTTAGGAGGCAAGACTACTGGAGAGGGTTGTCGTGCCCTCCTCCAGGGCATCTTCCTGACCCAGGGATTGAACTGGCATCTCTTAAGTCTCCTGCATGGACAGGTGAGTTCTTTACCTAGCTTGATGTGATTAAATATTCAATCACATGTATCACCTTTGTGGTTATCTACTACCTACATGGGTAGCATGTGCTTATCCTTGAGATCAATCCGGCTCCTTATGAGTTCCTACAAAGGCATCCCTCTTTAGTACATTAGCCTGGTGAGCTTGGTCTCATGTTGCTCCTCCTCTGAGTGATACATTTGTCCTTTGGGTGCTGGTAAACTGGTCCCTGAGCCTTTATGACTGGGTCTTGGTATGTTAACCAAGGAGCAGGGGGCCTCTGAAAAACTATTGGCAAACAGCTTGCTGTCCTTTCTCCAGGCAGACTGTGTCCCCTTTTATCATTTATCTTCTTGTTACCCTTTAAAGTCAATTATTTTACAAATATATTTTGATCCCAACTGTGTGCTAGACTCTTTGCTAGGCACTGGTCTACAATCGCACAGCTATAAACCGCAATAAGGTTTCTGGTACCTCGGAATTTAGCATCTAGCGGGAAAGATAGACTGTGAAAAACAAACAAAGGAACAAGGCAGTTTCAGATAGTGGTAAGTGCTGGGAAAAAAGTAAATTGGGCAATGTGATCTGGGGTGGATTGTACAACAGTATCAGTTTCTGCCATCAAAGAAGGCCTCTTTGAGGAGATGACTTTGGACTTAACATTGAATGGGAACCAAGAGAAAGGAGCCATGAAAAATCACAGGGCAAATTCTACCTTTATAACTAGAAGGCCAGATTTTGGTTGAAGATTGAAAGGGACTGTATGGGTCATACTCACAACACATGATTTCTAAGCCCAGAATTGTGATCCTATCTGCTATGAGCTGGTTTATGCCCCACTCCCCCAATTTATATGTTGAAGTCTTAACTTTCAGAACCTCAGAATGTGACTGTATTTGGAAATAGTGTCTTTAAAGAAGTAACTAAGGTGAATTCATTAGAGTGGGCTCTAATGCATTAGGGCTGGTGTCCTTATAAGAAGAAGCAATTAGCAGGCAGACACATATGGAGGGCAGACCATGAGAAGATGGAGAAGGGAGAAGACAGCCATCTACAAGTCAAGAACAGAAGCCTCAGAAGAAACCAATTCTGTCAACACCTTGGTGTTGGACACCCAGCCTCCTGAACTGTGAGGAAATAAATACGCTAAGCCACCAAGCCTGTGGCATTTTGTTAGGGCCTCATTAGCCAGTTAGTTCAGTTCAGTTCAGTTGCTCAGTTGTGTCTGACTCTTTGCAATCCCATGGACTGTAGCACTCCAGGCTTCCTTGTCCATCACCAGCTCCTGGAGCCTACTCAAACTCATGTCCATCACGTTGGTGATGCCAACCAGTCATCTCATCCTCTGTCGTCCTCTTCTCCTCCCACCTTTGATCTTTCCCAGCATCAGAGTCTTTTCCAATGAGTCAGTTCTTCACATCAGGTGGCCAAAGTATTGGAGTTTCAGCTTCAGCATCAGTTGTTCCAATGAATATTCAGGTCTGATTTCCTTTAGGATGGACTGGTTGGATCTCCTTGCAGTCCAAGGGACTTTCAAGTGTCTTTTCCAACACCACAGTTCAAAAGCATCAATTCTTCAGCAGTCAGCTTTCTTTGTAGTCCAACTCTCACATCCATACATGACTACTGGAAAAACCATAGCTTTGACTAGTGTGACCTTTGTTGGTAAAGTAATGTCTCTGTTTTTTTAATATGCTGTCTAGGTTGGTCATAGCTTTTCTTCCAAGGAGCAAGCATCTTTTAATTTCATGGCTTCAGTCACCATCTGCAGTAATTTTGGAACCCCTACAAAATAAAGTCTGTTACTGTTTCCATAGTTTCCCCATCTATTTGCCATGAAGTGATGGGACCAGATGCCATGATCTTAGTTTTCTGAATGTTGAGTTTTAGGCCAACTTTTTCACTCTCCTCTTTCACTTTCATCAAGAGGCTCTTCATTTCTTCTTCGCTTTCTACCATAAGGGTGGTGTCATCTTTGTATCTGAGATTATTGATATTTCTNAAGAGACAGCCACTAGCTTTGTTCGTAGTGATGCTTCCTAAGGCCCCCTTTGCATTCCAGGATGTCTGGTTCTAGATGAATGATCACACCATCATGGTTATCTGGGTCATGATGATCTTTATATAGTTCTTCTGTGTATTCTTGCCACCTCTTCTTAATATCTTCTACTTCTGTTAGGTCCATACCATTTCTGTCCATTATTGTGCTCATCTTTACATGAAATGTTTCCTTGGTATCTCTAATTTTCTTGAAGAGATCTCTAGTCTTTCCCATTCTGTTGTTTTCCTCTATTTCTTTGCATTGGTCACTGAGGAAGTCTTTCTTATCTCTCCTTGCTATTCTTTGAACTCTGCATTCAAATGTCCTTTTCTCCTTTGCCTGTAGCTTCTCTACTATTTGTCAGGCCTCCTCAGATAGCCCTTTTGCCTTTTTGCATTTCGTGTACTGTCAAAAGAGAAAAGTTTGAAATTGGGGTAGTCTCAGTAGAGAAGGAAATGGCAACCCACTCCAGTATTCTAGCCTGGAAGATTCCGCAGACAGAGGAACCTGGCAGGCTACAGTCCACAAGATCTCAAAAAGTCGAACACGGCTGGGTGACTAACACACACACACGTTTCTAAACCAAGTGGTTACTGGCCAGCTCAGTTCAGTCACACTGAAGTCTCCTCCCCAGGCCTGAGCTATTGCAGCATCGTTGAAGCTGTAACCTTCCCCTCCCTGTGAGACCATCAGTTCCGTTCCTGCTGACATGAGGCATTTGTGAAGAAGCCGCAGCCCCCTTCGTTTGCCAGCATCCTTCCCAGGGTTTGAACCACTGACTTTATCATTATTAGTGAGTCAGATTATAGTCGAGTGTTCTTGCTCACATACCTAGACAATCTGTGTATAATTAGCTGTTACAGTAGTGATGATGATGATATGAAGCACTGAAGGGCCTTAGGAATGTAGGGCCTATAAAAGTAGACCAGTATTTTTCATTATTATAATCAGGGGCCTGGATACCTGGATAAAAAGGCCATTTCTCACTAGTGTAATAACACATGACTGTGAAGTACCTAAAAATTTATTTTCCCCCCTTTTTAGAAATATGACCATGAAGTCATTATCATTATAACTAAATCTTACCTTAAAAATACTATCCAGGATCTGCATGGAGAGATATACTACCCTTTGCACAGTAAATGTTCTTATTGGCTCCTTTTAAACAGTTTATGAGGACTGGGTCCTTTTCACTTTTTCATGGAGACAAGACTTTGTAAACATCTGTTTTGGGAAAGAGAAATTATCTATAAAATATAATCAGCCAATAATGTTGCACCTACCTACAGTGAGCAAGTTTCAGAAGTGGAGTTGGGGCAATGCATGCTCTACCTAGAGAGCATTCTCTGTGAATCAGGAAATTTTATTAGCCAAAGATGTGGTAAAATTCTAAGCCCATTTGAAGGGCATATGTAATAGGCAGGGCAGATGTTCTGAGCGGTCATGAATTATTGGAAACTGTCTCCACAGGGACAAAGAGAAGACCTAAAACTGGGAAACCTTTTTCTTTCCTTCCCTCCCCCTCTTTCCTTTTCCTTTCTGCCATTTTAATGGATTTTCAGAGATTTTTAAAGAAATTTGGAAGAAAAATGTCCCAATAAATAGCATAAAATATGCTGCCTCTAAAGTCGGGGAAACCTAGGTAAGAGGGCTGCCGAGCTAAACTTGAAACAAATTGTCCATCTCCTCTCCCCGCTCCCTCCATTCTATCTCCATCCCTCCTACTAGACTTCATTCACAAGTCAAAGAAGGAACAGAATAAAGCAGATTGCAGAAGAGTCTTTTGGAACTTAAAGCAGATTCGGATAAAGTATGGTAATTCTGAAAAATCTTAATTAATGTCTTACCAGTGATTTCAATAAGTGGAGGTTTGTGAGGAAAGCGAAGCCAGAAACAGAGCAATTCAGTTATAAAAGGCTCTGAGAACTGCACGGACATCTAGTTGGAGGCAGGTTACTCACTCAAATACCCACATGAAGGGAGCAGAGTGGGAGAAGATTCTTGGTCCAGCAAAGAGACCGGGTGTGTGGGAGTCTATTTGATGCCAGGTCTTAATGAAAGTTCTTTTCATTTCTCTGATCTTCTTTGTTCTCATCTAAGAAACAGGTGTTACATGACCATCATGTCTGTACAATTAAATCAACAAAAACAAATTTGTGCCTTGTCCTCAAAATAGCCCCTCAGAATGTAAAACTGGTGCAGCCCGTATGGAGAACAGTATGAAAATTTTTTTTTTTCCTTAAAAAACTAAAAGTAGAGTTACCATATGATAACTCCAGCAATCCTACTCCTGGACATAAAGCTTGAAAGGATGAAAGCTCTAATTAAAAAAGATACATGCACCTCAGTGTTCATAGCAGTTTCATTTACAGTAGCCAAGACATGAAAGCAACCCAAATGTGCATAAACAGATGAATGGATAAAGAAATTGTGCTTTGTATATATAATGCAATATTAGCCTTAAGAAAGAATGAAATAGTACCATTTGTAGCAACATGGATGGACCTAGAGACTATCATCCTAAGTGAAGTAGCTCAGAAAGGGAAAGACAAATATTATATGATATCACTTATTTGTGTGTGGTAGTCACTTAGTTGTGTCTGACTCTTTGTGACTCCATGTACTGTAGCCCACCAGGCTCCTCTGTCCATGAAATTCTTTAGGGAAGAATTCTGGAGTAGACAGCCATTCCCTTCTCCAGGGGATATTCCAGACCCAGGGACTGAACCTGCATTGCAGGTGGATTCTTAACATCTGAGCCACCAGGGAAGCCCCATCCAGAATCTAACCAATTTCTTCTCCTTCTGGTTTCCAGGCTCTTCATCCCTGCCATACACATTCCCCGCCTCCCCTCCAACCCCGGCCCCAATTTACTTTCTCACCACTCCCTAATATTTATTCGTAACTTGAGTCAGGCTTGTGTTTTCTCCTCATGTCCTTCTTATTCTTATCTCTGTGTTCCTGTTCATGTTGTTTACTTTTCTGAGATGATCACAATGTCCCTAACATTGCCCCTAGACCTGCCTTCCTCCCTCCCTTCCTTCCTTCCTTCATGTCTTGAGTAATAGGTACTATGTGTCAGATGTTGTGTAAGTTTCCATTGGAAGGATATAAAAAAAAGCTTAGGCAAGATCACTTCTCTTTTGGTCTCTGTGGCATTTTCTTTCTAGAAGGGGCAGGGAGATGGACACTCAACCCCAAACAAGTCACTGGTGTTATATGTCACCATTGTCTGTTTCTACCTCAGCTCCATAGAAAGTCTATCCTAACGTTGTCCCCCCACCTGCTAGCTGTCTCCTGTGGACTCACACCCAAGTCCAGTCAGCTGATGGGCATATCCCTGTTTCTCTTCTCCTTCTGGTTCTGTCATGGCCACTTTCTGGGCCTTGGCCTCTGGGCCTTTGTTGCTGAGTGCTACCCCTCTGTAGATGCCCTCCCCACCCCTACCTCCTTGAGCCCCAAATGCTGCTTCAACTGCGACCTTCTTGTGGTACAAATGGCACTGACTTACAGTGATAGAGGAACCTAAGGAAACTGTGTCCAACATCTTGCAGAGCAAATGGAATGAATAGAGCTTTGGGGTTTTACTCACAGCCATTTCTGTCCCTGGGAACCAGACACAGGTCCATTGGGGGCTGAGATTAAGACATCACACCATGCTTGGTGATGCCCGCCCTAGTGATGAAGGTTCTATTACCTGACTGCATCTCCCTTAGGAATGATTCTAACTTAGGAAGCTCTGGCCCCATATGTTCACCAGATATGCCCAAACAGATCTGAGTCTCAGCAGTGCACTCAGCCTGCCTCAATCCAGAGCTCCATGCTACTTTGGTTATGTCTCAAGTATTATGGGAGTGGGCTCTTTAGGTAGCACAGTGGTAAAGAGTCCCTATGCCAATGCAGGAAACACAGGAGACATGGGTTTGATCCCTGGGTCAGAAAGATCTCCTAGAGTAGGAAACCCACTCCAGTTTTCTTGGCTGGAAAATTCTATGGACAGAGGATCATGGTGGGCTACAGTCCATGTGGTTGCAAAGAGTCAGACATGACTGAGTGACTGAGCATGCATATACATTAAGGGGTAGAGGAAGACATTTCTTGAGGGAGTGGAGGAAAACATCAGTGAGGAGGTGATGGAGAAGGTTTATAAAGGTAAGTCACTAGATGGCGAGTGGGGAAAAGTCAGCTCATTAGAAGGAGCAGTGTGCTCAAAGACAACAGCCTGGAGAAACAAGGAGTGAAATTGTTCTGACTGGGGGACAATGTGTGTTTTAGGAAAAGGGAGGAAGTAAGATTGGGAGGCTAGATCGCAACCAGGCCCATAAAAGGTCTTATAGCCCGTTGTAAGGCATTTGGACTCTAAGTGTGTGTGCTCCATGGCAAAACAGTCAGTAATATTTGTTGGATTTAAAATGCCTGACTGTGTGCTGTGATTCAGGTTCTACTTCATATGTAGACTCATTCTATTTTTTTTTCCAGTTTTATTCTAAGGTCCTAACATTAATAACCTAAAGAAGAAAAATTTGACCTAGCTTAAAATGATGACTTGTATACCTTGATTTCCCAAAGAAAAGGAAGAAAGCCCTCCTATTTCTTGGATTTTAAAATTCTACAGGGAAAAAAATGGTTGAACCCAAAATGTATAGCCATGGATGGTAGTTTTGTACATAGTAATTTCCAAGTTCTTGCAGGTGGCATGATAAGACCTTTTCAGTCTTTATTTTGTGGGGGTGGGGGGGGCATGCATTTGATTTATTGTCATATCTTAGATGATACAAAGGGAGTTGGATCCCTTAGCCATATGCTATAGTTCAAGTAATGAACATTCGTTGAGCACTTTCTCTATTCATTACTGATGATGCCATTGAGGGGATGGGACCAGGCCTTCACTGCTTTTGTTTTTCCCACCTGGACCAACATGATGTTATGTACCTAGTTGGTCTTTAGAAAAGATTCCCCTCCCATTTAGCAGAAGGGAAATGGCAGGACACATAAGTGGCCTTGAATGCTGGAGAATGCAAGGGTTTTGGAGTCAACTAAGGCTGAATGTGGATCACTTTGCTGTGCTGGCTATTAGGTGCGTGATCTTGTGTTAATTTGTCTCTTTTGATATTCCTGCCAAGGAAGTGGACATAAGAATGTCTGATATATAGATCTAATGGGAAGGTTTAATAGGATAATCTATGAGCAATGTTGGGCACACAGTAAGAACTAGACTACTGAAATCAACAAACAGATGAACAGAAACAGAATCTAAGAATGCCACAATGAGCCATAGAGATAAGAACAACAACCCTATATTCCCCTTTCTCAAAAATGTGGCCTGTGTCTATAAAACAAACACTTGATGGTTTTGATTTATTCAGAACTCAATCTTGTTTCCATATGTTGGAGAGGGAAATTCCTTCTCCTTTTCTCTCATCAGATTGCATGAAATGCTGTGTCCAGATCACTGAAGACTGGCCTCATCCCAGGAGGGGCACATTATTGTACTTCTTTTGGGAAAACTGACCTGAAACTATGATAAATGAGCACCCCAGTTATCCCTGGAGAAGACATCAGCAGTATACCTTGGTAGCCCTGGTCGTTTGCACCCTGGTTCTTTGAACAATACCAGCCAGACTTGCTCCTTGAACCCCTGTTTGTGGGAGGGGAAGGTGAGGCCTGGGCAGATCTTGTCAGCCCCTCTATGGGACTTACTGCCTTGAGAGTCCTCCATGAGCTTAGTTGATACCAGATTTTGTAAGTTTTCAGTTCTGAATTTTAACGTTTGAACCATTTTGTTCTTCAAATGAAACTGAAGGGAGTTACAGTAAAATTCACCAGTGTTGGAGCCTGGTATCCTAGGATCATGGAAAAGGGAATGGCCTCCCACTTCATTATTCTTGCAGTATTCAGTGTTCTTGGAGAATTCCATGAATAGAAGAGCCTAGTGGGCTACAGTCCATGGGGTCCCAAAGAGTGGGACACAGCTGAGCGACTAACCTACACACACACATTCTGGGGTCGGGACCTTCCCGCTGGGGACTCGTCCTTGGCCAGCTCCTCCTTCTTCCTCTCCTTGCATTGTGCCCTCGAGTGTCTAGGACCCCGGCTGTCCTCACTAAAGACCCAGGGCAAACGAATTCAGACTGAAGTGTTTGTGACTTAGTGTTTCACCCCTCCCAGTGGTAATTGAGCCACCCTAATTTTATTTCAACAAACATTTGTTGAAGTTCTATGCTACTCAAGTGGGATGCTAGAGATACAAGGATAAAATCAAGACAGAGAGCTTGACATTGTTGTTCAAGAGTCTAATTAGAAAAAAGTCATATGTAAAGAATTAATTTCAAAGCTATGTAAAAACTGTGTGTGCATGGGGGCTTCCCTGGTGGTTCAGTGGTAAAGAATCTGCCTGCCAATGCAGGGGACATGGGTTTGATTTCTGGTCCAGGAAGATCCCACATGCAACAGGACAGCTAAGCCCATGTACCACAACTACTAAGCCCATGGGCCACAGCTACTGAAGCTCCCACGCATACAGCCCGCACTACACAAGAGAAACCACTGCAGTGAGAAGCCTTCACACTGCAACTAGAGAGTAGCCTTTCCCTCCCTACAGCTAGAGAAGGCTCTCACACAGCAAGGAAGACCCAGCACAGTCAATAAATAAATACTTTAAAAAAAGATATTAAAAAAAAAAGAGTGTGTGTCTGTGCCCTATAAGAAAAAGGTGTTAATTTTGCTTAAGACTTTTTAGATGACCCATGGAGAAATGACAATGTAGAGCTGACGCTCTGAGGGTGAAATACCAAGAATCCTGATGGAAGAGGCCAGGATGCCTTGTGAGCCCTCCCTGTTGGTAAGCCCAGCATTTCCCCATTATAAACTGAACTTATAAAGCCAGTACTTGCCTGTACCCTCCCTTATCATAAGGGTGGAGAAAGGTTTCTCTGGACAGAAAGTCACCTTGGTCGGTAGGCAAGGAGCCATCTGTTGTTGCTGCAGCAGCACCCACATTAACTCTTTTGGCTCCTGCAGTGTTGTTGAGTCTGGCCCATAGAAGAACACGGGCAGCAAGTCAGGACACCTGAGTTCTAGCTAGGTTCTGTGCCTACTTAAATATTTTACTTTTTTTTTTTTACTGGGGGATAATTGCTTTACAATGTTGTGGTACTCTCTGTACAGCAGTACATCAGTGCAAATCAGTCATATATATATACATGTATATATATATATATATATAAATATCCCCTCCCTATTGAACCTCCCTCCCCACCCCCATTCCACCCCACTAGGTCATCACAGAGTGCCAGGCTGGGCTCCCTGTTGTATAGCAGCTTCCTGCTAGTTATTTATTTTACACATGATAGTGTATATATATATATGTCAATGCTACTTTCTCAATTTTTTCTATCCTCTCCCCCCTCACTGAGTCCACAAGTCTCTTCTCTGTGTCTGCATCACCATTTCTTCTCTGTAAATTGGTTCATTCTTTTTCTAGATTCCATATATGTGTATTAACATATGATACTTGTTTTTCTCTTTCTGATTTATTTCACTCTGTGTAACAGTTCTAGTTTCATCCACCTGTCTACAACTGGGTCAAATTCATTTCTTTTTATGGCTGAGTAATATTCCATTGCATTCCTCAGATATGCAGATGACACTACCCTTATGGCAGAAAGTGAAGAGGAACTGAAAAGCCTCTTGATGAAAGTAAAAGAGGAGAGTGAAAAAGTTGGCTTAAAGCTCAACATTCAGAAAACGAAGATCATGGCATCTGGTCCCATCACTTCATGGCAAATAGACGGGGAAACAGTGGAAACAGTGTCAGACTTTATTTTGGGGGGCTCCAAAATCACTGCAGATGGTGATTGCAGCCATGAAATTAAAAGATGCTTACTCCTTGAAAGAAAAGTTATGACCAACCTAGATAGCATATTCAAAATCAGAGACATTACTTTGCCAACAAAGGTCCGTCTAGTCAAGACTATGGCATTTCCAGTGGTCGTGTATGGATGTGAGAGTTGGACTGTGAAGATAGCTGAGTGCCGAAGAATTGATGCTTTTGAACTGTGGTGTTGGAGAAGACTCTTGAGAGTCCCTTGGACTGCAAGGAGATCCCACCAGTCCATTCTGAAGGGGATCAGCCCTGGGGTTTCTTTGGAAGGAATGATGCGAAAGCTGAAACTCCAGTAGTTTGGCCACCTCATGCAAAGAGTTGACTCATTGGAAAAGACTCTGATGCTGGGAGGGATTGTGGGCAGGAGGAGAAGGGGACGACCGAGGATGAGATGGCTGGATGGCATCACGGACTCGATGGACTGTCTCTTATACACATCTCGATGTGTATAAGAGACAGCTCCTGGGTGTTCTTTGGAAGGACTGATGTTGACGCTGAAACTCCAGTACTTTGGCCACCTCATGCAAAGAGTTGACTCATTGGAAAAGACTCTGATGCTGGGAGGGATTGGGGGCAGGAGGAGAAGGGGACAACAGAGGATGAGATGGATGGATGGCATCATTGACTTGATATATGTGAGTCTGAGTGGACTCCGGGTGTTGGTGATTGACAGGGAGGCCTGGCGTGCTGCGATTCATGGGGTTGCAAAGAGTCAGACACAACTGAACAACTGAACTGAACTGAACTGAATATTCCATTGTATATAAGTACCATATCCACTTTATCCATTCATCTGTCGATGGACGTCTAGGTTGATTCCATGTCCTTTCTATTATAAATAGTGTTGCAGTGAATGCTGAGGTGCATGTGTCTTTTTGAATTGTAGTTTTCTCAGGATATATAACCAGTAGTGGGATTGCTAGCTTTGTTCCTACTTTAGAAGGCCTGTAACCTTTCAGAGCCTTAGCTTCTTATTTTTGAATTGGATAACACCTGCCCCATTAGCTATGCAGATAAAAATGAGATTATAAATGTGGAAGAAATTGGAAAAAAATAACACTATGCCCTACCATAAAGTCTTATTAATAATTTGTCAGAAAGCATTTATTGAGTATCTGTTCAGTTCAGTTCAGTTGCTCAGTCGTGTCTGACTCTTTGCAACTCCATGAATCACAGCATGCCAGGCCTCCCTGTCCATCACCAACTCCCAGAGTTCACCCACACTCATGTGCATTGAGTTGGTGATGCCATCCAGCCATCTCATCTGCTGTCATCCCCTTCTCCTCCTGTCCCCAATCCCTCCCAGCATCAGGGTCTTTTCCAATGAGTCAACTCTTTGCATCAGGCTGCCAAAGTATTGGAGTTTCAGCTTCAACATCAGTCCTTCCAAGGAACACCCAGGACTGGTCTCCTTTAGGATGGACTGGTTGGATCTCCTTGCAGTCCAAGGGACTCGTAAGAGTCTTCTCCAGCACCACAGTTCAAAAGCATCAATTGTGTACCTATAATTTGGCTAAGTGCTAAATAGAGTCCTTTGGTCTAGTAGATTTGTAATAACAAAGCATTTTTTCTAATCCATCTGGTACAGAGAAATTGTCAGCATGAAGTACTTACAGGAGGGAAGACAGTGGCTTGAGAGATTGCTTCAATTCTGTCACTGATTAGTCATGTGATGCTAGATAACTATTTTCATTTCTTTGAGCCTCAATTCCCCAATCTGTAAAACAGTGTTTTTCACTGATCCCTTTTTCCTCTACTTTCCAGCTATGCTTTTTCTTCTGGCGGTGATGTTAGGATGAAAAGTGAAAGTGTAAGTGTTAGGCACTCAGTTGTGTCCAACTCTTTGTGACCCTATGACCCCATATAGCCCTCCAGATTCCTCTATCCATGGAATTCTCCAGGCAAGAATGCTGGAGTGAGTAGCCATTCCCTTCTCCAGGGAATCTTCCCAACCCAGGGATTGAACCTGGGTTTCCTGCATGGCAGGCAGATTCTTTACCATCTGAGCCAACAGGGAAGCCCAGTGATATTAGAATGAGGCTCAGTAAGTCAAGGCACATTGAAATAGAAAAGGCTATAAATTATAACTTAATATGCTGGTTCTTTGGGGGGAAGTTTAACCCAAAGGGATGACACTTTGATGGGTGAATATCAGATATATATGGAAGGCTAATGAGTGGATTATTTGGGATCAGGCCTTGCTGGCATGTTTGAGGGACCTTGGTGGAGGTATCAAGCAGATGGAAAATTCCAGAGTCTCACCCTAATGTGGCTGTTGCCTTATGCTATTGCCTGCCACCTCTGTCGGCTTCTCCTAAAAGGAGTAAAAGTCTTCAGGGCAGCTTCTAGAAATACCTTATATTTGTATTCACTTATACAAAAAGTGCTGTCACATTTATTATCTCACTGATCTTTATAACATGTCCACAAGTAGTTAAGTCATTATAATTGCCATCCTATTTAGTAGAGGAAGGGAAAAGGGTGACTGATCTGACATCACCGAGGGAGACAGTGGCACAGCTGAAACTGGAGGCCAGATGATGTCACTTCTGGTCTAAAATTCTCAGTGTGACCCTCAGCAGGGAAGAAATGAGTGTGTCCCAGAGGAGAACCCTGCAGACCCCTCCTAACTATAAGGGATTTCATATAATTGTGTATTGCTTAGAATAAGGATGATAACACATTGCACCTACAATTATTGCCACATTGCAGGTGCTTAATAGATGTTTGTGAATCAGTACATAAAGATGCCATAACTGTGCTTGAGAAAACTCTGGAGTGGACCCAGTGGTTCATGTGATAGATACCTCTGCTTTTCTGCTTGGCCTTTTTCTTTCCCTCCCTTTCTTTCTTTCCCTCTGCTCCTGGCTTTGCCTACAAGTAAAGGAAAGGGGGAGGTCTGTTCTGTAGTGACCTAAATGGGAAGGAAGTCCGAAAAAGGAAGGATATATATTTATGTATGGCTGATCCACTTTGCTGTACAGCAGAGACTAATACAACACTGTAAATCAACTTACTCCAACGAAATTAAAAATAAACTATTTATCAATAACAGTATTGATTTAAAGAAAACATTAAAGGGGAATTCTCTCCCCAGGGATTTCACATTTGTCAACTTGATCTCCTAAAAATACAGTAGCATGCTTTAGATGGAGGCTTGGCATTACTGTTGCAAAAGGAGGGCTAATCAGACAGTACATAGGCCTTAAACATAGACTACACACCTGTTGGTACCAGAGTGATGCCACAAGGACATAGAAGGTGAAACTTTTTCTCTTTACACAGAACTTATGATCTTTTGTGGGGAGCTAAGGTGTGTTTATTCTACTTTTTACTACTGGTGAGTAGAAATCTATGTAGACTTACTATTGAACACACAAAGCATACAATGATGTGTGTGTGTGTGTGTATATGTGTGTGTAAGTAAAAAGTACATGAAACAGGCCATCAAACAGGCCTGCTTTGTGGGATATGATCAACATCAACATGAAACATATTTTCTCTGTGATGGTTAGTATTATGTGTCAACTTGGTGAGGCCACAGGACCCAGGTACTTGGTCAAACATTATTCTAGATGTTTCTGTGAGGGTATTTTTTGGGTGAGGTTGAGGTTTAAATGAGAAGACTTTGAGTAAACAGATTACCCTCTATACTGTGGGCGGCCTCATTCAGTCAGTTGAAGGCCTTAATAGAAAAAAGACTTAACAGAAAATTAAACTCTGCTAGCAGACTGCTTTTGGACTTGAGCTGCAACAACTCTTCCCTGGGTTTCCAGTCTGCTGGTCTACCCTGCAGATTTTGGACTTGACAGCCTCCACAATTTCTTAAAAATAAACCTCTCTATCTCTATAAATGTGTATGTATATATAGATATATGCACATATATATGTATCTACCTATCGATATATATGCACACACATATATGTGTTTATGTCTATAAATACCTTCTATTGGATTTTGGGAGAACCTGTCCTTCTCTCACTGTCCTTAGAATACCCAATCCTATATAGTAATCTGGAGTTCCAGTATGATACAAGGTCATGTCTTTCCACATGGAGAAAGCCCCTCATGGGTAACATGTTTCTGGTGGGATGGGAGGTGGGGGGAATTCCCATTTTCTCCTTTCTTGATGATATTCCCTGCCCTCTGGCTTATTGCTGTAATTGAACCCTCCATGGTTAATATATGGGAAAGGAGGAGAGGCTCTTTGGGCAGGAAATTTTGGAATTCAGGATACTTGTGGGGAAGGACAAATCAGAGGAAATGCTGAGCTGGCCCCCAAGCATGGGTCCCATTGCTGGGGCCTCTTATCCTGTCAAGGGTAGTACTGATCACTGGTGTCATCCTTTAATGCCCAAAGGATTCTTTCCATCATAATGCTCTTCTAAATTGCTCAGGTAGCTCATTTGGTAAAGAATTTGCCTGCAGTACAAGATCCCTGGGTGGGGAAGAACCCCTGGAAAAGGAAATGGCAACCCACTCCAGTATTCTTGCCTGGAAAATCTTATGGATCGAGGGGCCTGGTGGGTTACAGCCCATGGGGTTGCATGAGTTGGACAACACTTAGCAAAGAAACCACCAAATTGCCCCCATGGTGATATCCTCCGTGTGGGTTTAGATAGTTACAGCCTCAGTGGGTCAAGGTAGAAAAATGGCCTGGAATGCCGGTCTTTGAGAGTGTGATGATTCAGATACTCTCTGCATACCACTTATGGAAAGCTATGATATTAATACAAAAAGAGAAGGCAGAGAATTAAGTGGAGGCCAAAGAGAGTTCCATATGGTGAGATTTATTATTTCTTTGTTATTTTTAAAGTTGTTCCATGAAGTGAGTTGAGCTCATGGAAAATTATTCAGCCACAGGACAGCCCTGGAAAAACCTATCTTGGCCCTGTTGGGCCTTCTACTTTTAAAAGACTTTATTCACACGTCTAGACAGGTTAACTTGAAGTTAACCGTCTTACTTCATAAGAACCAAGCTCTCAATCCATTTACATTTTTTATTACCCCACATATATCCTGAGGCTTAAAAGATTCAGAGGGGGAGGTCAACATTATTTTAAAATGATCCAGAGATCTGGGATGGTGAAGATCGCAGTCAGTGTCTGGCTGGAGATTGACTTTAAATCTCTCATTGAACTGTCTGATAGTTGAGTTCCATCTCAGATTACTTTGGCTACTCATTTTCCTCTTCACTCTCTAGCCCTAGTTTGTCTTTTCAACTAGGTTTCTGTTGAAGCTGAAATGATTTACAAGGCTTTTTGAATGTATAAACGTGTTGCATGTTGGCCTCAGCGGAAAGGTGAAGGTTGGACTGAAGATTTTCCTATGCAGCATTTATAAGTGGTTTAAGCCGCTTTTTGGAAGGAAGGGAGTGAGAACCACCTCGTGTCCAGAGGGAGCACTGCTTACCATCTGCAAGGGGTCTGCCTTCCAGCATTAATGCAGGGCCCCTCGCTTCAGTCAAAAACTTCAAGGGGCAGAGAACTGTATCCCTCTTCATCACCGTGTTGATTATCACCAGTGCTGAGACTAGTGCTGATAGCTTAATTTTATGTATTCTTTTTGGCTGTGCTGGGTCTTTATTGCTGCGCGGGTTTTTCTCTACTTGCGGTGAACAGGAGCTACTCTTTTTCACATTTATTATCTCACTGATCTTTATAACATGTCCACAAGTAGTTAAGTCATTATAATTGCCATCCTATTTAGTAGAGGAAGGGAAAAGGGTGACTGATCTGACATCACCGAGGGAGACAGTGGCACAGCTGAAACTGGAGGCCAGATGATGTCACTTCTGGTCTAAAATTCTCAGTGTGACCCTCAGCAGGGAAGAAATGAGTGTGTCCCAGAGGAGAACCCTGCAGACCCCTCCTAACTATAAGGGATTTCATATAATTGTGTATTGCTTAGAATAAGGATGATAACACATTGCACCTACAATTATTGCCACATTGCAGGTGCTTAATAGATGTTTGTGAATCAGTACATAAAGATGCCATAACTGTGCTTGAGAAAACTCTGGAGTGGACCCAGTGGTTCATGTGATAGATACCTCTGCTTTTCTGCTTGGCCTTTTTCTTTCCCTCCCTTTCTTTCTTTCCCTCTGCTCCTGGCTTTGCCTACGAGTAAAGGAAAGGGGGAGGTCTGTTCTGTAGTGACCTAAATGGGAAGGAAGTCCGAAAAAGGAAGGATATATATTTATGTATAGCTGATCCACTTTGCTGTACAGCAGAAACTAATACAACATTGTAAATCAACTTACTCCAACGAAATTAAAAATACACTATTTATCAATAACAGTATTGATTTAAAGAAGAGATTAAAGGGGAATTCTCTCCCCAGGGATTTCACATTTGTCAACTTGATCTCCTAAAAATACAGTAGCATGCTTTAGATGGAGGCTTGGCATTACTGTTGCAAAAGGAGGGCTAATCAGACAGTACATAGGCCTTAAACATAGACTACACACCTGTTGGTACCAGAGTGATGCCACAAGGACATAGAAGGTGAAACTTTTTCTCTTTACACAGAACTTATGATCTTTTGTGGGGAGCTAAGGTGTGTTTATTCTACTTTTTACTACTGGTGAGTAGAAATCTATGTAGACTTACTATTGAACACACAAAGCATACAATGATGTGTGTGTGTGTGTGTATATGTGTGTGTAAGTAAAAAGTACATGAAACAGGCCATCAAACAGGCCTGCTTTGTGGGATATGATCAACATCAACATGAAACATATTTTCTCTGTGATGGTTAGTATTATGTGTCAACTTGGTGAGGCCACAGGACCCAGGTACTTGGTCAAACATTATTCTAGATGTTTCTGTGAGGGTATTTTTTGGGTGAGGTTGAGGTTTAAATGAGAAGACTTTGAGTAAACAGATTACCCTCTATACTGTGGGCGGCCTCATTCAGTCAGTTGAAGGCCTTAATAGAAAAAAGACTTAACAGAAAATTAAACTCTGCTAGCAGACTGCTTTTGGACTTGAGCTGCAACAACTCTTCCCTGGGTTTCCAGTCTGCTGGTCTACCCTGCAGATTTTGGACTTGACAGCCTCCACAATTTCTTAAAAATAAACCTCTCTATCTCTATAAATGTGTATGTATATATAGATATATGCACATATATATGTATCTACCTATCTATATATATGCACACACATATATGTGTTTATGTCTATAAATACCTTCTATTGGATTTTGGGAGAACCTGTCCTTCTCTCACTGTCCTTAGAATACCCAATCCTATATAGTAATCTGGAGTTCCAGTATGATACAAGGTCATGTCTTTCCACATGGAGAAAGCCCCTCATGGGTAACATGTTTCTGGTGGGATGNAAGAGTCAGTATATGTGTTTATGTCTATAAATACCTTCTATTGGATTTTGGGAGAACCTGTCCTTCTCTCACTGTCCTTAGAATACCCAATCCTATATAGTAATCTGGAGTTCCAGTATGATACAAGGTCATGTCTTTCCACATGGAGAAAGCCCCTCATGGGTAACATGTTTCTGGTGGGATGGGAGGTGGGGGGAATTCCCATTTTCTCCTTTCTTGATGATATTCCCTGCCCTCTGGCTGGTTGCTGTAATTGAACCCTCCATGGTTAATATATGGGAAAGGAGGAGAGGCTCTTTGGGCAGGAAATTTTGGAATTCAGGATACTTGTGGGGAAGGACAAATCAGAGGAAGTGCTGAGCTGGCCCCCAAGCATGGGTCCCATTGCTGGGGCCTCTTATCCTGTCAAGGGTAGTACTGATCACTGGTGTCATCCTTTAATGCCCAAAGGATTCTTTCCATCATAATGCTCTTCTAAATTGCTCAGGTAGCTCATTTGGTAAAGAATTTGCCTGCAGTACAAGATCCCTGGGTGGGGAAGAACCCCTGGAAAAGGAAATGGCAACCCACTCCAGTATTCTTGCCTGGAAAATCTTATGGATCGAGGGGCCTGGTGGGTTACAGCCCATGGGGTTGCATGAGTTGGACAACACTTAGCAAAGAAACCACCAAATTGCCCCCATGGTGATATCCTCCGTGTGGGTTTAGATAGTTACAGCCTCAGTGGGTCAAGGTAGAAAAATGGCCTGGAATGCCGGTCTTTGAGAGTGTGATGATTCAGATACTCTCTGCATACCACTTATGGAAAGCTATGATATTAATACAAAAAGAGAAGGCAGAGAATTAAGTGGAGGCCAAAGAGAGTTCCATATGGTGAGATTTATTATTTCTTTGTTATTTTTAAAGTTGTTCCATGAAGTGAGTTGAGCTCATGGAAAATTATTCAGCCACAGGACAGCCCTGGAAAAACCTATCTTGGCCCTGTTGGGCCTTCTACTTTTAAAAGACTTTATTCACACGTCTAGACAGGTTAACTTGAAGTTAACCGTCTTACTTCATAAGAACCAAGCTCTCAATCCATTTACATTTTTTATTACCCCACATATATCCTGAGGCTTAAAAGATTCAGAGGGGGAGGTCAACATTATTTTAAAATGATCCAGAGATCTGGGATGGTGAAGATCGCAGTCAGTGTCTGGCTGGAGATTGACTTTAAATCTCTCATTGAACTGTCTGATAGTTGAGTTCCATCTCAGATTACTTTGGCTACTCATTTTCCTCTTCACTCTCTAGCCCTAGTTTGTCTTTTCAACTAGGTTTCTGTTGAAGCTGAAATGATTTACAAGGCTTTTTGAATGTATAAACGTGTTGCATGTTGGCCTCAGCGGAAAGGTGAAGGTTGGACTGAAGATTTTCCTATGCAGCATTTATAAGTGGTTTAAACCGCTTTTTGGAAGGAAGGGAGTGAGAACCACCTCGTGTCCAGAGGGAGCACTGCTTACCATCTGCAAGGGGTCTGCCTTCCAGCATTAATGCAGGGCCCCTCGCTTCAGTCAAAAACTTCAAGGGGCAGAGAACTGTATCCCTCTTCATCACCGTGTTGATTATCACCAGTGCTGAGACTAGTGCTGATAGCTTAATTTTATGTATTCTTTTTGGCTGTGCTGGGTCTTTATTGCTGCGCGGGTTTTTCTCTACTTGCGGTGAACAGGAGCTACTCTTTGGTTGCGGTGGGTGGGCGGGTCGTTGGGGTGGCTTCCGTTTCTGCAGAGCGTCGACTCCAGGTAGCATGGGCTTCAGTAACTGCGGCATGTGGGCTCAGTACTTGTGGTGTGTGGGCTTGGTTGCTCCACGGCATGTGGGATCTTCCCGGACCAGGGACTGAAGCTGTGCTTCCTGCATTGGCAGGCAGATTCTTTACCACTGAGCCACCAGGCAAGCCCAACTAATTTTAAATATGGATTTAAGAACTTCTTGCTATTTTCTTGTGTGTAACCACACACAAGATGGAGTAAAGATACTAGTAAACCATACTTTACATAGTAGTGCTTTTTTAAAGGACATAGCAATTCTTTGAAAGTAAAACTGAATAAATGTTTTAAATACACAGTGAACTTGCTTTTGTAAGAATTCCTTTGTTTGGGGCAAACAATTTATACTTTTTTGGCAATTTGCATTCTGATGTTTTGAGTAGCATTTTTGGTATTCATCACCCTCACAGTGATGTATCCCTTTTTAATACAGCAAATTCCTTATTTTTTGAAGTGTAAATATCTTTGCTTATTTTTAAGAAAGTGGGTCATGTATCCTGTCTAGTATACTAATTTATACCTTCATGCCATTCATTATATACTCTACATACATTTTGGAGTTAAAATGTATTCATCAAATAGCATTTTAACCTTGACTGCAATTTTGATTTCTGATGTGTCTTTGTATGGAAAAAATGTCTAGATAATGAATCCTCATATGTAGTATTAATATAAGAACATTTTTTAATATGCAAGCCAATGTGCATTAATGGAGAGGCCACCTTGTTGGTCCATTTAGACCAGTATTTACATTTAAAATACTTACTGATACAAATGTAATTGACTTCTATTTGTCCCTCTTGTTTATTACTTTGAGGCAGTCTTTTTGAAGAGTAAGGAGAGTGGGCTTTGGATTCAGAGCTTTGGTTTAAATTTCAGTTCCTTTGTCTGCTCTGTGACCTCGGGTAAATTGTTCCTCCTCCCTGAGCCTTGGCTTTTTCAGCTGCAAAATAGGGCTTACCAGATTCCTGTTACTTAGTTGAAGCTACCATGTAATACAAAGCTCTGTAGAGCCGATAGTCATGAAAAGCGGTTGACCTGTATGCCAGTATCAGGAGTGGTCTGGCTTCCAGATCCAGGGTTATCCTTAGATGGTCTGTGACAGAAATGGACATCTTCCACTCCACACAGCTAGAAGTCACCCAACATGTCTTTTCCTTTTTAAAAGGGTGAATTATCATTCTGGAGGGAAATTTTACTCGACTTGTTTTAGGAGAACCAGTAAATGAAACTAGTTACAAGGGAAAACCCAGAAAGTTTAAGAGACATACATATAAAACTTTTAACTCGTTTCCTAAGTTCTCATATATAATGTAGTTGAAAAAAATAAACACTAAGGGGACAAAAGTCCTGTGAGGAGAGGAAACACTTATAAGAGACATGAAGACCTCAATCATGACCCTAGGCATTATTTAGCTGAAAGCCCTCTTGAGATGTATTTTTGCGTATGCCTCGATATTGCCATTGGTAGGTTTATAGAATTGTTGAATCGTGGCTACCACATAGAGGTGTATCTTAGAGCTTGATTATAAAATCAATCTCGGAAGGACTTTCGTCTCTAGCCCTGCATCTACTATCCTCAGTCCTGATATGCAGTGTGTTTGGTGGACTTTGAGCCTCTTGGGAGGAAGCTGACATGGCCATTCAGCTTGGCAATCTTCATAACTCTGCCTCTCATTCTCCTTCAGTTCTGGGAGCTGAGGTTAGGGAACCAGGAGCGGCCTGTGGCAGCTGATAAAAGTGAAAAGAAGCTTCTCGAGGTTCTGGGCAGCAGTCACAGTGGAGACAGGTGCAAAGAGCAGAGGCTAGCTCTCAACACCAGCTGTTCCACAGAGTCAGAGGTCAGGGGGGTGGGCTTTACATTTGGGTTTTTCAACTCTTGGCTTTGACTCATTAGTGGGGTGTAAAATCAATCTAATGGGTTGAGGAAAAAGTGTAAGTGAAAGTGTTAGTCCCTCAGTTGTGTCCAACTCTTTGTGACCCCATCGACTATACAGTCCNAACACCAGCTGTTCCACAGAGTCAGAGGTCAGGGGGGTGGGCTTTACATTTGGGTTTTTCAACTCTTGGCTTTGACTCATTAGTGGGGTGTAAAATCAATCTAATGGGTTGAGGAAAAAGTGTAAGTGAAAGTGTTAGTCCCTCAGTTGTGTCCAACTCTTTGTGACCCCATGGACTATACAGTCCTGGAATTCTCCAGGCAAGAATACTGGGGTGGGTAGCCATTCCCTTCTCCAGGGGATCTTCCTGACCCAGGGATCGAACCTGGTTCTCTTGCATTGTGAGCAGATTCTTTCCCGTCTGAGCCACCAGGGAAGCCCTAATGGGTTGAGGCCGTCATTGTAAATAATTGAAAAAGGTGAGAATAGCAGATAGAGATTTTGTATTAGGTGAGGATAAATATTATTTCCTGAAATTTTCTTTCAGTTGTGTGTATGTATATATGTATATGGATATGCATGGATAATCTGCATTGAGTTGTGATTGAAAATGTTTCTCTTTTAGGATGTGGCAGGATGTGTTCCATAGTCACTACTATGTTTGATGACCAAAATATAATTATAAAATTCATAAACCACAGAGTGATTGTACAAAGACAGATGCATATGCACACAAGTACACACACACACACACACACACACACACACACACACACAGTTAATGGCTTTTCCCTAAAGCCTTACATTGGCAATATGAACAAAACCCAGTTAAAACCAATTTATCCTCAGTTTTATAAATCCAAGGCCATCTAGGGAGTTAGAATAGGGATGTTTTGTCCTAAGGCAAAAAGCTGGAGTCAATGTTAGGATCTCTTATTAGGATGTAAAAGACCATGCCTTGGTAAACTACCATCTAAAGGAGGGCTATTCTTGAGGCCCCTTCTGATCATCTTGGAGCCAGAAAAAGGAATAGAGAGGAAGAGAAAGATTTTAGGGAAAACCAAAGATTTCAAACATTGCTGCCCTTAAACACACGAACCCTAAGCAAGCTGTGGAAATAATGAAGGACAAAGAACAAGAGATCTCCTTTCATCAGTGGCATTCTTTGCACAGATTCCTTGATGAGACACTCAAGCCAGGATCTGTCTGCCTAAATGTTACTGTGTTGGACCTTGTACATGTGGCTGGCTGAAGCCGCTGATGTCATAATTAATCTGACAAGGTATCTACACTGAAAGAGGAGAAGAGATGCTTAGCCTGGTCCAATGGAGTATGTCAATGAATAACGTAATGAAGCTAAGAGAAGGTAAAATTGGGCTGAATATCAAGGAAAAAAATTACCTAATAGAAAGGTCTATTAGACAGTGGAGTGGTCTCTCCAGGGGAACAGTGGCAGGCCAGTGGTGCTGGAATCATTTACAAGTTGGCTGTCGAAAGCCCCTGAGAATTTGCTGTGGGGAACAGGACTGAGCTGACAGGAGTGGACAAGATGACCTCGGAGGTCTTTTCCATCTTTAGTGTCTACAATTTTGCGATCGTCCGCTCTTCACTGAAGCACTCCAGGTATAGCTACTCTCTGGGGCCTGAAACACATGAAATAATTGTTAGTAAGATATCCAGGGATGAAACATTTTTGAGGAACCATTTGTTCTTGGCCATCTCTTTCCATTCAAAACTGGGCCAGAGAGAAATGATAAAGGAAACAAGGAAGAAATCAGTGTTTATTGTTCTCAAGGCCGACATTATTATTTTAGTCTGTATTTATTCATTCAAAATATTTGATCAAATGCAAAACTATTCTTAAAGTTTGTATTTGAATATAAAGGCAATTTGGGGGGGGACTAGACCATACTAAATTTCTTATTTCTCAACAGGTTGTTTTAGCATTGTATAGAAAGAGCCCATTTTAGGGGTTGTTTAACAGATGAAATAAGTTCTTGGATAAGGAGCGTTTTTCCATCAGCAACATGGTTAGAACTCTTGTACATTTGCATTTCTGTGTTTCAGAATTATTCAGGCAATAAATTACTCAGGATGTCAACCTTATGCTGAAATAGAAATGACCTACTTCGTGAGAATCTCATGTATTTTAAATTTAACCTTGTGCCTTTTCTTCAACTGGGAACAGGAGGGCTTTGTAAGTAAGATTGTAAGAGAATAAAAAATAGCTACAATAAATTGAACTCTTACTATGTGCTAGATGTTATTCTAAAGGTTTGATGAGCATTAACTCATTTGTTTTCTTATAGCGACCTAGGAGCTAGGTGCTCTTATTACACTTGGGGAAACTGAGGCACAGAGAGGTTAAAAATCTTACCTAAGATGACAGAGCCAGTAGGAGGCAGATCTGAGTTCAAAACCTGTACCCCGACCATTATTATTCTACCATCTTTCCAAGTATAGTTTCCTATTTTTTCCTAAGACTAATAATGAGGGCAGGGATTTTGTTCTTTCTTTGTTTTTTGATGAACCTCCAGAGCCTAGAACAGTCCCTGGCACATTGTAGCCACTTAGCACATTTTGGTTGGAAGAATGAATGGAAGTTGATATTGGCAGTTCTGTTTTTCAATGCTAAATTAATATATTCCAATTTTGCTGGTTAAGTGAAAAAGGCAACTTTTTATTTTTCTTCTATTTATCTCAACAATCTTCTTCAAAAATTTTTCTTCTAGATGCTTCCCTTGACTTCTTGGAAAAGATTAGCTGTCCTTGAAACAGGGTCCAAAAGTATCCTGTATTTCCTTGCCATGGCAACTTTCACAGTTTATTGTGATTATTTAGTTAGCCATCTTCCTGGCTTCATTGTACACGTTTTAGGGCAGGATCTGTGTTTTGCTCACCACTGTAACTATAGACCTAGCACAGAACTGGGCACAGAGTNAAAAGTATCCTGTATTTCCTTGCCATGGCAACTTTCACAGTTTATTGTGATTATTTACTTAGCCATCTTCCTGGCTTCATTGTACACATTTTAGGGCAGGATCTGTGTTTTGCTCACCACTGTAACTATAGACCTAGCACAGAACTGGGCACAGAGTCTGTGGATAGTTGTTGAGAGAATGAAAGAAGATATTCTTTCTAACTTATTTTTCTTCTTGTTATATACACAGAGCTTTCATAATCTGTATTAGCTATCTATTGCAGTATAACAAATTACCAAAAATTCAGTGAGTTAAAACAATAAAAAGTATTTATTAACTCTTACAGTTTCTGTGGGTCTGGGTGGTTCTGACTCAAAGTCTTTCATGAGGTTGAAGTCAGAAATCCCCTAAGGCTGTAGTTATCTGAAGGCTCGACTGAGGCTTGAGGATCCAATTCTAGGATGGTTCCCTTACTGGTTTCTTGTTGGCAGGCCTCAGCTGCTTTTCACAGGGGTCTCCATGGGACTGCTTGAGTGTCTGCAGGATGAGGCAGCTGGCTTTCCCAGAAAGAGTGGTATAAGAGAAGATGGTGAATGCTGCAGTGTCTGTCGTGACCTAGCCTTGGAAGTCATATGCACTTCGTTCTGATGGTCACATGGAATGGTCCTAATTCAGTCTGGGAGGGGACTCTACACAGCATGGGTACCAGGATCAGGGGGAGCCATAATGGGTATTGGTTGCCACACCTACTATTTGACATCTCTTTCTATCCAGCCTGTGAAATATTATTCCTTTTTTACTAATAAGGCCAACAGTACATTGCCTAAGATTATATTCAGTGCTTAAATCCAAGTTTAGTTCTTCTAAGTGTTCCTTCCAATATATCATAGCTGAATGATTAGATAAATTACATATAGAAATACCTTTTAGAAAACTCAAGGTATGAAAATCTAAATATCAAATTAGAAGTGTTATTTGCATTATGTAATAAAAGGATTCCCACGGTACCACAGGATTATTTAAATGGCATATTCAAGAATGACTCAATTTATCAAAGATGAGTTTTATTGTGACTTTTGGGGACACACTTGCTAGGTAATGAGAAGTATAATTTTAAAACGTGTGTTGGAAGCACTCAGTTATATTAGCTTGTGAATTTCTTGAAGGCAGGGATATCTTCAGTGCCAACTCTGGCACCCAGCCTGGAGGAACTTTCAAAAAATTTTTATTAAAGAAAAGAGTGGTTATGGCAAAATATCTGTAGTTACAATTTCTTAAGAATCTTGTTGTATGTGAAAAGTTGGCATACCACTTAAAATATTCATTTATTCTTATAGCTGAGTCTGATCCCTACTGAACTTTATATTACTAGAATACCTAAAACTTATTTAGATTTTAGTACCAGCCTGATGTGAAATTTGTTATCCCTACTGAGTTACGAGGTTGAAAAACTGACATATGTCTAATGAAAACAAAGAAAAGGTTCAAAAGAAAAGTATCATCTAAAGAATGGATAAAAGACCTGTTTTCAGAACATGTAAGTAAATGCAGTGGTAGTATTTATTATTAGACCCAATTAACCAACCAGACTATTGATAAATCTGAATAAAATCTTTTCCATTGGGGGAAAAACACTGAAAAATTTTAAAAAGTTAAAAAATATATATCACACTCCAATTGGGTCAAACACTTGAAGAGATTCTTGGCAGAGTTTTCTGTTTTGATAGCCAGAGGGTCTAATGTTTTCTGATTTGAGCACTATTGCTTGTTTGTAAAGAGTTTCCAAGGGAAAGTGAACAGCTGCTTCTTCAGAATGACTCCTTATCAAGTTTTGCCTGCAAAGTTAGTAGTTATCAGGTTTATGGTAGATAGTATGGTTTTTAGCATAAGCTCACATAGGTGATCACATTATGGTAAGACATAGATGAAAGATGGAAACAGTGGCAGATTTTATTTTCCTGGGCTGCAAAAATCACTGCTGACTGTGACTCCAGCCATGGTATGAAAAGAAGCTTGCTCCTTGGAAGAAAAGCTATGACAAACCTAGATAAGGTATTAAGAAGCAGAGACATCAATTTGCCAACAAAGGTCAGTATAGTCAAAGCTATAGTTTTTCTAGTTGTCATGTATGGATGTGAGAGTTGGACCACAAAGCAGGCTGACTGCTGAAAAATTGATGCTTTTGAACTGTGGTGCTGGAGAAGACTCTTGAGAGTGCCTTGGACTGCAAGGAGATCAAACCAGTCAATCCTAAAGGAAATCAACACTGAATATTCAGTGGAAAGAGTGATGCTGAAGCTGAAGCTCCAATGCTTTGGCCACCTGATGTGAAGAACTAACTCATTGGAAGAGACCCTTGATGCTGGGAAAGATTGAAGGCAGGAGGAAAAGGGGGCAACAGAGGATGAGATGGTTGGATGATAGCATGGACTCGGTGGACATGAATTTGAGCAAACAGCAAACCCCAGGAGATAGTGAAGGACAGGGAAGCCTGGTGTGCTACAGTCTATGGGGTCACAAAGAGTCAGATACAACTTATCAACTGAACAGCAAACAATAGCATAGATAAAAGATAAAGAGTTAAAGAAAGATTGTTGAATAACTACTGTTAAGGATAAGAAGGTTAGCCTTAGAATCCTAATCATGATGATAGTCTGATATGAATATTTTGCAACTTTATCAGTTTAGTTCAGTTCAGTCATTCTGTCTTGTCAGATTCTTTTTGACCCCAAGGACTGCAGCACACCATGCTTCCCAGTCCATCACCAACTCCCAGAGCTTGTTCAAACTCATGTCCATAGAGTTGGTGATGCCATCCAATCATCTCATCCTCTGTCATCCCCTTCTCCTCCTGTCTTCAATCTTTCCCAGCATCAGGGTCTTTTCCAATAGTCAGTTCTTCACATCAGGTGGCTAAAGTATTGGAGCTTCAGCTTCAGCATCAGTCCTTCCAGTGAATATTCAGGACTGATTTCCTTTCCGATTGACTGGTTTGATCTTGCTATCCAAGGGATTGACTGGTTTGATCTTGCTATCCAAGGGATTCTCAAGGATCTTCTCCAATACCATACTTCAAAAGCATCAGTTCTTTGGCACTCAGCTTTCTTTATAGTCCAACTCTCACATCCATTCATGACTACTGGAAAAATCATAGTTTTGAGTAGATGGACCTTGGCAACTTTATACAGTTTACCTTTGTGATGATGGTAATATAAGATGATTTCTCTTAATCTTAGTTCAGGTAGTGTAGATGCATATTTCCAAGTGTTGAGCTTTCTGCATGGATTTTGAGTTAGTCTTTCTTCTGTTTAAATAGTTAGCTGTTTAACTGAAAGAAGCATTTGTCATAGGAATGGAAGTACATGCAATGTCATATCTTACCCCTTCCTCACCCAGAGCAGACTTTTATCATGGCATGTTTTGTCCCCATGTCAGTGATTGGGGTTGGCAAAAGAACTGGAGATTTGCAAGATTAGGAGAGATCAAAATTATCACCCACAAGAGAGAACTGTGCAGCAATATATAGGAATTTGCCTTGATAAATCAATAACTTACTTGTCGGCTAAGGATAGTAAATTAGAGTCACCTAGGGAAATTATAAGGGAAACATTTGCTCTTTTGTGTAAGTTGTCATGGATTGTCACTTAATGTTTTGAATATAAGAAGAATATATAAGAATTAAAATTTTATTTTTAGTTCAAAAAAATTTAAAACTAAGAATACTCAATAGATTGATTCCTGTTTTAAAGCAAAATCTACCCATAAAAGGTATAGAAGATTAAAACTAGAAAACTAGAAAAAAAAAGATTAAAACCACTGAGACCATATTCCCACCTCCTCTCGATTTTATCCGTTTTATCATTGTAAGAAGTAAGATTCTCTCAAGTTGGGGAGCTGCCTCATGTAGTTCACAAAGCTCATAAATGATAGCAGTAGGGTTAGTGAAGTTGCTGCAGCCTTAGTTGGCCATTTCACCCACTGAGTTCAGCCTCTGTAGTGAAGGCATAAAGGAGGTGGATTTCACAACCTTCCTCTCTAAGGTATAATGTTCTTCTCTAACCCCTCATGAACCCCCTGATATTACATATTTATTTATTGTCCGTCTCCACCTACTAGAATATAAACTGCTCGAGGACTAGGTCTGTTTTGGCTCTGTTCTCTACTATTTCCCTATTACATCCTCCTCATTTATTGAGGATATAGTACATGTCCAAAAAACAGATGCCATTGAATAAATGAACCGAGATGGGGCTCATTTGCTTTGAGAGTCGTTGCTAATCTCCTGCTTCAGATAGCTACCACCAACTGACTGAAGTTAGTAACTTGTGCTGGGCAGACTCCAAGGTCACCCCATGATCCTCTTCTCCTGCTGTTCACATCCTTATGTAATCAGTTCTGTCTCCTTGAGAGGAGGCATGGTCTGTGACTTGCTTCTACCAATAGAATGCAGCAAAGGTAAAAGCATATGTATGATTACATATATGTGATTTCATTAAGTAAGATTGTGACACCAGCCTTGCCAAAAGACATTCTTTCTTGCTGGTTTTAAAGAAGAAGCAAACTGCCATGTTTTGGGCTGCTCATGAAGAGGATCACTTGACAAGGAACTGAGGGTGGCTTGTAGATGACATCCAGCAAGAAACTGAGACCTCAATCCAATAGTCTGCAAGGTACCAAATGTGACCAGGAACCACTTTACTTCTCCAGCTGAGCCACAGATGAGACCTCAGCCCTGATAGTACCTTCACTGCAGCCTTATAGAAGACCAAGTGAAGCTAGGCCCAGACTTCTGATTCACAGAAACTGTGAGACAGTAAATGTGTGTAGTTTTAAGCTGCTGTTTGTTGTAATTTATCTAGCAATAAATAACACCCCTCATTTAGATGCATTTCTTTCATTTGGATATTCACAGAATAGAACTCTGGACTAGGTTTGGAGTATTCTAAATTCAACACTGTAATCTAGGAGAAAATGAAGCTCTCTTTAATGTGAAAAGGCTTAGTCTCTGCTTTGGTTTCTGTTGAATCCACAGGGCCGTAGCATTCAACTCTTTATAATCTACTGGCATTTGATCATGGCTTCTTATTCACAGAAGTCAGAGTTCCCTTACCTTTACCCCTTTCTACTCGCTTGATTGCCAACATTCAAACTAATTCACAAGGCAAACTGGGCATGGGGTCAGGGTGGAAGCATATCTGGGTCTCTCCGTTTATTTCCAAAAATTGTTCTCCACATTTTGACTGTATTTCAAATTAGCCCAGAGGTAAGTAACCAAAGATGCCATTCTCTGAAAAGGTGTTTTCATTTAAAATGGTTTGTCTGTGTAGACTGTGTGTGTTAGTAAAGGTTGATGAAGCCCCTTTAAAAAAATGGAGTCAAGGACCTCCTTGGTGCTCCAGTGGTTAAGAATCTGCCTTCCAGTGCATGGGTCTCAGGTTTGATCCCTGGTCAGAGAACTAAGATCCTACATGCTGCCCGCGTGCTGCAATGAAGACCCACTGCAGTCAAAATAAATAATAACAATAATAATAAATCTCTCTTTAAAAAAGGAGTCAATTTTTTAATGAGTCTAAATGGCCCTAACAATTTTCATTACTAAATTTTGTGGGGTTGGCGGTTTCTGCGTGTGGTGAAATTGTGCTTTTGCATAAGAGCCTATGTATAATTTTACACTATCCTTGTCCTGCCTCTTTACTTCATGAGTAATTGATGATATCAGTATCTTTTCCTTTACAAAATTGTTGCTGTTTAGCAAAATTCGCTTTATATCCAATCTCATTTTTTTCCCAGCTGATTCCATAGAAAGTTACTTGGATATCCATAAGAAAGTCATCAAATAATGAGTTGAGCCTGTTTTATGAAGATAATGTTAACCTTATGGCCACGTCTGTGAGCTCCTAGAGTTATGTTCGATGTGCTTTTACAGTTACTTTAGAACTACAAGGCACTATAGTCTTATTTATCTCTAGTTACCAAGGAAAACATTTTATTTGAAGAATTTCCTTTTTTTATGTATTTAAAGCCTTCAGAACTGAGCCCTAAATGTTCCTCTTTACCAGACTTAACTTTCAATGCCTCTGAGAGCTAGCCTGCAATACCTGATTTTACCATTAGGTGCTGCTCTTTAAAATTTCCCCCCCTACTCCCTTACACACCAAACTAATTTGAGGATACAGAAGCACCCCATACTTAATTTTTTTTGATACGTTTTTGTTTGAAGAAGCATTTTTTTCTTAAATAAATCTCAGAAGCCACAACCCTAACCTAAATTTTCAAGTCTGACATTTATAAGTTATTGTAAAATAAATTACTGAGCTATTCTAGGAATGCTATCAGATTTCACTTTTACAGAATGCTTATTTTTTTAAGTGCAAAGAGATCTTTCTTACAAGAAAATATGTTAAATATATATTAAAAATGTATAACTGGGGAACTATCTTTGAAATACTTTTTTTTTTTTATTGTTTAGATGTTTAGTTTCTTTTCTGAGTAAACTAGAAATTACCTAGATATTTTGATTTCATTGTCAACTGCATACATTTTTCAAGTGTAATTGAATTTCTTGAAAGAAATAAAAATATACTTTTCTGTTTTTTAAATAAGTAGCAGAAAGAATTCCAAAGAAAAAAGAACTTTTACTGCAAGAGTGGCATTTCTAATCTTTGTACTTCCATAATAGACTAGGGATTAACAGTTGTGGCAGCAGCAACTATTTTTTTGGAGGGGGGAATGTACATAATGGATCTGAGGCAATAATTCAATACTTAAATTGTCTCATGTTCCATGAAAACTTGAAGTAGGATGCCAGAGTGGCTCAGATACAATGTTTTGTGACAAGAAGCAGCCAGCAGCCCTCAGCAGAAGTTGTGGACTTACAGGTTAACTCTGGGTGTTCCACTGAAGTTACTAGCCCATCTGTGTCAGTTCCTGGAGACCTACCTGGGCAGGGGAAAATAAGAGTTAATCTGGGATCTGGGATCTGGCAGACAGGTGTAATAAAAATAATAAAAATCACAGAACTCACTATATTTCAACATAGAGAGTCATATTCAGGGAAGAAGTTATCTTCATGGGAAAGTTTCCCCTTTTATTCTTTACATTTTTTTTCTTTAAAAAATATTTGCTGATTTTGGAAAATTGTTTCCTGTGAATGAAACTCTTCACTTTAGGGTTGATATGTTGTGGCTTATGAAAATTTGAAATACCTGTTATGGATCAGCTCTCACTTAGCAAGGGCTGTATTTGTCAGGTGGTGACTGAAGTTGTAAATCAGTATTCTTGGATCTGGAATTTCCTATAGTGAAGCAAATAGCTGCAAACCTCAGCTTTAAGAATAAAATAAAATGAACAAGCAGTAATAATAATAAAAAAAAAACCTTGACAGGCAAATGTGGTGTTTCACATTGTGCATTTCTTCTCAGTCTCTCAAACTTCCTGAACACTATAATTTGTTTGTACTGCCGCATCACTATCATCAAAGATACAGGACTTTATTAGCTCCTCTCCCCTAGGAATGCCTTTTTTTAAAAGAAAAGAATGCATACAAGTTCAGCCACTTGAGTCTGTGTAATCACTCTTCTAGAAAAAAGTTTTGTATTTCTTTAGTATGAAAAAGAAAAGAAGGAAGGAAGACTATAAAGAAAAGAAGAAATAGTGAAAGGGAAGGAAGAGGAGAGGAAAAGAAGAAAAAAGAGCGAAAGAGAAAGAAAACATGGGACACATTTTCTTTTGGAAAAGTACAGCACCAAGGTGACAATATCGTGCCATGGGATTGGGATGATTTCTCAAACCTTCCCTTCCAAGTTCAGCCACATTCCCTTCCAAGTTGAACAGCTCTTAGAAATAAATAGTTCATATATTCAGAGCACAATGTTGCTGCTGCTGCTGCTAAGTCACTTCAGTCCTGTCCAACTCTGTGTGACCCATAGACGGCAGCCCACCAGGCTCCCCCATCCCTGGGATTCCCCAGGCAAGAATACTGGAGTGGGTTGCCATTTCCTTCTCCAATGCATGAAAGAGAAAAGTGAAAGTGAAGTCGCTCAGTCTGTCTGACTGTTAGCGACCCCATGGACTGCAGCCCACCAGGCTCCTCCGTCCATTGGATTTTCCAGGCAAGAGTACTGGGGTGGGGTGCCATTGCCTTCCCCGGAGCACAATGTTAGTAAACAATAATTCTTTTACTGTCTGTGGGGAAAATTTTGTCTTTGCTGTGGGTCAGGACTGAATGGTCATCTTAATTTTAGTTCAAGTGCTTTTAAACATTTGAAAGGAATTAAGATGAGCTCAAATGGGAAGTCATAGTGAAGTGGCTTTAATAGCCGATGGGGCTGGAATCATGGGTTATGAATGGCCTAAGCTGATCATATAGTCACAAGTCTGAAGTCTGTGCCTAGTTTTGCTCTCCCGAGGCTGAGATCCCCTCGTAAGACAGCTGTCCAGAACATGGAGGAGAGCTAAAGAGGGGAAGGAGGAACTTTAAAGTTGGTGGCGGAGAACCTTGCATTGGCTGCTCCTCTGTGTTAATAATCAGTCTGTCTCTACATCTGAAGGTATGCTCATCAGCTTTTCCAAACCAAAATGGGATGGCCCTGCCATTTAGCTGGAGGACATGAAGCTGAGTTGGACTTCTTACCTGGACCAGCCTCCAGTTCTTAGTACTTTGATGTTTTCTCTTTCTATTATGTTCACCATCATCTTGCCATCTCAGCAGTCATTCTTTTGTTATCCATCCTACTTGATCTCTCTTCTCCTGAGTCATGGATGTGAGGGAACTAAAGGTAGGGGTAGATAAGTGTGAATGGGTCCTTGGGCCTTCCATGATGCCATATTTAGAAGTGTCTGGAAGCCAAGAGGGTGACCCTGGCCTTGAAGTTGAAGAACCTGAGCCCACTGTATAGAACCAGCAGCCTGCATGCCTACCTTGGGCTAACTCACCAGCTTTCACTGTGGACTGTGGGACAGAAGGGCAGTGAATTAGTGGAAGAGATTGGGAGCTGGATAGGGGAAGATGATTCTGCTTTGAAGCACATCAGTCCTGCTCTGCACAGGAAGCCTGGATCTGGGATTCTTGTAATTGCTCAATATTCCTGATAGAGCTTGTAGCCTGTTGGCAATCTATCCAGATGCAGAAAAAAATTCTCTTTAAGTTGGGTGGGGGTGGGGGGAACCCTCTTGATCTTAAAAAACAAAAAAACAAAATACCCCTCTGCTTTGCTCCTTCTTATGACACACAAAAGGGATGACGAGCGATATAATGGAGGAGAGTGATGATGACAACTGTCCTCAAGGGCTGTTTTGAGAAGCTAGGGAAGAGGTGCAGGCCTAGGCTGCCAGACCCTGTGTTCCGTTGAGGTAAAGACCCGAAGACACCAAACAACTGAGACTGGAAGACAGCGCCTCCTGTTAGCGCCTCACACACACATCCCTCCTCCCCAGGCCTGTCTCAGGTGGCCTCGCGCTTCATCCAGTCCCTGCAGAAACTCAGCTGGCTTGCAGGCCTTTACTGTGGGGCTGCCAGGCAATGTTCTTGGGACAGGGCTTTGGCTGTGAGAACCATTTGGCAAAAGGTCAGTCACTCCCAGGATCCGGTCTGGCCACAGCCCCGCCCCCCACAACCTCCCGCCACCCCCATTGATTGTAACTCTTCATTCTTGAGACCGCACGGCAAGGAAACAGGCACAGTGGGACCAGCTGAGTGCCTCCCCCAGCTTAGGTTTCCATGATTTGAGTAAAGGAAAGCTGAGGGATAACAAGGGCTAACTCCTTTAGAGACTTCCTGTCACCCTAGAGCAGCCGTTCTCAAATTTTAGCACCTGCCCAGATCTCCTAGAGAATTTGTTTACACTTAGATTTCTGGGCCCTGCTCTCAGAGTTTCTGATTCAGTAGGGCTGAGGTGGGCCTAAGAATTTGTGTCTAACAAGCTCCCAGGTGCTGCTGATCCCACAGGCCCAGGGACGGTGCTTGAAGACACCCTGAAGCTCAGGGCGAGCCCTGGCTCGCTGCCTGACTCCATCTGTGACCTCTGTAGATAGCTCTGATCCTACTGTCTTATAGCATCTTTCTGCATGTCTGCCTGCTTCTTCAAACTCTGTGGTCCTCGAGGGAGTTTTTCCATTTCTAGGGCAGAGCTTGGCAGGTCGAGAGTGTTCAGAATGATTTGTTGAAGGGTGACTTTTGAGATGCTGTATCACAAGCTTTGATGTGCTTTAGAATCATAGACTGTTATGGGAATTTAGAGCTGACCTAATCCAACCAAGTTGTTCTACAAACAGAGAAACTGAAGTTCAGAAAAACCCAGGTCATAGGATCACACAAGATTGCCCAGGATCACATAACTTGCCGGTTGTATACTTCAATTAAGTGCCCTAATTATTTCCAAGGTTTATCGAACAGTTGTTCACTATGTGCTAGAAACCAGGCTCCACTCTCAGTTGGATTCTCCAGGCAAGAATATTGGAGTGGGTTGCTGTGCCCTCCTTCAGGGGATTTTCTCAACCCAAAGATTGAACTCGAGTCTCTTATGCCCACCTGCATTGGCAGGCATGTTCTTTATCCACTAGCACCACCTGAATCTCCCTGTATTATTTAACTCTCAGAGTAATCCTGTGCTTAGTCACTCAGTCTTGTCTGACTCTTTGCGACCCCATGGACTGTAGCTCACCAGGCTCCTCTGTCCATAGGGATTCTCTAGGCAAGACTACTGGAGTAGGTTGCCATGCCCTCCTCCAGGGGATCTTCCCAACCCAGGGATCGAACCCAGGTCACCTGCATTGCAGGTGGATTCTTTACTATCTGGGCTACCAGGGAAGCCTGAGTAATCCTGAGTCAGTACAATTATTGTACTCATTTTGCAAGTGTGAAAACCAAGGCTCTGAGAGGTAAATTGCCTCAGTCACACAATAAGGGAGGAATCAGGCAACGTGATCAGAGGATGACCAAAACTCTGTTCTGCCTGACTATAGTTGGTGCTCGATGAATGTTGAGGCTCTGACAAATTCAGTTTTGCTACCTGTGACCTGGGGAGTTACTCCTTGCACAGATTTTTGGAGGTCAAAACGAGAAGTACATATGTAAACCCTTTGATACCGTGAAGCGCTGTAGGACTGGGTGTGGCTGTCAGGAGACACTCTGCTTCTGCAGGCGCTCTCCCCTCTGGCTGAAGTGCCCTGCAGCGTTGGCTCCACAGCTGGTCAAGTCTTGCTCTAATAGAGTCTTGATTGCCCTCCTTAATACACCTGTGTACGTGTGCTTTTCTTCTCTTTAAAAATCTCATTCGCAGTGCATTGCGTCACGTTGTGAGGTGTTGGCTTGAACACCCGTATGTAGTCTGTACTGCATTGTCAGGCAGCGACCCCGCTGTACCCATGTCTGTACTCCCAGGAGCATTACATGGAGGGGCCCTCGGTACCAGCTGAATTGAAGGTGCCCAGGTAGCATTATCCACCTGGATCGGTGGGGTGTGCAGGCATTCCCATCCTGGAATGGACAGTAGAAGGGCTGAGCTGGGCTGAGCCCTGGGTGGCCCATGCTCCCACAGCGAGTTTCTGGTGGAGCTTCACCCAGAGCTTAGGCTTCTGGGCTCCTGTTCATGATCACTGCCTCCCCCAGGAGCTGGTCAGTGAAATGGAAAATTAGGACCATCCTTTCTGGGCCTCCAGGTCCTCCTCATTTTTGCCAACCAATTGTGAGTTATTCTTTCTCAGATGTCTAGATCCTTCCAAAATGATCAGGAAACGTCCTGAGACTGCCCAGCTTCTGATGGCCGAGATTTGGGAAAATTGTCTTTGATGGCGTGGAGACTGCCCGAAGGAGGGGAGGAGGAGTGTAGAGTCACAGGTTTTGTGGGCCTCTCAACCAAATCCAGACTTTGAATGGGGCATAGGAAAATCTTGCTGTTGCTCCCTCCTCCCTAAACACACACACACACACACACACACAGGCGCGCGCGCACACGAGTTTCTGTGTGTGTACATATACATACACTCCAGATATCTCTATATATACATATTTATATCTATAAATATGTATCTATATATCTCTATATATGTATGTTTGTGGCTGCTTTGGGACCACTGAATTTTTCTCCCTCCCCAGCAGAGCTCCCTTTGGGAACATGGCCCTAGTGGTAATTTGGGAGTGTTTGAATCAGTCTGTCATCCCACACCAGAGGCTTTTTTCTTTCTCTTGGTTGTTACTGCCAGTTCTCTTCGGTTTTCTTTGTACTGTATTCTCAGCTAGGGATAAAATATAGTTTATCCTTGCTGGCTGGGAGGGACTGACTCACTAGAGGTTGGACCCCTCAGGAACAGTTTACTGATGCAGGGATTAAGATGAGCTGTGTCCACCCCACCATACCCTGCATATTTCACAGATGGGATGGAGCCAGCCCCTCATGCATGTGCCAGCCTCCTGGAGAGCTTTTTGATGATGACTCCCTCTCCTGTTCTCTTCAGGGCATGTGGGTGCCAGGAGCAGAGACAAGTTTGAATGTAAGCAAAGTTGCTACTTCAGCTCTGGCTGCCCCGGGCCCGAATGTGGATAAAGTACAGCTCCCGAGACCTGGGTGAGGGCCTATGAAGAAGCTGCCCAGAGCCTCCAGGCCTTGGCCCGCCCTGTAGAGGATTTCCTTTCTCGTCTCCTCTTCTTCCGTTCATATCCCGCTTTCTCTGGGTCCAGTCTACATCCTGGTTCTGCTGAGAAGCCCCTGTGTTGGCAGAGGAGCAGTGGCCATGTTGCCCAGTGGATCTCACAGCCGTGCACTTGCTGGTGTGTGGGGCATGTGTCACAGGTATGCCCGTGTCTGGCAGTAAAGAGTTGATGTTAGACTGGTGTGGGCAGGCCTAGGACCAGGGCCCTGAATGATGAGAGGCTCCCCCACTACCTCGAGAAGGAGCATTTTAATTTCAGGATCCTCATCTCTCAGATGCATGCAATTAGTCTGCTTTTCCTTGGGGAAGGAGCAAGAAGGGGCTGAGGAGGAGCAGTAATGTCATTTTAGGGCACTTTGGAAATCACAGGACTGAGTCCTAAGGGGTCTCCTCAAAAACATAGGTGAAAAGTTCTACGCTTTTTTAGGTGCATGAACTCCAAATCCCCTAACTTCTCTCTCATTCTAAAGAGCAAGCTGGGATGGACGTGACAGTGACCCTCTCATGGGGGAAATCTTGAATCTCTTCTCAATTATTAGAACAAAATGAATTATTTTCAAGCCATAAGTTGTTATGGGAACAATTTTCCTGTGACTTAGGTCATATCTGTTAGAGACACATGGTTGCTTCCCAACACAGTTGAGAACTGTGTTTCTAACAGTCTACCTTTGATAATAGACAGTCCTATACAGTTCACAGACTTCCCAGGTGGCTCACTGGTAAAGAATCTGCCTGCCAATGCAGGAGATGTGGGTTCGATCCCTGGGTTGGGAAGATCCCCTTGAGAAGGAAATGGCAACCTACTCCAGTGTTCTTGCCTGGGGAATCCCATGGACAGAAGAGCCTGGCGGGCTATAGTCCATGAGGTCACAGAGAGCTGGACATGACTCAGCGACTAAACAACAATAATATAGGGTTCCCTGTGAGTGTTATCTCCCTAAAAGTATCGTAGGACCATGGTGTTAGGACTGGAAGGCATATTAAAGTCATCTGGTTCAATTTCCTTATTCAGTGTATGAGGAAAGTGTTGTTCAGAGAGGTAGGTAACTCACTCAAGGTCACACAGTGAGTTATGGGCTGGCAGTAGAATCTGGCCTCTCGGCCCTTAGTCTAGTGCTCTTTCCCCTTCTGATGCCACCTGTGTCTTTGTGGCATGCTGGCTGTGAATCCTATTCATAAAAGGACCAAGAATATATATACCAAACCTCGCCTGGATGCCATGTACATAAAAGCAAGAATGAATTTAAAATAGTCATGAAGTCGTCTTCGGAGTTTTACCATATTGCCCATTCTTTCTTAATATGGCTGAGATTTCCACTCAGCCTTTTTTATATTTGAGAATACTTAGAAGCAGCTCAGTTGTCCAAAAACGAGATTGGTAAATGATGGTACATGCCCATAATGTAATAATCTTGCAGTTATTTAAAATGATGCTGTAGAATAATAGCTATCAACACAGAGAAGTATGGTAGAATGTTATGTGTAAAGCAGCAGAATTCTTAAGTATACAGGAGTATAACCTTAGTTCAGAAAAAAATAAATCCAGTATGCACAAAAAAAGGGATATCAAAATGTTAACAGCTGTTATAATATCTGGATATTGGATTATGGAGTGATCTTTATTCTTTTCTGTATTTCCATTTTTTCAATGAAGATTTATTACTTTTATATCAGGCAGAAACAAAAGGTGTTATTCTTTTAAGAAGAAGTTGGCACTAGAAAGATTTATACACAGTCCTCCAAAAAAGTCAGTTGGGAATGCATGCTCTCCTACAATACAAATTCAGATCTCAGTGTGGCTCCTGACAGCAGTTCTGATAAAAGGATAGGAAAGGTGAATTGGGAGTTTGAGTTTTCTTTCCTTTATCGGTTCTGGGCCAGATCATTTGATCTCCTTGTTTTCAGTCTTCTGGTGTCGCTTATGGGTGTAATCCTTCTACCTTCTCTGGGGAAGGAGAGGGCAATATATGTGGGAAGGAGCCATACACACTCAGAAGTACCTTGGAAGTCTTAAATCCTTGGCCATAAAGAGGTCAAAGTGAATGGGTGGTAATGACGAAAGGGACCCGCGGAAACTCAGCTCACGCTTCCCGAATGTGAAATAAAGATAGCACTGGACCCTGCCGCTCAGGATTCTCCTGCTGTGTTGGAAGTGAGGCGTGGAAATCCCCTCAGCTGGTGTTTGGCAAATTTGCATGGAATATTTCTTAGCTGAACCTGCTTGGCCTTCAAAAACTGATCAGGGGAGTTTGGGGGAAGCTGAGGATTCTGTCACCGCGCTCTAACCCTGCGGTCCTTCCCAGAGATGACACTTGTTGTCGGTGCCCATGTTGGCCTCCCACAGAGAAAGAGGATTGGGATGCCCCTCTGCTGGGAACAGGGAACAAACGAGATGGCCTGAGGCTCCCGGATGATGAGTTGTGGACCACAACTCAGTCAATGGATTCCTATCCCTGCTTTGCAGGGGCTTCCTGAGCCACTTGAGAAATGTGCAAATACTTTTGTCTTGCAACTAGAAAAACTGCCAAATTGAGGGCAGGAGGAGGAGGGACCTACTTCCCCCAAACCCACTGATGTGAAAACACAGGCCTTTCTTTTCTGTAGGGTGGCTTGACGTGGCTCCAGCTTGACTCTGAGGACTGGTCCCTGAGACTTTGACCTGATCTGGGAAGGTTTGAAAGGCTAATCTGCTCATTCCCATTCCAGACAGTCACAGTTTAGGGCTGCTGGTGGATACAGTCTACACTGTGGAAAAGAGTAATGTGATTACAATTGGTTTTACGGGCTCTCGGGAACCAGCAGGGAGGCTTCCTCTGTCGTAATGTGGGGCTGACCACCAGGATGACCTGGGCAGCCAGCCTCTGGGATGGCTCTCTGATCTTTAGCTGATCGACCTCCTCTTCAGCAGAGACATTAGCAGAAGTCTCGAATGCGCGCAGGGCATGTCCTTCTGGACTGTGTGCGACCTCCTGTTTTAATCACTGTTGCTCTTGATCCTGCTGCTCCAGGAAATCTGAAATGAGTCTTGCTGATGGAGCAAATGACAAGTCTTGAAAGCCTGTGCTGGTGACATCTTGCCAACTTTCAAGGCTTAGCTCAGATGTGGTTTTTACAGTGAAGCTCTCTCTCATCCTCCGTTTTCCATTCCTTCCTGTCTCCAGCCTGTGTTTCAGACCTTAACTTAACCCTCATTCCTTTCTGCTGTGCATTTCAGTCCATTGCTTGCCTGTCTGTCTGCACCTCTGAGCTATAAACTCCACAGCATTCTTCACTATGCTGGCCTTGTGTAGGTGCCCATTAAATGTCTGGTGGTTTGAAATAAAAGGATGGGCCCCATTGTACTGGTGTACTCCAACTTTGCCAATTGCTTTGACCATTCCTGGTCCCACTCTATTTTCTTCCCCTTAATACCTACGTTAGTATGGGAGGCTGAGGCAGTCCATTGATTGAACAATAAATAATAAGTCAGCAAAGATGAGCCTTTTCCCAATGGCTCAGCAGGTAAAGAACCTGCCTACAATGCAGGATGTGCAGGAGACACTGGTTCAATCCCTGAGTTGGGAAGATCCCCTGGAGGAGGAAATGGCAACTCATTCCAGTATTCCTGCCTGAAAAATACCATGAACAAGAAGCCTGTAGCGATATAGTCCAAAGGTTTGCAAAGAGTCGGATATGACTGAGCAGCTGAGCACACATACCATAGCCTTAGGGAAAGTTCTGTTCCTGGGTTGTAAGTGAGACTGGAATGTGCCAGCACAATCAGCCAAGCGCTTCTATCTCTTTCTTTCTGGGCTTCCCTGGTGTCTCAGATGGTAAAGAATCTGCCTGAAATGCAAGAGACCTGGGTTTGATCCCTTGGTCAGGAAGAACCCCTGGAGAAGGGAATGACTACCCACTCTAACATTTTTGCCTGGAGAATTGCATTGACAGAGGAGTCTGGTGGGCTATAGTTCACAGGGTTGCCAAGAGTTAGACATGACTGAGTGACTAACACTTTCACTTTTCACTTTCAATAAGAGGAATGCCCTGGCCCCCAACTTTGGAAGACTTGTAATGGAGCCACTAAGAAAACATTACCCACCTGGAGCAAATAAGAACCATGCTGGATGGTGCTGGAAGTTGTGGACAAGGTCACAGGGACTATCAGAGAGGCCATTCTGGAGGGGAACCATTTCCCTTTGCACCTTAATGATGGGAAGGATTCTGATGAACCAGTCTATCATTTTCCAAGCAAGAAGAGGAAAGAACTTGGAATTCGTATCAAAGATTTGAGTTTATTTTCTGACACTGACCATTTCTAGGCCAAAGACAAGCCACCTAACCACTCTAGCCTCCTATTGTTAAAAATAAGAATCCTGAAAAAAGACTGCTTGGGTTTCCTTCTGGGATGCTGGTGGCATAAAGGAGTGAAACCTTTTGGAAATAGTAAAAGCATATATAATATCACTTCTTAATATTTCCCTTTCAGTAGGGAGGATGTGTGATCTGCCTGCATGTTTTTAGAGGCAGTTTATTCCATTTGTTAAGGCAATTCATTGTGTGAGTCCCTGTAGAACATTTTACATCTTTCTGACCCACTCTGATTTTTGCTAAACTCCAGCTGTGTACATTGAGGTTTTTTCCAATGCATTCTAGTGCTTTAAAACTGTCTTTTAATCCAGTTGTTGTTTAGTTGCTAAGTTGTGTCTGACTCTTTGAAACCCCATGGACCACAGCACACCAGGCTTCCCTGTCCTTCACTGTCTCCCAGAGTTTGCTCAGATTCATGTCCATTGAGTCCATGCATCCCACCGTCTCGTCCTCCATCAGCTGCTTCTCCTCTTGCCTTCAAACTTCCCCAGCATCAGGATTTTTTCCAATGAGTTGGCACTTTGTATCAAGTGGCCAAAGTATTGGCGCTCTAGCTTCAGCATCAGTCCTTCTACTGAATATTCAGCATTTATTTTCTTTAGGATGGACTGGTTTGATTTCTTTGCAGTCCAAGGGACTCTTCAAGAGTCTTCTCCAACACCACAGTTCAAAAGCATCAGTTCTTTGATGTTCAGCCTTTATGGTCTAACTCTCATATCTGTATGACTACTGGAAAAACAAAAGCTTTGACTATACTATCTTTTGTCGGCAAAGTGATGTCTCTGCTATTCAATATGCTGTCTAGGTTTGTCATAACTTTTCTTCCAAGGAGCAAGTATCTTTTAATTTCATGGCTGTAGTCACCATCTTCAGTGATTTTGGGGCCCAAGAAAAGAAAATCTCTAACTGCTTCTACTTTTCCCCTTATATTTGCCTTAAAATGATGTGACTGGATGTCATGATCTTGGTTTTATGAGTGTTAAGTTTTAAGCCAGCTTTTTCACTCTCCTCTTTTACCCTCATCAAGAGACTCTTTAGTTCTTCTTCGCTTTCTGCCTTTGGAATGGTATCATCTGCATATCTGAGGTTGTTGATATTTCTCCGGGCAATCTTGATTCCAGCTTGTCATTCATGCAGCTCAGCATTTTGCATGATGTAATCTGCTGCTGCTGCTGCTGCTAAGTCGCTCCAGTCGTGTCCGACTCTGTGTGACCCCATAGACGGCAGCCCGCCAGGCTCCCCCATCCCTGGGATTCTCTAGGCAAGAATACTGGTGTGGGTTGCCATTTCCTTCTCCAATGCATGAAAGTGAAAAGTCAAAGTGAAGTCACTCAGTCGTGTCCGACTCTTAGCAACCCCATGGACTGCAGCCTACTAGGCTCCTCCATCCATGGGATTTTCCAGGCAAGAGTACTGGAGTGGGGTGCCATTGCCTTCTCCAATGGTGTACTCTACATAGAAGTGAAACAAGCAAGGCAACAATATACAGCCTTATTGTTACTCCTTTCCCATTTTAGAACCAGTCCATTGTTCCATGTCCTGTTCTAACTATTGCTTCTTGTCCCACATACAGGTTTCTCAGGAGATAGATGAGATGATATCCCCATCTCTTTAAAAATTTTCCACAATTTTTTGTGTTCCACACAGTCAAAGGTTTTAACATAGTCAGTGAAGCAGAAGTAGATGTTTTTCTGGAATTCTCTTGCTTTCTTTATGATCCAATGAATATTGACAATTTGATCTCTAGTTCCTCTGCCTTTTCTAAATCCAGCTTGAACATCTGAAATTTCTTGATTCACATACTGCTGAAGCCCAGCTTTAAGGATTGTTTATGCCTGAGCATAACCTTACTAGCATGCAACATGAGCACAATTGTATGGTAGTTCGAACATTCTTTGACATTGCCCTCCTTTGGGATTGAAATGAAAACTGACGTTTTTCCAGTCTGGTGGCCACTGCTGAGCTTTCCAAATTTCCTAATGTATTGATTGCGGCTCTTTAACAGCATCATCTTTTAGGATTTGAAATAGCTCAACTAGAATTCGATCACCTCCACTAGTTTTATTTGTAGTAATGCTTCCTAGGGCTTCCCTTGTAGCTCAGTCAGTAAAGAATCTGCCTGCAGTGCAGGAGACCTGGCTTTGATCCCTAGGTTGGAAAGATCCCCTGGAGAAGGAAATGGCAACCTACTCCAGTATCCTTGCCCTGAAAATCTCATGGACAGAGGAGCCTGGTGGGCTGCATGCAGTCCATGGGGTTGCAAAGAGTCAGGCACAACTGAGAGACTAACACTTATTTACACTTAATGCTTCCTCAGGCCCACTTGACTTCACACTTCTGCCTGGCTCTAGGTGAGTGACCACAGCATTGTGGTTATCTGGGTCATTAAAACCATTTTTGTATAGTTCTTCTGGGTATTCTTGCTACCTCTTCATAATCTCTGTTGCTTCTATTAGGTCCTTACTGTTTCTGTCCTTTATCATGCCCATCCTTGCATGAAAATGGAAAACATTGCATGAAATGTTCCCTTGATATCTCCAGTTTTCTTGAAAAGACCTCTAGTCTTTCCCATTCTATTGTTCACTTCTACTTCTTTGCACTGTTCATTGGAGAAGGCCTTATCTTTCCTTGCTATTCTCTGGAACTCTTCATTCAGTTGGGTATGTCTTTTCCTTTCTCCTTTACTTTTTGCTTCTCTTCTTTCCTCAGCTATTTGTAAAGATTCTTCGGACAACCATTTTGCCTTCTTGCATTTCTTTTTCTTTGGGATGATTTTGGTCACTGCCTCCTGGACAATGTTATGAACCTCTCTGTCCATAGTTCTTCAGACACTCCGTCTACCAAATCTAATCCCTTGAATCTATTCATCATTCCAGTATCCTTGCCTGGAAAATCTCATGGACAGAGGAGCCTGGTGGGCTGCATGCAGTCCATGGGGTTGCAAAGAGTCAGGCACAACTGAGAGACTAACACTTATTTACACTTAATGCTTCCTCAGGCCCACTTGACTTCACACTTCTGCCTGGCTCTAGGTGAGTGACCACAGCATTGTGGTTATCTGGGTCATTAAAACCATTTTTGTATAGTTCTTCTGGGTATTCTTGCTACCTCTTCATAATCTCTGTTGCTTCTATTAGGTCCTTACTGTTTCTGTCCTTTATCATGCCCATCCTTGCATGAAAATGGAAAACATTGCATGAAATGTTCCCTTGATATCTCCAGTTTTCTTGAAAAGACCTCTAGTCTTTCCCATTCTATTGTTCACTTCTACTTCTTTGCACTGTTCATTGGAGAAGGCCTTATCTTTCCTTGCTATTCTCTGGAACTCTTCATTCAGTTGGGTATGTCTTTTCCTTTCTCCTTTACTTTTTGCTTCTCTTCTTTCCTCAGCTATTTGTAAAGATTCTTCAGACAACCATTTTGCCTTCTTGCATTTCTTTTTCTTTGGGATGATTTTGGTCACTGCCTCCTGGACAATGTTATGAACCTCTCTGTCCATAGTTCTTCAGACACTCCGTCTACCAAATCTAATCCCTTGAATCTATTCATCATCTTCACTGTATAATTATAAAGGATTTGATTTAGGTCATAGCTGAATGGCCTAGTGGTTTCCCTTACTTTCTTCCATTTAAGCCCAAATTTTGCAATAAGGACTACTCCATTTCGTCTAAAGGATTCTTGCCCACAGTAGTAGATATAATGGTCATCTGAGTTAAATTCGTCCATTCCTGTCCATTTTAGTTCACTGACTGCTAAGATGTCAATGTTCATTCTTACCATCTCCTGCTTGACCACATCAGATTTACCTTGATTCATGGACCTAACATTCCAGTTTCATATGCAGTATCATTCTTTACAGCATTGGACTTTATTTTCACCACTAGACATATCATATCAGTAATTGAGCATTATTTCCTCTTTGGCCCAGATGCTTCATTTTTTCTAGAGTTCTTAGTAATTGCCTTCCACTCTTCCTTATTAGTGTATTGGACACCTTCTGACTGGGGTAGGGGGCACTCATCTTCTGATGTCATATCTTTTTGCCCTTTAATACTGTTCTTGGGGTTCTTGTGGCAAGAATACTGGAGTTGTTTGCCATTTCCTTCTCCAGTGGACCATGTTCTGTCAGAAATTTTCACTATGACCTGTCTGTCTTAGGTGGCCCTCCATGGGATGGCTCATAGCTTCCCTGAGTTATGCAAGCTTGTTTGCTCTGACAAGGCTATGATCCATGAAAAGATTTTAATCTAGAGTTATCAATATATTTTACATCATTGCACAATACCACACACTTGGGTGTCAGTTTATACATATGCACACAAGTACACATCAAACAAAACTTTCATAAAACCAAACACCCATGTTTTCCTGGTGGCTCAGTGGTAAAGAATCTGCCGGCCAATGCAGGAGACGTAGCTTTGGTCCCTGGTCTGGGAAAATCCCACGTGCTGTGGAGCAACTATTGAGTCTGTCTGTGGTTTGGAACCTGAAAGCTGCAACTACTGAGCCCCAGTGCTGCAACTACTGAAGGCTGCATGCCTTTAAGAGCCTGTACTGCACAAGAGAAACCTCTGCAGTGAGAAGCCCACGCTACAACTAGAAAAAAGTCTGAGCAGCAACAAAGACCCAGTGCAGCCCCCCAACCCCCGCTCAAAAAAGAAAAGAAAAGAAAACCTCTAAAGCCCTTGCTATCTACAATACATTGATCTTTTGTTTCCATTTATTTTCTTTCCACAGAGTGCCCAGATGGAAGCAGTATTTTGGAAAGGCTAATCGGGTAGCATAATTATGTTCAATATTTCTCCTGGTCAGAGAGATGTGGCTTTTGTTTTTTGGGTAGAGTATGCAAGTTTGGGGCCTGAGCTGAATTGTTCAGGGGTTTAGGGAGACCGAGAGCTGCCACCTGAATTATTCCTTTCCACTTTTCTTCTGGTGCATAGTCTTTCTCCTAAGTAATGATGTTTTCTTGTTTGCTTGCTTACTTTAAAGGAGCACTGAATACTTAGTCACCTAAGTTCATATCAAATTATTTACCTTTTCAGGGTGCCCAGGGACAGAGGAGCCTAGTGAGCTGCCGTCTATGGGGTCACACAGAGGCAGACACGACTGAAGTGACTTAGTAGCAGCAGCTGCAGCAGGGTGCCCAGACATTTGATCTGACTTTGAAAGTATCAGTAAACATCAATTTTCCCCCTTTGTCTAAAGTCGAAACATTCCACTGTTACCAGGTCTTTTAGCAATAAGGCTTGATTTCCCTGAGAAGGCTTCAGCTTGTCCCAGGAAGAACCAGGGGATAGAATTGAAGGGAGAAGGTATATGATGCTGAGGGAGAAAGCAGATGGATGAGAAGAGGGAGGGGATCTGAACTTGAGGGAAGGGGTGCACTTACCACTGGTTTCACCTTGTGCAGTGATGGACTCAGCTAATTTGGAGTCTGAGTCTCTTAACTTTGTAGCCTTGATTTATATCTAATCTTTCTCAAATGGTACTGTTCTCTAGAACTGATGGTGGGAAGTTGAGCTAAAAGGCAAGACGGGGGGACACATAATTGGTAGCTCATAAATAAGGAGCAAGAAGGGGCTGATATTTGCTTTGAGTTTATTTACTGCCTTCTTTGGTGGAACGTGACATAACAAACGCAAGCATCAGAGACTGGGATAATGAGGGGAATGGCTGAGGATTGGAACAGCGAGTCCTGCTCCTTGCATTCCTTGCAGAATGTGCTTCACCGACATAGAGGGGGGATTTTCTGATTGTCTCTGCCATGCTGACCTTCTGTGTGTTTACTTTTCAGTCAGTTTGGGAAGGCCACTTTGAACTCTGCGGTATGAACAAGTTCACTCCTCCTCCACTTTCCTTTTTTTTTTTTATGCTTATATCTTTCCTTTTCTCCTTTGCTTTTTGCTTCTCTTATTTTAACAGCTATTTGTAAGGCCTCCCCTGACAGCCATTTTGCTTTTTGCATTTCTTTTCCATGGGGATATTCTTATTCCCTGTCTCTGGCACAATGTCATGAACTTCTGTCCATAGTTCATCAGGCACTCTATCTATCAGATCTAGTTCCTTAGATCTATTTCACTTCCACTGTATACTCATAAGGGATAATGCATTTTGCCATTTTAGCAAAATATCTGTTAATTATAGACTATTTAATAGACTGAAGATTATATGGAATAAAATTTTTAAAAGTTGTCCATAATCACCCCCAACAAATAGTTTTGTTAATTTCTTGTTTCATTTTTTATATTTTCCTATGAATAGTCCATATCCGTATTCTGTAGTAGTATTGTCCAATAGAAATATAAAGCCTGCAAAATATGTAATTTTTAATTTTCTGGTACATTAATATTTGTACAAGGATATGGTTGAAATAAATTTTAATAATACATTGACCTGATTTGTAAAAATTATATAGTATGTCTGATAGTTAGTTTTATGTCAACCTGGCTGGATCATGGTGCTCAAATGTCTGCTCAAACAGTATTCTAGATACTTCTGTGAGCGGTTTTTTCTTTTTCTTTTTTTTTAATCAGATTAAGGTGTAAATAAATGGCTTTGAAAAAAACAGATTGCTCTCCATGATATGGGCCTCATCCAATTACTTTAAGGCCTGAATAAATTAAAAAACTTATGTCTGAGCAAGAAAAAATTCTGCCAGAAGACAGCCTTTAACATTGAAATTCAATTATAAATTCCTCCCTAAATCTCTGTCTTGATGGGAGCTTTTGGATCTCTCTCCTCCATAATTTCATTAGCCAGTATTTCTCACTTTTGAACTGTAAACTATTTTACAGCCAGGCTCTGTTTATATTAATAGTTATTCTTACCCAGACTGATTTCTGGGTAAGAAATTAAGTTTTAGGGAAAAGAGTCAAAATTTTAATTCTAGTTGTGTGTATTAAAAATTAATCTCAATGGCCATGTTCCTGTATGCTTGCTACATAATGGGTTACAAAATATTGTTCAATTGTTATATTTATTTATAGTAACTATTCTAAAATTTAAAGGATTCAGGCTAATATAAACTTCATGAGAAATTTTTTGAACGCAATGGGTTTTCAATTAACTTGTAACAGGTTAGTAGATGAGTTAGAAAACTTTGCCAGAGTTATCTTACATGTTAGTATATATAACAATTACCTGGAGGGGGTATAAAACAGATTTCATGTGTCTACCCCTCAAAGTTTCACCCAATATGGAGGTAGGACTCAGGACACAGATGGTCTGTTAAGCCCTACTGTATTAAACTTATAACCTGATGCTTACTCAAACTGTTAACAAGAAAGAAGTTTTCACTTCTCAGGACTGTTAAATACTACTAGGTCAGCCATGACGTTTACTCTGGGGCTAAAAAGATTTTTTTTCTTTTGCATTTTTTTTTTTCCAATCTTTTATTTTCTGGTCTTAAATGAAGCCTAATTTTAAGTACTGGTAATGACTCATGTAAAAATCATAGTTTGCCACTTAGATATACAGAATAATTAATACAAATCTATAAATAGCTTAATAATTATTTCAACTAATTGACTTTCATTTTCATCACCTTGAAAATTACTTGAAGATTGTTGATCTATTTTAAAGACCTGAGGATATCTTGGTCAGAATATATCAAAATCAATAATTGCTGAGCTAAACTCAATGTTCTTATGAGTTTTCCTGATGGCTCAGTAGTAAAGAATCTCCCTGCCAATGCAGCAAACACAGGTTTGATCTCTGGGTCAGGAAGATCCTCTGAAGAAGGAAATGGCTACCCATTTCCATATTCTTGCCTAGAAATTTCCATAGAAAGGAGCCTGGTGGGCTATAGTCCATGGAGTTGCAAAGAATCAGATACCACTTAGTGATTAAACAATAACAAGTGAGTTTTATGTGCCAGAGAAACTTTTTCAATATCCAGGAATAGATAATTAATTAGTAGAAAATCTAGGAAACTAAGCACTATCAACTGTGAAAGAAAGTGAAAATCACACAGTCATGTCTGACTCTTTGTGACCTCATGGATTATACAGTCCATGGAATTCTATGGTCCAGAATACCGGAATGGGTAGCCTTTCCCTTCTCCAGAGGATCTTCCCAACCCAGGGATCGAGTCCAGGTTTCCCACTTTGCAGGCAGATTCTTTACCAGCTGAGCTGCAAGGGAAGCCCAGGAATAGTGGAGTGGGTAGCCTATCCCTTCTCCAGCAGATCTTCCCAACCTAGGAATTGAACTGGGGTCTCCCACATTTCAGGGAGATTCTTTACCAGCTGAGCTATCAGGGAAGCCTTAAGCATTAACTAAGCACTAAATATTCTTTTCAGGTCCCCCCCCCCACCCCGCCCCGTTTGGGGGATTTTCTGATTGTCTCTGCCATGCTGACCTTCTGTGTGTTTACTTTTCAGTCAGTTTGGGAAGGCCACTTTGAACTCTGCGGTATGAACAAGTTCACTCCTCCTCCACTTTCCTTTTTTTTTTTTCTTATCCCCTCTTGCCCGAAATGGTTTGCTGAGTGACAAATAAACACGAGTTGTTTTTACAGGTGTAAAACCAACAGATCAAATGCCGCCCTGTGCCTGGGCTTGTGAATGGGGACTGTGTTATGTTTGGAGAATACCACCGCATCATTTACACTTGCAAACCCTTTGTAATCTTAATCTCTTTGTTGCTTTTATGTTATACTGGCCCCCCAAGGTTAAAGAAAGAGATTTAGACCTTAAACACAAATCCAGCCTTCAAGCTCTGGAATTATCTTTGCCTTTAAATGCAGCTGATCAATGCCCATTTCTTTTGAAAATAAAACCCTTTTGAACCTTGAAAGCCTTCCACTGTTGAGCTATGCCTAAGTGCCACATGGGGGAATGGGCAGAAAAGAGCCCATTTTTCCCTTAGTGCTTGCATTAGGGGTCCCAGAGTTCAGTCCAACGCAATCAATTTAATTGGCGCTAGCTCTGGTGACAAATTATGCTGGTTTACACTCCAGTGTAGCAGAGATTCCTCAAATGCCGGGGAAGAAGGGAGATACACTTCTTGGTCTCTACTTAAAGAGGGCAACAGTATTGGAAAAGGAGCACATTTAATTTATCACTGTCAGAGCAGGTGCAAAGTTTAATTCTAACTAAAAGCATTAAACAATTAACCCAGACAGTCAGGCCTTCTGAAAATGCTCAGTAGCAGGGAACACACAGACCAGATTACCAATGGAAACGTCGATGCTTCTCTTTTATTCCACTGAATATCTTCTTGCACTTTTTTTTTTTTTTTAAACAAAGGAAAATCCCAGAAATACAATAACTTCTCAGGTCTTTTGGTTGATGTCTGAATTGAAAGGGCCAGAGAGGACATCACCTTACACTCAAAGATCAACAAATAGCTGCCCCTCGAGCCCCGGTTGATTAGCTCTAAGAGCAAGAAGAAGTCACTAGAGTGTAAAGCTCTCAGGGGCTGATTGTCCCAGTTTTTTTTTTTTAATGGTAAAATATATTGTCATGCAATATATGTTCTATTAATTTGAATTATTCTGTGGTATCTGAATCTTTGGAGGTTATCTAGTATTTTGGAGGGGTGGTAGACAAAAGAGAAGAACTAGGGGATGGACAGGATTCAGATAGCAATGACATCCAGCTGGACATAGAGATGAACCCTGCTTCTTAGATATTAATGCATTTAATTTTTGTGGTGGTTGAGTTGACCAGGGAATCATTGTGTTTTAGAGTTGTAAGGTGCTTGGAGAACTTTGAGGCTTAAACTGGAGAATTTTGCTGTGTAATTGTTAAGGCCTAGCCAGAGAGAGTTGGACACGACTGAGTGATTCACTTTCCCTTTTCACTTTCATATATTGGAGAAGGAAATGGCAGCCCACTCCAGTGTTCTTGCCTGGAGAGTCCCAGGGACGGGAGAGCCTGGTGGGCTGCCGTCTGTGGGGTCGCACAGAGTCGGACACAACTGAAGTGACTTAGCAGCAGCAGCAGCAGTGGAGTTTCTGCTCCACATTATACATAAGATAATATGTAGATTATTTCTATAGCTACTTTGACTCCATGCAGGCAGTCTAGAAAAAAATGTGAGCTTTGAAGGCTGTCAGTTCAGTCCTGTATTTGAATTGTGACCGCTTCATACTTGGCGTTTTAAGCATCTGTAAGCACTGGATGTTGTTACACACCCCTAGTAAGGTCATATGTATAATGCGCCGACCCTAGTAGATGGCAACTATAGCCCTTATCATGCGTTGATTTCTTACCTCTCTTCCTTCAGATGCTCAGATTAAAAGAAGGGCAATAGATAAAATATCCAGTCCAGTGTCTCACATACATTAGCAGTTTATTTTCAACTTTTTAATCAACCAGAGAAAAATAATTTATCTTATGATTCCAACCCTTTGGAAGTTTAGAAACATTATTGTTATCTGGATTCATTTATCAGTTCAGACCTGTATTACTGAGGGAAAAGGTTAAAATAGAGTTTGTTTAAAAAAAAAAAAAAGTGTAACTAGAAGATATTTAGGCTGTATGAGACCTTAGAGATGGTAGACCACTTTCCTCACTTACAGATGAGGAAACATAGGCCAAGATTGGTTAAATACATTACCAGGGACACAGCTGGCTACCACAGGCCAGCCCATCTGGTGATATGAAGGTCACACCCCTGACTCAGCGTTACACAACCCTTTGGATCCATTGAACACACACTAAAAGTAGAGGGGGCCTGTTCTGAAATTGTCTGAAAGCTAATCTGCTCTTGGGTAAGCTACCAGATTGCTGTATAAGAGAAAATTATGGTTGCAGTATAGCATATTGTATAACTTGGTTCGGGAAGAAGGAAATGCAACCTACTCCAGTATTCCTGCCTGGAAAATCCCATGGACAGAGGAGCTTGGCATGCTATAGTCCTTAGGGTCACAGAAGTGTTGGACACAACTCAGTGACTAAACAGCAAAGCAAAAAAAACATGACTGATTCATGTTGTTGGCAGAAACCAACACAACATTGTAAAGCAATTATCCTTCAATTAAAAATAAATGCAAAAAATTAAAACAAAAAAACAATGAAAATGAGTTCAGTTCAGTTGCTCAGTCGTGTCCGACTCTTTGCGACCCCATGAATTACAGCACGCCAGGCCTCCCTGTCCATCACCATCTTCCAGAGTTCACTCAGACTCACGTCCATCGAGTCCGTGATGCCATCCAGCCATCTCATCCTCCGTCGTCCCCTTCTCCTCCTGCCCCCAATCCCTCCCAGCATCAGAGTCTTTTCCAATGAGTCAACTCTTTGCATGAGGTGGCCAAAGTACTGGAGTTTCAGCTTTAGCAGCTACTTCAAACATGAGATTTTTCTGCTTTTATTTTAAATATAATGTAGTATTAGAAAAAATCTGAGGAGAAACAAACCAATCAGCTATGCAACATTCCATGTCTTGCCCCAGCATCAAACATTGAGCACAAGCTCCACTTAAGGGGGCTGATACAGTCCCATGATTGGAAAAGATTCAACGTCTGTAGCTTAATTCTACAGTCTGAGCATCAGTTTCTATTTTGTGGGAAGATCCCTGGTGCCTTTCCTTAGTTAACTAGTCCTGACTCTAGTGCTTGCATCATAGGCATCTTTGGGAAGGTAGAATCCTCCCAGAGACAAGCTCTGTTCACTTAACACAAGAGGAAGGTGCTTATTGACAGCCTACTGCATACATGGTTTCATTTAATCGTCACAATAACTCTGTCTTTACTTCAGAGATAGAAACTCAGGAGAGGTAATGCCCATCCGGGAAAGGAGGAGCCAGGATTTGAACCTAATTTTACCCAAAGTCCATGCTCTTTGTGATCCATATGATGCTGTTCAGTAGTTATGCCCTCATTAGACTTATGTTTTCAAAATGGCGTGTGATCAAAATCTCAGGAATCACAAAAATAGAAACTGCCATGGGGTGTGTGGGGCTGTCAATTGCTGGTGTTTTTCTTTGAGATCTATGGTCCGTTAAGATTTTTTTCTTTCCAAGCCTGTTTGTTTTCATGATATAACACATTTTTATTACTCAGCAAATGTTCAAAAGGGCCCTCCATGCTGTGACAGCATGTTCTCCCCAGAAAGCGACATCCAGCCGGGATTTTTTCTTCCATAGGTTTTGTCAACTTTTGGAAGCCCAGCAGCCATCGCTTTATGACACTCAGTGTTGTGAGCTGTGGAGGCCTGGGGACTAATGGACGTCTTTTAAGAAAACATAACCTGGTGTAGCACCTGTTTACCCTGCAGAGTTATAGAGGAGAATAAAACGATAATGTGGACGCTCATTCTTTCCTCTTTCTCATCAAGGAGAAGAAGAAGTGAGGCCCCAACAATGGTTCAGTTGAGATCCAGGGCACACAGGCCTTCCAGCAGTGGCCCAGAAGTGCGTAATTCAAATTATTAACACAGCTCCCAAAGCTCTCATTTATTTATCTGATTGCAAAATAAGGAATCTTACATGCATATGTCTCATATCTTATTTCTCCATTATTTGCTTTACTTATTCATCTAGATTTAATTGTCATTTCACAGCAGTCTCCAAGAAATGTGGTTAAATTGCCTATTGCCACTATAATTTTAGAAGTCTTATATAACTTAATGGTATTAATGAGAGCTGCTCTTCTCTTGTAGTCCCTTTGTTTTGCTCCTCACTGAAACCCTTTGTCCTCATCCATTCTGTCCAGCTTGCCCTGGCTGCCATTTCCAAGGAGAGCTCTTACGTGAGGGTGGAGTAAAGGCCCAGGGATCTCCTATATCCCTCTTAGGAAGAGGGTTGAATGTGATATAGAAAAAAAATGGGGGAAGTCTAGTCTGTCTCATTTTGTGCTTTAATATTAATAAATTCAGGTATTTTAATTTTGATAGAAGAGAAGAAAATAAAATGTTGGAAGGTGGTAGAAATAACTTTTCCCCAAATTTAAAATTTTGCATGTGTGTGCACATGCTCGCATTTGTGTGTGGTATGATACATGCATGTTTAAGTTCCCTCTTTATTGCCCTTATCTTTTAAAGCAAAACTTAAAAAAATCCTCAAGAAACAAAAAAACAAAAATACAAATACCAAAATGCATTTCCTTATGGTAGGATAAACATTCAGCTGTGTCATTTGCAAGAACTCAATAACATAAACAAAAATAAACCAAGCAATTTTCATAGCTAGTTTTTGTGTTTAGTATATGGAGTATTTCTGGATTGTCATCAAGCCAGCATTTATGACCACTTTAGAGAAATAAAAATTTTAGTAACAGAAAATTATAACATCGTCCAGCTCTTGATAGGGGCAAGGGAGGAGAGGAGACTACAAATGATCTTAAAAATTAGAGATACAGTTTCTGAGGCTCACAAGGACGGAATAGCGAGAAGGGGCTGCTGCCTTGTGGGGGTTTGAACCCAACATCAATATAAGATTCCTCGGTGTCTGGTCCAGCTTCAAAGGGGACTGACTCTCTGTGGCTAATGAAGTGGCTCGCTGATTTCATCTTAGAACATATCCTGCCCAAATGCAAAATGGGAATTCTCTTATTGTTCATGTCCCTGGGGCTAAGGACTAAATCAAATCAGCCCAAGTGTGTATCATCTTAGAAACAAAGACCATAAAATTTATATCAGGTCTCATAAGACATATAATTGCAAAATATCCTTATAGTTAAAAAGAAAAGAATAGGAAAAAACACTGAAACCCATTTTTAACTCTGGGAAAACATTAGGACATAACTAAAAGCATACTTTTCCTGATACCCTGAAGAGGAGTGCCGTTCCTTTTCCTTTCACTATTGGGATTCCTCTGCCCACTTCCCTTCTATGTATGTTTCTTTCTTTTAGATTGAAGTATAATTGATTTACAATATTGTGTTAGTTTCAGGCGTATAGCATAGTGATTTGTGGGGTTACAGATTATCACGAGATATTGGATATAACTCTCTGTGCGATATGGTAACCTCTGGTTGCTTCTCTATTTTATGTTTAGCTGTTTGGATCTGTTAATCCCATCCTCCTAATTTAACCCTCCTCCCGTCCCTCTTCTCAGTATTCCACCCTGAGTCAGCATTTGCCTCATGCCAGCTCTGATTCTGCCCTTTATCACTCACTCTGATTCTCTCCAGATCATCTAAACAGCTTAAAGACCTCTTACTCCCACAACTTCTCAGAAGTCTGGGCGGCATAGTCTCTTTAGCATGAAACTTTCCTGTTTGTCTCCTATTCCCTTTAGGGCATTCAGATTCATCATTCGCTCCCTTCCAGGTGGCAGTTTGCAAAGAGTGGTCTGAGAGTTGTTCTTTTCTGATGCTCATGTTTCCAACATGATAAGGTCTGTAATTTTGATTCTGGCAGGAATTAATAATCTCCTTGTTATATTCCTAATTAGTTTTTCATCAAAATCACTGTTAGGGTCTATTCGTTCCTTTATTCTGTTGAGGCTTTCCTTCCCCTCAGGTGACAAGCCAGAGTTGGTGGCAGAGGTATTCCAAGGAGGTTTTAGCTCTATTAAAGGCTCCATGGATGTGTCTTTTCCTCCATCCAATTAAGAATTTCCCCTAAAACTATCCCAGCAGGAACTAGGTGTTTTGACAGAGCTCTCTGAATAACTCAACTTTTCAAGACCACTATAATGTCCTTCTCACTTGGCTTCACTTGCTGGGTTCTAGATTTTGGAAAACATCCACTTATTACGCAGATGGATTCTAAAACTTGTCTTAGGAAGTTTCTTTACTTGCAAGAGTAGCAACTATTGTGTAATCTCAAAATGGTTAAAATAGTGATAGAAAAAGCATTTTGGCTTCAACCAAGAGAATTTTGACTCAAGACTGGCTTGTTTCTTCTCTCTGGGTGGGTAGTAAAATTAGTTGCTTTTGGTCCAGTCAAATTTGTAGTGACATATCCTTGTTGAAATAGGGTTGACTCATGTTATTTCTGGTCTTGTCAATTCCACATTCTTCTTCAAGACCCATTCCTTCTATCCAGACTCTCATTGTTTTTATTAATTCCTGCAAAGCTTGGGACTAGGAACTTGTAAAGGAATCCTCAGTTGGATGGAGAAGCTTACTTTTGTGGCTCATTACTATTTTTTCTTCTATTTTCTCTAGGCCATTGTGAATATGGAGGTTACCTACACCAGTCAAGCCCGGTTAGAGTGAGAATATGAAGGATTTGATATTCTTAATGTTTGGAACTAGAGCTCAGGAATTTCTGATAGTCTGTGGGGACTGGAGCACTCTCTCTTTGTAATTATGGGACAGTAATTCTTTGGGTGGGGGGATCTGCAAGGATACTAACCTGTTTCTTCTCTTCTCCAGTTCCTGGAAAGCTTATACTGTTTTGTTGATGTGCTTGCTACCCATGTGTAGGGTAAATAGTTGCAGGGAGGCTCGAGTTCCTCTGTATCTGTTTTCTACCTTCACACTTAGTTTAAAATACAGCAAAGCCACCAAAGTAGTGCCTAAGCCATCAGGTGGAGATATAATGCTAGTGTTTGTCACGCCAGCATTCTCCTGGCACCTGTCTGGGGAGAGAGTGCTGGCATGAGCATGGTTGAGAAGCCTTCTGTGGAGCGTGCTCCCTTGACTTGTTCACACTGGTGGTAGTATAAATCCCCACAGTGAACATAGCCTAACTCTGCTCCGCGCTGAAATATTTGTTAAGCATCTTCTGTGTGTCAGTCACTTGGGATATAAGGATGAGCAAGACATGATTGCAACCATCAACAGAGGAGCCTGATGGGCTACATCTATAGGGGCGCAAAGAGCTGGACATGACTGAAGCAGCTTAGCACACACACAGGCATGTACACATGCAGCCATCAAAAGTTCCCAGAGTAGAGGAGACATGTATAACCACGGGGCTTTTTTTGTAGCTCAGCTGGTAAAAAATCTGCCTGCAGTGCGGGAGACCTGGGTTCAGTTTCTGGGTTGGGAAGATCCCCTGGAGAAGGGTATGGCACTCCAGAATTCTTGCGTGGAAAATCCCGTGGACAGAGGAGCCTGGCAGACTACAGTCCATGGGGTCGCAAGAGTCACACACGACTGAGCAACTCAAGGCCTTTGCTAGTGCTGCTCCTCCCTCTGGTAGAGTGAGGATTAACTGGCCAGGAGTCATTTAATTGTGAAGAACAGAAGACATTCAGAGAAGCTCAAGTAGAGGGTTTATTGGAAGGATGGAGGTGCCCTTCCCTGGGGCTACTGGATATGACTATGATAGATTTGCTCTAGGAAAGGGCTCTTGACTGAAGAGGTATGTCTTTTTCTTCAAGCTCTCCTAGCTTGAAAATATCTTATTTTGGAATAATTTCAAACTTAGAGAAAAGATGCAAGAACATTACAGAGAAAAATATGCCTTTTATTTATTGACCGATTTTTAATGTTTTGGCTCCCTGGCTGTATATCAATCTATCGTAGGTAGCATTTCCTGAATCATGTGAGAGTAGGTGTCATACTCTGTACCTTAATGTTTCAGTATATATTTCTTATGAACAAAGTTCTCCTTTCAAGGAATACAGTCATCAAATAATAGGAAATTTAATCAAATAATAAGAAAGCAAAGTAATGCTTTTATCTAATCTACAGTCCATATTCAATTTTTGCTAATTATATCAATAATGCCCTTCATAGCATTATTTTTATCTCACTGACAGGATCCAGTCCAGTCTCATGAATTCTGTTTAGTTGTCATGTCTCTTTTCTCCTTTTTAAATTGAAAGCAGGACTTTGATGCTGTTTTGTCTTTCATTACATTGATATTTTTGAAGAATGTAGACCAGTTATTTTACAGAACATTCCTCATTGAACTTATCTGATATTTCCTCATGGTTTAGGTTCAGGTTATGCATTCTTGGCCAGAATTTTACAGAGGATGTTGTGTACATGTACTTCTCAGATTAACACATTCAGAGACACATGATGTGCAACCCTTATTGTTGATATTAAGTTTTGACTCAGACGGTAAAGAATCTACCTACAATGCAGGAGACATAGGTTTGATACTTGGGTTGGGAAGTTCCCCTGGGAAAAGAAACAGCAACCCACTCCAGTATTCTTTCCTGGAAAATCCCATGGACAGAGGAACCTGGCGAGCTATAGTCCATAGGGTCACAAAGAGTCGGATACGACTGAGAAACTAATGCTTTGATATCTGATCAAAGTATTGTCTGGTTTCTCCATTGCATTGCTACTGGTTTTACCCTTGTAACTAATAAATATTGTTGGGGACCCACTCTGAGCATGTAACTACCTTGCAACTCATCACATTTTGACCTCAAGATTTCACATCCATTGACAATTCTTGTTTACTGATGACTGGATATGGCAATTTTGCAATCTACCACTTCCTCTACATTTATTGGTCAGAATTCTATTGAAAGGTGGAGCCCTCAAGTTTCCTTCATTTTCTTATTCAACTTTGTCTAATCAATATTGACTCATGGATTCATTCTTTCTTTCCCATGGTTTATAATCTGTTATTTATTTTGGTTCTCAAATTATCAGATATTGGCCAGTGGGGAGCTGATTCTACACTTCAAGTGGCTCCTATGTTTTTCGAACATGCCGTCATCATTTTAAAAAGTACTTTCTTACTTTCGGATTAAGAAGATATTCTGGGATCTTGTTGTATCTTCTCTCTCTCAACCTTGTTATCTTCCATTTCTTCAAGGAACTTCTTGATTTCTTTTAGTTGGGAGTGATGGGTAACTGATTTCATTGTTTTCTGACTTGATTTCCCTGTGTTTCTTTTCGGAAAAAAAGAAAAACAGATTTGTGTATGATTTATTTTTCCTCCCCAGTTTTACATAAAAGATAGCATACAGAACATTGCCTTTTGTATTTTTCTCTTTCCTTGAATAATATATGTTGGAAATCATTTTACACCAGTTCATATAGATCTCCCTTTTTTGCTTGCTTGTTTCTTAATAGTTGCATAGTACTTCACTGTGTATATGTTTTGAAATTTATTCAATCAATCACACACAGAGTTTTTATGTTCTTTAAGTATTTTCTTCTTACTCTTCATTTGGTTTTTTAGTTCACTTATTTTTTTTTTTTCTCCCACTGAATGAGCTGCCTTGTTCTAACTAGTCTGCCAAGAGTGAGTGCCTTTTTTCTAATTCTCAGAAAATGTCTATGCAGGCTGGTGTGGCCTGTGTCTCACAGAAGTTGGCTGCAGGAAGGGAAACTATGATTTCTAGGAACTGTGTGCTCCTGCTTAGGAGTGGAGGCCACCAGGACCCTGGACCCCTTTCCGTCCCAGGGGAGCCTTGGGATTTGCTGACTTGCTCTTTAGAGCTCGCCCGTGCTTCTCCGGTGGCTCAGATGGAAGAGAATTCGCCTGCAATGCAGAAGACCCGTGTTCGAGCTCTGGGTTGAGAAGATCCCCTGGAGAAGGGAATGGCTGCCACTCCTGTATTCTTGCCTGGAGAAGCCCCTGGACAGAGGAGCCTGGCTGGCTAAAGCCTATGGGGTTGCAAAGAGTTGGACATGACCGAGTGGCTAACACTTTCACTTTCACCACTATGTCTGATAGAGTTCCCAGTTGATCTGCTCAAGCTTGATTGTTTGGGAATCTCTAAAGTGATTGGTGGAGAAAGAAGAGCTGGGTGCCTGGAGAGAGAAGTGTTGGCCTGCGGAGGTGATGGGTTCTGTAGATTATGCAGCTACAGGCATGTAGTGTAGTGAACCTTTATTTCTCATCATCATTTCCACTTCGATAGAATCCCGTCTGTGTATTTATGCTAGCTACTCTTCCCCACCCTCCCCTGCCTCAGGTGTTGTGTGTCCATGCTGTCACATATGGGACATTGGGTGTTTTATTAAAAACACTTAGATTAACCCTTTTACTTCAATCGCTCTCTTCTTGTTCTTTCCCTTTTTAATAAACTAGAAGCTGGGTATAGACTCAGGTTTGTGGGGGAAAAAAAAATCCTATTTTATTTGGATAATTTGAAGAATTCACAGCAGCTTAGCCAAGATGTGCCCGCTTCCTCCCAGAACTCACATGATTATGCTAATTCAGAAGAAACGCATTGATGCACTATTAAAAAGCATGATCTGTTTTCAGCTTCTGGGTACAGAGCAGAGCAGTAGCCTTCAGTGGCCATGTCAGTTCTGCCCGTGTTATTAAGTGCAGATGTGCCAGCTGTCAGTAGGCATTTTCTCTCTGCTAGCGCTAACCACTTAACCGTGGGTCGGTGGGGTGCAGCTCTCAGCCAATAGATCTAATTGCAGTCCTTCCATGTTCCCTGTGATTGCAGGTTTCTCCGACTCTATAAACAAATAGTAATCAACTAAACCTGTTACCTCTGAGTAGAGATGTCATGATATGAAATATTAACTGTTCAAAATACAATAATGATGGTTTAAAACTGCATTTGTTTCTTGAAAAGGGAAAAAATATTTTTTTAAAAAAGAAGGGAAAATCAAGAGCTCAAGAATTGGAATTCTGAAGGGCCCTCTGGCTCTCTTCCGTCTATGTAATGAAAAATTGCATATGTATATGACATGTTTTATGTGGTCAGATACAGCGTAAATATTGTGTACATCTTTTGCTGGAGTAACAGTGCATTAGCAGCATCACAAATAAGCTCTGCCTCAGCATCTACATTTTTATGACATTTTTATGTTAATGCAAGTCAAACTTATGTTTTGTGATGTATCTAATCCACCCCAAATTAATCCATTTGTATTCCTATAATCCAATCAGCTCCTGCCACCCCCCGTTAAAAAGTTAGATGCAAAGTCCAAGGCAGAAATATGGCAGGAAGCCTAGGCTCAAGGACTCTTTCCTTTTAGAAGACACATTTCCCCTCAAGCACATGGAGGTACTGTGGATTTTGGTGGGTAGTGCTGGTAGGGGTAGTGGTAGAGCTGACATGGGAGAGGGACCCTCGGGGTTGACACTCCTGGTGTTGAGAATATCTTTGTAGGCTTCCTTTTACTATTTTATTTTTGATGCTGTTTAGGGAACTTTCCCATCCACTCTAATTCATAGTCTCTGCCATGTTTCCTAATCTCAGCGCCAGGACTCTGTAGAGCCCTTAGTGTGTGTGGCATCATGCTAAGCTTTTATCAAGCATCTGTTGTATACAATATGTATGCCGTGTTTACTGAGCATCTATTATGTGGAATTTGTGTGCTTGAACCAGAGACCAGAAGTTCCATTTGCCCATATCAGCCCACCGAAGATCGAACAATCATCAGAACTTTTTTGGAAATCTGAGGTCATGTTGCCCCTTCTTGGCTTTTCTGAGACTGATCTGGAGACAGAATTCCTTCAAGAAACTTACAAGAAGCTGTTTGATGTAGTGGAAGAAGCACTAGATTAGAAAGTCTTTAGCCTAGGTAGAATAGCATATGAATGAACAGCCCATGGCTTTCATTGAAATGCTATACCATCGATATGCTCTCATAGGGTTCAAATCCCCACCTGACCACTTACCAACTCAGGAAAATGACTTAACCACCCTGGGTCTCAGCTTTCTTATATATTAAATGATGATAATAACACTTATAAGGCTATTGAGAAATGAGTTAAATTATGCACAGTAGTGCCTGGCATTAAGGAAGAGCTCAGTCCATGTTACCTTCTGGCGTTGTTATTTATAGAATTTTTGAAGTTAGAACTATGTGAGTTTTTAGGCCAGTTTTTTTTTTTTTTTTTTAAGTGAAGAGAACTGTGAGACTGAGGCTCAGAAAGGCTAAATACCTCTCTCACAGTCACACAACTGCATGGGACGAGCCAGTACAAGTATCTAGGTCTCCAGACTCACAGCCCAGTGTCTTTCTAGTGCCTCTGCTGCTGACTTTCTTGCAGAGGAGAATACATGCAAGGAATGAGGCAGAAAGGTCATGACTTTATTATTGCCCTGCAGTTGTATAGCTCAAGACAACGGTACTTGTGATCGGCTCTTTAGCTTGGTTGATCTTGAGCTAAAAGGAGCATGTCCTCTGGCAGTTTCTGGTGGTGGACTTCAGGGACCAGGCCAGCTGGCTTGAGATTCCTCTTCCAAGTGTCCATCCTGAGCAGGCCTTTTCCAATTGCACATCCCTGCTGATTTTCAAGGAGAAGTGAGCAGATATCTTCCTGGCACTGGCTCTCTGGGAAAAGCCCTGGAGTTGCCTGGAAACAGAGGTCAGAAGCCACCAGCTTTTCTTTCGCTAGAGTTGGGTCTGTGCTGTGTGCTGTGTACTGTGCTTAGTTGCTCAGTCATGTCTGAGTTTTTGCGACCCGTTGGACCATAGCCTGCCCAGCGTTTCTGTCCGTGGGATTTTTCAGGCAAGAATACTGAAATGGGTCATTATTTCTTACTCCAGGGGATCTTCCCAACCCAGGGATCAAAATCTCCTGTATTTCCTGTATTGCAGGCAGATTCTTTCCCTGCTGAGCTATTGGAGAAGCCCTAGAGTTGGGTCTACTCAACTCCAAATGTCTGGCCTGTAAGTTTATCCATTTTAAGCAGATAAAGAAAAGAGACTTTAACTGATATTGGGGGGTGAAGACTGGGATTTTTTTTTTTTTTTTGGTTTATTCCCCTGCATTTTGGCTTCCCATTTAATTGTGATTCTTTGTCTCTCCACTGCCTTCCCCTCCTTGGTTCACCTCATGTCTTTGCCTATGGAGCTTATAAGGTTGCTTTGACTCCGGATATTGTAGGAAAAGCTCCTGCCAACTAGAATCAAGGACTGAGACTTTCTTCCTTGAGCTCTCTGTTGTGATGCAGAATGGGAATCTTCTGTCAATTCAGATTTAACTCAAATGGGTCCTTGTGGCTCGTATTCAGGGGAGCATTGTCAGCTATGTGCATGAGAGGAGAGAAAATGGTGATGTGGTGATGGCGGCAGCGGTGATTTGTGTGAGTGTACATAGGTGGGGGCGGGCTTCGTGGGGTGGAATTGGCTTGAAAATCTGCAGTGGGCTCTTTTCTCCTTTAACAGTGATGCTGGGTAATTAGCAAAATGCGCACAGGGTTTTATCCATATTCATGCGCCCTTTCCCACAAGCATAAACAATCCAGTCTCTATTATTGCCTTGCGTGTGCAGCTCCCCCCTCCCCCTGCCACCTGCAGAGCCCTGTGTTGCTCTGTTCACATCATTCTGGCTCTGGTTGGGAGTGGAGATGCCTCCCCTGGTCTGAGCATGGGCAAGGGGAGAGGGCTCCACAGAGAGCAGAGCGGCCTCTGCGGTGAGTTGGAAACTTTAAGGAAGTGCTTTCCCAGCTATAATTATGTGCAGTCCTTAGGAAGACCTGTGTGGTAGGTGGGGCTGCATAATTATTCCTGTGTGACAAAGGAGAAAATGAGGCACAAAGACGGGGACTCTTCATCCGTCTCTCTTCCAGATCATTCCCATGCTGGTTTCCTGGCTCTTGGCTCTGGTCAGCTGACCTCAAAGGACCCCTCATCTAATTGCCTTTGTCTTCTGGCCCTGACATGGGATGGGGGGACCCAGGAGCCGGAGGTTGGGATTCATTGCTACCCATGTGGTGTTGGCACTGCCTGTGTTCCTCTATGGCCACATTGCGGTGGGTGACCTCTTTTTCACACCTACATTTTCTGCCACTTTCCGCCACTTTCCAGCAACCCCTTTGCTCCATCTGGTCCCATTCAGACCTATGAATGCTAATGACGTCCTGCTGATGCTAGGCCTTTTGCTGTTCCTTGTTGGTCCCATTACTCGCCCAACATCTTTGTAAAAAGTACTCTCACATGTTCTTTTCTGTTAAAACTCTTTGAGTGAATAGTTGGTGCGTGCTGAGACTTCCACTGGTAGGTTCAGCAGGTTGCCAGTGACCACATAGCCAGGAAGCAGAGCCCAGCCTTCCTTTTTGATCACCAGGATTGTTTCTATTGGGCTAGGATCTCCCATCACAGAATCACTGGTATCCTCTTCTTCGTCCATTCTTAGTGGGCAGTGAAACCAGCAGCAACTAAGAGATCTAGATCCTGTTCCATCTCTCCTGTCCTTTACGAATACTGGATTTCTGGGGTGGACTTTTCTTTGTTAAAGCAGGAGCCCAGGTATGGGGGTGAGAGGAATCAGAGAGATCCAGATTTTTTTTTTTTGATAGCCTGTCTCTTCTGCCATCTGAGGAAATACCACTTTCCTTGGTGTGATACAAAGAGGTGTGGGTGGGGTCGTGGAATCAGAAGTAGCAGGTGACAGCTGTGTCTGTGTACTTCCAGTCCTGACCTCTTCAAGAGCTTGTAGGCTTGCTAGCCTCTCTGAGTTCAGTGTTTTGGAAGCATAATCATTGTTCTTTCCTCTTGCTTCACACATGACACAAAAGCAAACTTCCCGAATATTTTGCTTCATGATACAACAGTTTAAGTTGCTCCTTAGATTCAGTAGTATCTTGCTCTTCTTTCCCTCACCAGGTTCACTTGTAGAGACAGGCAAACCACTTGATTACAGGGACTCCCAATGAAGAGGACAGAAGCAAACTGTACCGTAATGTTCTGTATCTTTCCTTTCCTTGGGAGAAAGTTAAATACAGAACTATGCATTATTTACATTCCAGTGTAATAATTATTAACTGCATGTTTGCTCTGAACCTGGCACACAACAGGTCCTTGAAGGGATACTGAAGGAGCATATGGCATATTGTCTGACTTCAAAAGACCTATACGTTTATTAGGGAAATAAGATAAATCTGGGAAAAAAAGATTACATACAAGACAGTTTATGTGCAAATGCTGAAAGTAAGCAATTGCTATGTGTTATACATGGTTATGGTGTAGAGTGGGCTTCCCGGGTGGCTCAGTGGTAAAGAATCTGCCTGCCAATGCAGGAGACACTGGTTCGATCCCTGGGTCAGGAAGATTGCCTGGAGAAGGAAATGGCGACCCACTCTAGTATTTCTGCCTGGGAAATCCTATGGGCAGAGGAACCTGGTGGGCTACAGTCCATGGGGCCGCAAGAACTGGACACATCTTGGAAACAGCTTGATGGTGTGAGGAAGATGGTCATGAAGGTGCTGGGGAAAGTCCCATGAAGTAGCTATTAGAGAGTGGAAGGATTTGGATGCACTTGTTATTAACTTTGATATGATCACAGATTTCTCTCCCTTGGGCTCAGAGTTACTTTCCTGGGAAGGACACCCACACGTGCTGAATGTGGTCATTACAGCCATGGTGTGGTTTCCTCTCCACAGGTACACCATTGCCCAAGCTCTTGCAGCTCCCTTTGGATTAGGGACTCTTTCTTTCTGTCCTGTGTGACAGTAACAGTGGCTGATGACAGTGTGCTTCCCAGGGGTACATGAAGTATTTTTCTGGAAAGCCACTTCTGTCCAGATACTCAGTTACCAGGTTTATTCGTCTCTAATACCCCAAAGGCAGAGAGTAGCTTGAAAAAAAATCACTAAGAAGCCCTTAACCTTGTAACATACAGTTTTTGCTAAAAATATATATTAATAATATATTATTGAGCGAGCATAGATGAAGAAGGCCAGGGAGGGAGGAAGCAATAAGAGTGTGAGCAAGGTCAGTGCTCTTTGCCCGCAGACTCTACGATCAATAAGATCTGGTCAATAACTGCTTTATTACTGCACTACCACCCGGAGCAAAATCATTTTTAAATTAAGAATATATTTTGCAAAACTGAATTAACAATATTGAATATTTTGCTCTTTGATATGACTAGCCTTCAAAAATCAAATTATTAAGTATGGAAAATGCTTACTGGGTGAAGTTTTTCTTTCTTCTCCTCCCTCCTCACCTTTCCAACCACATTCCCCATCTCCTTTCCCTGGTGCTCAGCTCCACTCCTCCGCACCCCCACCAGATGTGTATATCACACTGACTTTATCCCAGAAAAGGCCACAGAGCATCTGGTGGTAAAGGTGCTGATTCTTTTATCTAAGCTATTTTCCTTGACTTTTATGCCTCTGAAACTTTTAAGTGATTTTGTTTTCAATTTTTTTCAGTTCTGTTCAGTCAGCATAGCTGAGTCCCTACTAAGTGCCCGATACAGTGCTATACTCTGGGGAAATAGGAAGCAGATCACAGTCTCCTCCTGTTACCTTGCTGACATTTTAGTTCATCTTGACTGAATCCCACGACTGGATTATTGATCAGGGAGGGCTTGACAGGGAGACAGAGGACTCACAGTTAGCAAGACCTCTAGCATATCTGGTCCTGCATCATGCCCATTTCCTGACCTCGACTGTCTCCCAGAGCCTGCATCTCGCCTTCGGATTCTGCCAGGATGATTTGTGCTTGACATTGCTCTGATCTGTTTAGTTCCAGTTAAGTCTATGGAGCACTGATAGTATGCTGAGCACTCCGAGATGTGTATAAGAGACAGGCTTGGGAGGGAAACAACAGCAGATTTGTAAGATCTCAGGCACCAATGTGGATATAAATTAGTATTTCATCCAGCACAGGGAAATTAGGAAAAGGAAGATGCGTTTCCTTGAGTCCAACAAAACTGTGCATTTCCTCTGAGAGAAAGGACCAAGAAGAGAAAATTGGGAATTTTCCACTTGGGTAAAGCTGATGCCAAAAAATCAAACTTTGGACTTATAATCTTTGGCAAGCTATGAAGTCTCACCATTCCTCCCCCCGCCTCAAACCCCCACCCTTGGTTACCCTGGCTCCATCGCCTGTTCTGTTCTCTCCTCCTCCCTCTACAGATGGAGGGGACGGAGGAGAGAGAGTCTTACATGACTCATGCAATGCAACTTTGAAGCATCCATAAGGCTAAATCCCCCCACCCTCAACAAATAAAAACTACAAGAAGTATTCCAGGCAACTCTGTTATGCAAAAGTAGGTTGTGAAGGCATGCACAGACCATGGCTCTGGGATGTGTTAAGTGATATTGTTAGCATTGATTGTATAGCATCTTTCTCTGTGAAAGCATGAGGTTTTGGTGCTCAAATTTTTAAAAATTGTAATATGCTCTTCTCGTCCCTTCCATCCTCTTGGGCTGCATCCAAACCAAACTAGTGTTTGCCACTAGTGATTACAATCTCCTACGTGTAATTTGTAGGTTATTAGGGTTGGCGTATATAAAATAACAAGAGAGAAGGAAAGGTTTCACTGCTCAATATTGTTTATGGTGCAAAAGCCCATTAATGTGCTCCCTATTTTTCAGTAAAAGGATAATGTTGGCCAGGCCGTGCAATGGCATGTCAACTTGTTATTTATGTCAGATGAAAGATTTGTACTCTTTGGAAAGGGGGCATTTGTTCAAAGCATTGGTGCTTCCTATTGCCAGAAATGAAGGAAGGAAGGAAGGAAGGAAGGAAGAAAGAGAGGGAGGAAGGGAGGGAGGGAACAAAGGAAGGAAGGAAAGGGGAAGAAAGAAAGGATAGAAGGAGGGAGGGAGGAAGACTGCTACTGAAGAGAGGGAGGGAGTTGACATTTATTTAGTGCTTATTGCCCCCATTATACAGGAGCTCGGATGGTCTATGTAACTTTCCCAAACCAGGAAGCTGCTAAGTGGCAGAGCTGGAAGCCCACCCAAGAGGGTCTGTGCTCAGATCCTCTGAGCTCTTTCACTCTGTGCTCTTTCTACCACCCCATGCTGCCTTTCTCATGGAGAATATTTTTGAGCTTATTAGCCAGCAAATGATTTTGACCAAACTTCAAATACCTAAGCTAATTAACTGTTGACTCTTAAGGTGACTCAGATGGTAAAGAATCTGCCTGCACTGCAGGACACCCAGGTTGGATCCCTGGGTCAGGAAGATGCCCTGGAGAAGGGCATGGCAACCCACTCTGGTGTTCTTGCCTGGAGAATCCCATGGACAGAGGAGTCTGGTGGGCTACCGTCTTTCTTCCTTCCTTCCTTCCTTCCTTGCAAAGAGTCAGACATGACCAAGAGACTAACACTTTCACTTTCAACTTTTATTAGGTCATGGATCTCTTTGAGAAACCCATGCAAGGTATGGCTTTTTCTAGGAAAATGCACACACGCATAAGGTGATTGCAGAGAGTTCCTGGGTGTTCTGAAGCACGATGATGGCCTCCAGGGAAAGACTCCCTGGGCAAAGTGCCTAAAAGAGAGGTGCCTCGTGGATCTTGCTTTCTTCTTTAGGAGCCCCCAAGAGGACACTGTGAGAGCTCCTCTCTGGCATCAGGCCTTTTAGAAAGAAAGTCCAGGCCTGAGATAGTAGTGAAAGTGGAGCAAAAGAAGTTGCAGTGTAGTTGGCCCTTCACTTGTTCACTTAGATCCGGCCTGTTCACAGCACTTGGTGGCTGGGCATCACCATGGTTTTTGATGGGTTTTTGAGTGTACAGCTTTGGCTCATTCACACTGACTTTATCCCAGAAAAGGCCACAGAGCATCTGGTGGTAAAGGTGCTGATTCTTTTATCTAAGCTATTTTCCTTGACTTTTATGCCTCTGAAACTTTTAAGTGATTTTGTTTTCAATTTTTTTCAGTTCTGTTCAGTCAGCATAGCTGAGTCCCTACTAAGTGCCCGATACAGTGCTATACTCTGGGGAAATAGGAAGCAGATCACAGTCTCCTCCTGTTACCTTGCTGACATTTTAGTTCATCTTGACTGAATCCCACGACTGGATTATTGATCAGGGAGGGCTTGACAGGGAGACAGAGGACTCACAGTTAGCAAGACCTCTAGCATATCTGGTCCTGCATCATGCCCATTTCCTGACCTCGACTGTCTCCCAGAGCCTGCATCTCGCCTTCGGATTCTGCCAGGATGATTTGTGCTTGACATTGCTCTGATCTGTTTAGTTCCAGTTAAGTCTATGGAGCACTGATAGTATGCTGAGCACTCCGCTTGTGCTGGAAGACGTAAAGGACGAGGCCTTGGGATGAATGTGTCTCGGAGGAGCTGATGTTCTACTCAGGCAGAAAGACTGCTGCCCTCTTCTAAGGAAGAGCTTGTCAGATCCTCAGGAGAGGTTAGTGAGCCCTCCATGCCACATGGGGGAAACCAGCATCTTGGACTTTTCACTCAGACGTGTGCTGCTGTCCTCAGGTAGCTTTAGAGCATCTCAAGAAATCACTTTTGGATCAGATGCATGAGTCTGTTTTTAGGTTCCTTAGATTCATACATAGGCAATCTGGTAGAGTGAAGATACTTTTAAAATGTATAGAACAAAGGAGAGATTATTGGGTAAGGCATCTTCAACTGGGTATTTCCAAAGGCATTGGACATTTTCAGTTGCAAGTAATGTGAATTCTTGTCTCCGTCAAGGATGATGGAAGGTGGTGTTCGGATTATAGGCACCTTCCAAGCCATGTATTCCTCTGAAAGATTTAAAAATCACTTTGTCTTCATTACTTTGAGTAGCACAAAAGTAGATAAGACACTTGTGCATGGGTGCCTTGGCCAAATCCTTCTCAATAGTTATATTTTCAAGATAAAAAAATGAAGTTGCCCTTTTTCATATCTAGTTTTACTTTGGTTTTAGAAAATTCCTTTACTGAAAAGAGCTGACCTCCTGGCCTTTTTCCACTCCTTTTCAGTTCTGACCCCTAGAAAACCATCACCTGGAAAAGCAGCTGATGCAGCACCTAGGGTACACGACTGGAGATTTTCTGTATCCACAGGGGAAGGCTGAGTCCTGGGAGGGATTCAAAAATCCATAAGAATGTGGTGTTGGAAACCACCTGTCACAGAACAGAAATAATTCAGGATTAGAGCAAGGCTATTGGTTCTCTCAGATGCCTATGCAGGTAAATTTGGAGGCTGTGGTTGGGGAGAGATGATTTGAGTCTAGATTTTACAGAACCAGTCCAGGGCCCCAGACCAAATCTTACATCACCCACAAAGTGGGTGCCTGGTTCTGCCCATCCAGGTACACGTGTACTTTCATCCTCCTATTTTCTCAGAACTCACTGCTCATCCTAGTACTTACATGCCAGGTTTTCCTGTTATTTAAGGGGGGCAAGCCCATGAGTCTTGGCTCCTCAGTAAGAGTATGAGAAGATGCAGGTACAATAATTCTGGTAATCCTTGGTGTAAGTGCTTAGCCGATGCTCCATTAATGTTTACAGAATTTTGTGTTCAACTGAATCCAGTTGACACTATTCAATCCAGTTTCCTCTGAATTTGCCACCACCACAAAATACCCTAAAATTTTCCTTTTCCTTGTGTTTTCAGCAGAATTCTATTGTTTATCAGATTAAAGGTAAATGTGCCCTTTCTTCCTTCTGGGATTGTGGGAAAGACCCCAGTTCTTAAAGCCACTTGTTGGCCTTTCTTAGAGTCTTATCTTTGACATTAGCTCTCAGGTATTTTTTAATCAAAGGAAGTTTCGGTCCTTAATCTAATTTAGGCATGCCCACAGATTTACCCACACCTCAGCCTGTCCAGGGCACTGGGATGGACTGTCTCCACAGAATTAGAAGGTCCAAGGTCTAGTGCTGTTCTTCATGACCTTCTGAAGCAGGGAGAATGAACCACAGTGGGGCTGAACTGAGATCAGGGGAAGTGGGCACACAGATCCTAAAGTGACCTGCATGGATGCCCATCCGTTTGATTTAGCTGCTGTTCTTTCCCTGTGGGGCCCCCGTGTTCTGATGCAAGTCCCGGCTCCAGTGAGTGACAGGTGCGCCCAACGGCTGCATGAGTTATTTCCTTTGGAAACCACAGCTGTGGCTGAGGCCAACGGATGGCAACGGTGCCACTGGGCTCTCTGGGAGCCATCCGCTTGGCCATCTTCAGCCTCAGGAAGGTCTTTTAAACTTGATGAAAATAAACCACGAGATTGAGTTTGGGTGGCAACTGCAAGTGTCCTCGAGATGGGAAGTACTCAGAAAGGAGCACAGAGTAGGGCTTGGGAACCAAGATTTTGGAATGGAGACAGACTGGGTTCCAGTCCAAGCTCTGCCACATTCCAGCTTTGTGACTTTGAGCTATATTTTAAAAACCTCTCTGAACCTCAGTTGCCTACTAGGTAAAATGAGGACCATGTGTAATTTTTATGTTTATTTTATAAGGATTGACGGAGATAAAGCACTGAAGCATTTTGTATAGTGTCCCATGTTCAAATAAATTTCAGCTGTTGTTACAGAAGGACAGAAGGTGGGAAGAGAGATGCCCTCTCTTGGAACTCACAGCTTCTTTCAGCCAAAAAGAGAGCCTGCTTCCTTGGGTGGATGATGGGAGTGGTGACAGTACCTACATCATTACTCTGGGGTGAGAACCTAGTGTAAGATACCTGGAACAGCACCAGGCATGTGATAAGCACTGTAGTGTTAGCTTTCCTTAGTTTTAAATTATCACTATTTTTATTTACTAAGGCTCATGAGCATCATCCTAAGATGTTGACAGAAAGTTGCCTTGTGTTTATTTGGATCTGGAATTTGACGGGAGGCTACCAAAGCAGGGGAAAGTGGCCACAGCTGTTCTAGTTAGTGTGCTATTTGAAATACTTCAGAGTTAATTTCTCAGATGGCATGAAAAGAGGAAGAACCACGGCATTTTCCTCGGTGATAGAACCCAGTGTGTCTCACTATTTTCATTTATTCATTCTTAGGAGCTGGAGCTATTCACTCCCTGTCCCTTTCATTTGGGCTCTTGCATCATCTTCAGCTGCAGCTCACAGTCACCTACTATAAGAATGTGTTCCTGAAACAAGGGTGTTTTGAGCCAAAGTGTGCTTGCTGGCTGAACAATTACAACCATGAGTTTTGATGACGTAAATGGTTCCATTTTCTATTGTTTAGTATTCAGAGTTTTTGTAACATTAATTAGGAGACAAACATGTATTCAAAGCAAATGAAAATATCATAAAACTTCAAGCTGAGAAGTGAACATACCTTGAAATGCAGGATGGAACCATTTCTGAAAATGAGTAGGTTCATACTCTACATGTTCCATGCAATGCTCCTTTCCTACATGGGCAGGTTTTTGTCAATGTTCATTCTTTTCATGCTCTGCTTAAATATGGTTTCTGGATCGTGTTCCATGTCCCTGAGGCATGCAGTCCAAGGGAAGGAGCCAGAGCTGCTTCTCAGCCTGGCATGGAAGGGAGTGCTCTAGCTTATGTTAAACATCAGCCCCTCAATGGTGTAGTCATTTGTTTTTGGATTTTAGCAAATTGGTTGTTTTCTACTGTCCTTTTGAGAATTTGGACAATAGTTTTTTTCCCCTGGGTTTATATGGATATTCAGAATCACGTTTCTGAGCTGAAGAATCTTATCGCTGATAAGAGATGCAGAGTGGACAACATCTCAATGGACCAGCACCTGAAGTAGTAAGCTGGAAATACAACCACACTGGGGACAGCTCCCTCTTTGATTTCCAACGATTGATTCTCTGGATGCTTCTTAGTCCCTGGAGACGTGTCCAAGTCAAAGGCAATACAGAGTTTACAATGAATTCTTAGGAATCTACACTTCCTAATTTGGGCGTGAAATGTGGAGACGTTGTCTACCATGGCACACAGGGGCTAGAATGAGGCCAGTTCAGAAAGTGTGAGACTGGTTCCAAGGCAGATAGAAAAAGGTAGAGAGGGGGCCTTAGGCCCCCGTGGTGAAGCATAAGATGGAGAAGCCTTCATTTCGCACAGCCCTGGGGCTCATGAGTAGGGCATAGTGATTGTGGAAATGAGTTTGTAATTAAAAGGATGGAGCTTATAAGGAGTTATACAGCCAAAGAGCTTGGAAGAGTAAACTCTTCTACCAAGGAAGTCAGTCCTTCTCTAAAATTTATTGTGAATGCCCAAAGCTGGTGGGAACTTAGTAAAATTGCCCAGTTGAAATCATTGCTTCAGAGTAGGCCTCATAAAGGAGAGCTGATCTCTTCTGCATCCCTGCAAGGAGACACCTTCTGAAGATCTCCCTACATTTCATGGTTAGGAAGTTCTTCCTGTAGTCCAAACTAGGTTTCTCTTGCTGTCTGCCCACGTGATGTCCTTTGTGAACTGCCTTCACTTGCTTCTCTGGGTTCTCTTTAACTTCTCTTTTGTAGGGCTGATACCAATGACTTTACGGTAGCTCTTTTCCAAGGGGATGGTTTCTCCTAAACCTTGTGTCAGTTTTTGAGTCTCTCTCTATACCCACATAGGTATTTTTGTGGCTACAGGGAGAGTCCTTCTGGGATGATATTTTTACCCCCTGGTGGATCTGTGCTGTGAATAACCTGAGCCATTCTGGAACCATCCCCAGACCGGGCAGGTGGCAGCCCCATTTGCTCTTTCCTAAGCGCCAAGGCAGAGAAGCAACTCTGGCTCCTTCCCTCTGGACTGCATGCCTCCGGAACACGAAACTCAGTCACAGACACCATATTTAAACAGAGCAGGGAAAGGATGAAAATAGATAAAAACCTGTCCATGTGGGCCAGGAAAGCTGCATTTCCAATATGCTGTTAGCAAGACCCTTCTGCAATCCATCTAGCATTCAGAGATCCGTCAGGGCCGAACCTGGATGGCGTGCTGCACGGCCACCCATGGGCTCATCCTTCCACGTTGATATGTCAGGCCCGGGCAGGGGCAGGGTCTGGGGCAGAATGAGTACCCGCTTCCTGAGTATGAAACAGCTAAGACTAGGAGAAGCAACTCAGGAGTCCATAGACTTAAGGGCAGGGATTTTTGGTGGAGAGTGGTTTTCAAACTTTTTAAGCTGAGGGAGTTTTCACATAAAATGTTTATATGTAAAACAAATGTCAAAGAAGGACCAATGTGCCTTTGCCTGTGGTCCTAGCGTAGTACTTAGGGCTCAAGGCTGAGGACAAATGCAGCTCTCTCTCCACAGGCTTTTAGGGAGAAGCTGGCTCAGAAAAGCAGCCTGGGCATCGCCCATCCCACCTCCCCTCCCCAGGGTAAGAACTGGGACAGCAGATATAGCTGTGGGGGAGAGCAGTAGGCATGAAGTCCTTCCACCCAGCCACCCTGACCACTGCAAACGCTGGAGCCTGCCTATGCCCAGAGGTCTCCTGGCTGTCCCGGACTGGCTGGTGACTGTGGGAACTTCTGCTGCATTGGAGGAATGTGCCTGCTATTCTTCAGAACATTTCGCCAAAATTACCGGTAGTAACACCCACGGGAGCCTTGGAAGTGACCCTTTGTCAATGGGACAGGTTGCAGACCCCCATGCAACCTCACTGAGCCCAGAGATGATGAGTTAGAATAACTGCAGTGAGCAAAACGCAAGGGTCTGCAAAGTCTTTCGGCCAACTCGGGAGGGACTGCCCTTTTCTTTCTTTACTCCCTCACGCTGGAGGAGATGGCACCCGGAAGAGGAGGGGCCGGGGCATGTTTCTAGAGCTAGAGGTCAGGCCAGACTTCTCCTACTTGTGAACTTGAGCTCCAGTGCAGGAGTGAGAGGAAGGGGGAGAAGAGGTGTGAACTAGATGTTAGAATGAAGTTGTAATATGGACAGATTCCATGAAAGATAGACAAAGAGGGCCTGTGGGTTCAGATAGAGAAGGCAGACTTAGGAAGGGGAGGTACCAGGCCTGAGAAGGAAGGGAGGATGCTATGAATCACTTTCCCGATGTCCCCAGCTTGATGTAAGGCTGACACTGACTTCAAGTGAATCCACCTCAATTCTCTCCATTAAATGTAGTTCACAGGGCAAACTGGAGGTCACTACTTTTATTTAATGAACCATCTCACGGACTGGCAGGGAGATTTTGTCTTCTGTTTAATTGTAGTCAGGATTTCAGGCTTTTAAAAAATACGTATTGAGTGGTGGTTAGTTCCAATTCAATTCCAGTTCCAGATTCAAGTCCCACTGCTCGCACGCCTGCTGTCTATTGGCCTTGTGTTCAGCTCATTCATCAAGAATGAGGAAAGGAACAGAGGATAAGACAAGGGGCGTCTACTCTTACTGGCATGTCTCTGCTGATATTGTTAGCTTTGCTCATTTCCCTCTTGCCCAACCCTACCCAGGACCACACACATATTTCACTCCTTCCAGAAACCCTTCCAGGGAAGGCAATGGCATCCCACCCCAGTACTCTTGCCTAGAAAATCCAATGGACGAAGGAGCCTGGTGGGCTGCAGTCTGTGGGGTCGCTAAGAGTCAGACACGAGTGAGCGACCTCACTTTCACTTTTCTCTTTCATGCATTGGAGAAGGAAATGGCAACCCACTCCTGTATTCTTGCCTGGAGAATCCCAGGGATGGGGGAGCCCGGTGGGCTGCCGTCTATGGGGTCGCACAGAGTCGGACACGACTGAAGCGACTTAGCAGCAGCAGCAGAAACCCTTCCACACCACTAGCCATGGGACGCCAGCCTGTAGTGATACGTATCACTCAGTTCAACCTCTCTGTGTGGCCTAGTTCATTTCATCTCAATAGTCATATGGAAATCAGCTCAAGGACAGCAGAGCAACATTGCCAAGAGAGAATATGGCATGTCCTGCGGTCTGGGCAGTCCTTCGACTCTTGTTCAGTTCTGCTTTTAGTGTATCCTGGAGGATTTCTGAGGCCAAAGACCCCATTCATTGTAGCTGCAGCTTTGAAAAACTTGAGAGATGTTGCTGCCCAAACAGGACCAGCCACATCAGGAACAACTGGCAATGCCCCAGTCTAAACCAGACCTGAAGCTCAATGAGCAAGTGCTCTGTAAGAGAAGAAATGCAAGTTTCGAGCCCTTTAAGGCCCAGGCCTGGGAAACTGGCACAGTGTCTCTTTTGTTGTAATCTGCTGGGCGCCATGGGTCACAGTCCCTGCCAGTTTCAGAGTGGACAGGGTTAGATTTTACCTCTCAGTGGGAAGAGTTGCAAAAACTTGTGGCCATCTTTAGCCTACTGCATTTTGCTGAGAATGAAGTCATGTTCAGAAGACAGTATGTACAACTGAGGGTGGGCGACTCAGAGACCCCTTTTGGTCTCTTCTAACCTATAGTCTCTTCATAGATGACTTTAGGAGCTGTGACTTGAATTCAAGAGCTGTAACAACAGCTGTTGGATGTGTAAGAATAACAGAGGAAAAAGTACCATATAGCTAATGGTAATTTTCTCCAGATATTGTCCCATCTAGGAACTTACTATATCCAGCTGGCACAGCTTACCATTTGGTTAGTGCTCTGGTCATTCTGAATGCATAGCTTAGCTGGAGGAGGTGGGCACCAAAAAGCCGCTCAGACTGCCTGCCAACCAAGCTCCATGTTGAGCTCAGGCACAGTGGAGGAAACTGTTCTTTGGGACACTCTGGATTTTTCTCCACCCATTATCTCCTCGTAAACATACCAGGAAAGTTGTGCCTCTCTTCACAGTCTAGAGCAGAGGACTTTATTGATAGAGTCCTGCCTGTTTTTGTTTGAGATTCTGAGCAGGTGTTATCTGAGAACAAGCAGGTGTTTGTAGAAATGTGACCTTGAGCCCTGGATACTGACCTACTCTTTTGTTCTGGTGACTGATTTTTCCTTGAACGGGGTTGGTTTCTGTTTATGATATGGTTGCAGGGCTGCAATGACCCTTCTGGACATAACCATTGTATATGTAGACACTCCCCTCACCAAGCAGAAAAATTACTGGGTACAATTGATACCTTTCAGCCAGAGGTGTAGTTGTTCCTTGTCACCCACAAATTTGTCTAAAAAAAAAAAAGGCAAATAGAGTATGCTGATGTTACATTTGTTTCCTTAAAGCAGGTTATGCCTATAGGAAAACATAAGGCACCTTATTCCAATGACTTTCCTGTTATCAGTGGAGAAAACTGAGTTTAGTTCATCCTGAGCAGCTATTGGGCATTTCTGAAAATCTTTGGCTAATAAGATATAATTTGGAGTTTAAGCCAGAATCTTGCATTTCATTGTATTTGCATCTTCCTGATTGCAGTGGAGAAATGTGTGTGTATGTATGAATGCACACTTCTGGACCTTTATGCAAAGTTAATGTTTCTCTCTTTAGGGTTCCTCGGTCTTGAAAAGTGTGAGTTCATGTTAAACCCAGAAAACAAACAAACAAACAAACAAAAAACAGAAATAAGAAGTGTTCATACCTATAAACCAATTTCAACACAGACATGTAAGTATGTGTGTCTATAAAAACCAACCGACAAAATTATATGTTGGAGTAATTTTCTAGAAAAGTCTTACTGATGGTAATGCTATCACCGAATTATAAAGTTCAGCATCAGTTCTGCCCTGAAGGGTCTGAGTAACCACTAGGAATAGGGCCTGAAACTCAAAAGGCTCTGCAGCTGTAGGTAGAAGATCATGCCCCATAAAGGGGCACATTTGTTTCAGGATTTAAAATGAGGCATTCTCTGCCCTGGCCACATGACCTTGTACCTCTTTCAGAGTGTCAGATCCACACAAGCTGGTTACAGCTGTGATGGTGGAAGAAGAATATCGATACTCAGATCGGACAGGAGTGAACATGTGGGGACAGGAAGGACTGGGCGTTCGTGAACACATTACATAGTTTAGGGGTTCCTAATGAAGTGACATCCTTCTTATAGAATCTTTGAAAGCACAAAGATGAAAGCCACTTGTAAATATTTTGATCAGTGGCAGATAAAAAAAATATTTAAAAGAGGATTTCTTCATAATCACACAAGATGTGATATAGTTTATTCACATGAATTTTTTTGGAGCTTTTGGCTTATTTTTATTCCTTATGTGCCTAGTTTTGAGGGAGAGTTGATTTCCCCTTTCACTAATCATCCTGGCATTCTCCTCAATATTTTACTCGCTTGCAATTATAGAAAAACACTCTCCAAATTCTCTTCCCTAAAGGTAGCAGTGTCTAGGACATTCCCTGTTACATGGCAAAGCTGTAGAGGAGAAGGGAAGCTGTGTTCATTAGGAAGTCCTGGTTTTCAATAGAGCCCAGTGCTGAACAGAGAGGCCCCCCCTTAGCAATCACTCGAAACAGAATGAGCTTCTTTGAAATATAAGTGGCCCTGTAAAAACACAAGCAGATTCTGCAGTATCTATTTAGGGCACCCGGGAATGCCACATAATAGGAACTTGAGCGCACCTGATGGTAACCATATGGCAGGTACTGATGACTGACAATAGGTAGAGACTGCAGTAATTAATGAAAATGAGAAGCCATTTGTGGCCCGCACAATGCGGGGATGGAGAGGCCAGTCTATTCGCAAAGGCTACGATGTGTCCAGTGTGTGTTTCTAGACCACGACTGGCTGGGCTCACATCTCTGTGTGTGAACAGGTGTGAGAGAAGGGACACAGTGGGAGGGAGGGCTTGCTTGTGATCAGAGAACGACCATCATTCCTGGAGCTGCAGTGGGAAAATGAGTGTGCAGATCCTGTTGGCTAACCTTGTGTCACTAAACCCCGATACCTGGCTAATAGTTTTAGTTTGAGGTGGGAGAGATCCCAGGTAGAAATCCTGTTAGCTGGCCTCGTGGGAGTACAAGACTTCATTGTTTGAGGTCTTGGGTTTTCTGGGTGTGATTTTGCCATTTCTGGATTTCAGGGCACAATGCCTCTGTTTACCTGTTGGGGATGACTGGCTGCCTTACTTGAGGCACTCTCTGGGTCAGGATGTACCAAGGTTTGGCTCACCTCTGACAAAAGCAGAGGAAAGAGCTTTGCCTTATTGTTTTATTACTGTACTTCTTTCTTGGATATGGGCTGGAGTGGAGGAGGGGAGTGGGCCATGGGGAGATTCCAGAGAGACTGATTGATCTTGTCAAAAAGAATAAAGGTATCGAGGCCCCAGCACCCCCCTGCAGCACATGGGCATGTGGGACTGAAGCGGTCACTGTGAAGTTTGTGGTTAGGCGTTCCAAAAAGAAGTTTCTTTATGATTCCTGATTGCTTTGGACAGATATAAGCAATACCAGCTGGGGCCCAGCAAGCCTGTCTCCAGCTTTATTGTTTCCGTTTTATCGGTGGTGTGTCCGCCTAAAAGAACTGATCTATCTGCCCGTTATTGCCAGTCTTTTCCATAACCAGATAGGAGAGTTGAACATTAACAAGTGGATTTGCTTTCAGTAGCAGTGTGTGTGTGTGTGTGTGTGTGTGTGTGTGTGTGTGTGTGTGGTGTGGTGTGTTTAGCAAGATAATAGTATATTGCTCAGGGGCAAGTGATTCAGATTTCTACAAGATTCTCATTCCTTTGTCTCCTATCTTGAATTTTCCCTAACTTAACTGACGCTTCCTCTTTTACTAGAACCAGAGAGGATCCATAAGGCTGTTTTTGTAAGAGTCCTTGGAAGGTGGTAGAAACTCAGCTGGAGCCAGGCTGTGGGCACCAGGCACTGTGCACTGCAGAGATGTTTCAAGTCATCCCTTGTGGACAGTTGGCACTGTTCAGAGTTAAAAAGCTCCATGGCAGCATTTCGGAGTGCACCCCAACCCTCCCTCCTTGGCAAGTTGAGTTTACAAATAATGCGCTCTACTCACCCTGTCTGGAGTTTCTGGCTTAAAAGTGAGTAGTCAGAACTCTCAAGATGTGTAAAAGGAAAGATTTTACTACCTAGTGGAAAATGATCATTGAGGTTTACCCTTTGTGAATTAGCAAAGTAGACAGACAGGCTGCTGTGACTCAGAGGTCAAGTGAGAAACTTATCGGGCTCTTTCACAAGAGAAAGGGGTGTGTGTTAAGTTACTTCAGTGGTGTCCAACTGTTTGCGATTCCATGGACTGTAGCCCACCAGGCTCTTCTGTCCATGGGATTCTGCAAGGTGGTAACAGAAAATGCAGCCACCTGATGTGAAGAACTGACTCACTTGAAAAGACCGTGATGCTGAGAAAGACTGAAGGCGAAAGGAGAAGGGGCCGACAGAGGATGAGATGGTTGGATAGCATCACCGACTTGATGGACATGAGTTTGAGTAAGCTTTGGGAGTTGGTGATGTACAGGGAGGCCTGGTGTGCTGCAGTCCATGGGGTCACAAAGAGTCGGACACAACTGAGTGACTGAACTGAACAGGAGATGAATGACTCATGACTTACCAGTCTGGAGTTCTGCCCATTCATTCATTTTTTAAAGGAAACAAATAACGTCCTGCTAAAATGCCAGTGCTCTTTGGTTTGGAGTTTGTTCTCTATGGTTTGTGAGATATTTTTCCATTTGCATAATTTATTTCTGCACTTCCTTAATTACAGGTTATAATGAGTGGAGTAAGGGGAAGAATGAAAGAATACCCAATGCATAGAGACCAGCTTCTATCATGGAAGTTCAGCCCTGTCAAATGTAGGTTCCAGGGCAGAGATATTAGAGACCAGATGGGTGCCCCTCTGTGGTTGGAGACAAGAACTCAGTTCGATTCTGATTTCATTTAGGATGCAGGGTCCACCAGGGCAGCAGAGTTGAGCTGGCGGACTTTTCCAGTACCTCATTTAGTGAACAGTATCTGCTGTCTTGTTTATGAAACACATCAGGGAAAATTTTAATAGTTTTATACAATCCCTAAAGCCTGGTCCACGGCCAAGACACATTAGTTTTCTACAGTATTTTTCCCTCCCAGAATCAGGGCAAATTCTCAAGTGCATGTGCTTTTTTTTTTTTTTTTTTAAATTAAACCATGCACCAGTAATAAAGAACCCGCCTGCCAATGTAGAAGACATGAGATGCAGGTTTGATCCCTAGGTCAGGACTATCCCCTGGATGAGGCCGTGGCAACCCACTCTTGCCTGGAGAATCCCATGGACAGAGAAGCCTGGCAGGCTCCAGTCCATAGGATTGCAAAGAGTCAGATATGACTGAAGAGACTTAAACCCACAGCACAGGACAAGCAGTAAAAAAAGGGTCAAGACTAGTGTTATTTTGTTATCACTGTAGATTATTTCAAGATTGTATTGGAGAAAATGTGTATCCCAGTTTGACTCAGAGATGTGTGTGTGTGTGTGTGTGTGTGTGTGTGTGTGTGTATCTGTGTGTGTGTGTGTGAATGAGGAGTTCTTTAAAATCTTTAAACATGGATTCTTTTCCTCCCCAAAGGTGCAAGGATGTTGCCTTCAGCACCTTTCTTGCTGGAGAGAATTGAGCATTTGGTTTTATCAGACACTGGCATAGTAATGAAGCTATTTTGATAGAAATAGTCTCATTACTATTCATTTTTGCTGGCTCTCAACTAATTCTTGAACCAAAGTTCTGTTTTTTTTTTTTCCCCCCACCAGAGAACAACAAGCAAAATTGAAAAGATATCCTTAGCCTCTGAAGCTAATGACAAACACAGACCCATTCTGCCCAAGGAGCCGTTTTGCAGGTGCCTGCCTCTGTGTGATTATCCCAATGACACGCCCTGGCAGAGTGAAGGGCTCACCCTTCCTCCTCCATGCCTTCCCTGAAACACGTGTCTTTCTATTCAGAGGGGGGCCTTCCAGAGGTCATGCCCATCTCCTATCCTTTCTTAACATGGTGTAACCAGGAGCCATCTTGCACTGGGTTGAAGAGATTTGGCTTCGGTCTAGTATGACCTTGAGCAAATCATCAAAGCGTTCTGGTACCACTTCTCTTCCCATTCTTTCAGTTTGAAAATAAACTTTTTATTTTAGAATAGTTATAGATTTATATTAAAAAAAGTTGCAAAGACAGTAGAGTGTCCATGTAAAGTCCCTCACCCTTTTCCCCTATGAATAACAATTAACCTTTGTCATAACCAAGGAACCAGTTTTGACACAGTACTATTAAGTGAAGTCTGCATTTTATTCAGATTTTACTAGCCTTACAATGTCCTTTTTCTGCTTCAGAATCTCATGCAGGATACCATTTAGTTGTTTCCTTAGCCTCCTCTCATCTGTGACAGGTTCTCAGATTTTCCTTGTTTATGCTGACTTTGACAGTTTTGAAGAGTAGTTTTCAGGTAGGATGTCTCAATTTGGGTTTGTCTGATGTTTTTCTCATGGTCAGACAGGGGTTTGGGTTTTGGGGAGGAAAACCACAGAGGTGAAGTGCCTTCCTCATCACATCTTATCAGTGATACATGCTATTGGCTGGTAATGTTACCCTTGATCACCTACCTGGCCAAGGTAGTATTCGCCAGATTTCTGTGCTGTGAAGCCGCCCCACTCCTCTGCCATACTCTGCTCTTTGGAAGCAGGGCTTCCCAGGTGGTGCTAGTGCTAAAGAGTCTGCCTGCCAGTGCAGGCGACATAAGAAATGTGGATGGTTCCTGCATCAGGAAGATCCCCTGGAGGAGGGCATGGCAACCCACTCTAGTATTCTTGCCTAGAGACTGCCATGGACGGAGGAGCCTGGTGAGCTCCAGTCCATGGGATCTCAAAGAGTCAGACACAACTGAAGACACATACGAACGCACTAAGTGCAGCGCACGTGCAAGGAGGCTGGGTAGAGGGGATTAAGTTCCGCCTCCTGGTGGGAGAGTCTCTACATAAATTATTTGGAACACTCCTATAATGTGTATTTGATTTCTTTTCCTCTTGTATTTATTCAGTCATTTATTTATATCAGTGTGGACATATATTTTATTCTTCCACTTTTACTGATATATAAATAGCACGCAACATGGATATTAGAGAAGGAAATGGCAACTCACTCCAGTATTCTTGCCTGGAGAATTCGATGGACAGGGGAGCCTGGCAGGCTACAGTCCATGGTGTCGCTAAGAGTCAGACATGACTGAGTATGCACGCAACATGGATATATATTTTAACTTTTAGATTATAATCCAACTCTATTGTTCCTGAGTTTGTTCCTCAAATTGTTACAGTTTTGCCCATTAGGAGCTCTTTCAAGATGGATCCTGAGTAACCTTTGGCATGCCCTCCTCATTTCATTCTCTAAGCACTTTCTGTATTTTCTGTCACTGCGTGATGCTTTGGGCTCAACATGTGTATACCCTGTCCTGGTCTTGCAGTTAATCATTTCTCTAAGGAACCCTGGTTCCTTTTATTAGAGAATGGTGTTAGAAACTGTTGGTTTTTATGGTCTAGGAGTTAGGTATGACATTCAGTTTTCTAAAATACACCTTTTATATGTACACCACTATGTTCTGTTGGACCTACAGAGACGTATATGATGTCTTTCCCTCAAGATTAATATAGGTAAATATTAGAAAAATAGTACATAATTATGTGTTAGAGTGGATACAATTTTGACTAATGTCAAGAGGAAGTATAGATTCTCATAGCTTAAATAAATGTTAAACACTTTCATTTTTTTTCCTTTTCCATTTTTTTTACTCCTTATTCGCATCCAGTTCATCTATGCTGGAATTGGGAAATGTTAAATTACTTACATGGGTATGTTAGCAGTCTGAAAAAATGCTGCTCACTTCAGGCATTGGTCCCTAAGCTATCCAAACTCTCCTTTCCTTCAGAAAGGAGAAATGTCTAGGACTTAAATATTTGGGGAAGGCTTCCTGGAGGAGGTGACACTTGTCTTGATACTTGAAGGACAGATACTTGATTGGGACAAAAAAGAGAGTCTTCTGTGACTCTTTAGGAGAAATAATAGATAAAACTAGCTCAGAGATAGGGTCCTAAAGGATTTATTAGAAGACTGGAAGTCTATCATGGATTTCTCCACTGTTACAAGGGCCCTTAATCCAGAGCCTCTAAAATGTCAACATTTGGTTAAAACATTCTTAGTGTTTTCTACATGAAGGGAGAGGGATCCGACTGAGCTCATGCCAATCATCCTAGTTATTAAATGTCTGCTGAACACCTCGGTAGTAGAGACTGGGACAAATTGTATATCCTTTATGTGGCAGTGGCTGTATGCTTGGGGCCTCCAGAGTGTCTGGTGGTTCTTTTTAACTTTTGGTGTTCTTTTATGTGAGGAACTTTGCAGAGTCTGTGGAAATTGTTTTTGAGATGTTCCAAGGGATTTTTCTCCTGGAACAGAGTGGCCAAGATGAACAGGACCAGCAGTGGCCCAAGCTCTGTAATGGATGTAGTCCTACAGAAGTGTTCATTAGCTTCAGCTGGGTCATCACCAAATAAAATGACCTCTATCCAAAGTCTTAGGACAAGTGTGCTTACTTCAGACCCAAGTCTTTAGGTTTTTAAATGATGGACTGAGCTTTTGCTCCAGTAAAAATGTCTTCCTTGGTGGCTCAGACAGTACAGTGTCTGCCTACAACATGGAAGACCTGGGTTCGATCCCTGGGTCAGGAAGATTCTCTGGAGAAGGAAATGGGAACCCACTTCAATACTCTTACCTGGAAAATCCCATGGATGGAGGAGCCTGGTAGGCTACAGTCCATGGAGTTGCAAAGAGTCAGACACGACTGAGTGACTAAACTTTCACTTTCTCTTTCAAAAATGGCTAGAACTTATCTGTTATCTTTTGGAAAGTTGTTCTGCTAGAGCAGGTGGTTTTCTTTACTCATTAAGTAGTTCAATGTGAATGGACTCATTGATAGGAAATAGGACTCAGGACAGAAAAAAACCCTTTTGCACACTAGAGCAGAAAATATAGGAAATAGAAATCTTCCTCTTCCACACACAAACTTTACCACAGCCTCAAAAGAAACTTTTTAGCTGTGGAAGATAGAAAAAGCTTTGTTCTTGACGACAATTGCAATAGTACTTAATTATACTTATCTTACTGCATGTTTTCATCTAAACTTTGAGTCATTCATCATCCTAGGATATATGCGTAACATAGAAGAGTTGATCTAGAAAGCCGTAAACCTATGTGGGAGCAGGAGTCCACTGTCTTTTATGCTAGTAAAAGCAACTTTGACTGGGCAACAAGGACAGATGGGTGGGCGTGAAGAATCAACTTTATTCCCTCTGGTTATGTTAAGACAATATATTTAGAGATTATAGTGATTTTTTTCCCTTCAACTATTGCAGCCACGTTCTCATGGAGGACCCCATCCAGGGCTTCAGACTCACAGCTCCTGATGCCTCTTTCTCCACCAGCCTCCACCTCAACTTCACTTTAGCAGCTGCTCTCAGCAACTACTAGCCCTTGTCATCAACTGGAGTTGCTCCATGTTTGAAATCCTGAACTCTGAAATCCTCCTTTCTGACCACAACCTCTGATCCTTCTATCAGTCCGCACTCTTTCATGCCCTTGAAATATGTTCTTTGGTCTCATTGGGATTCTTGGTCTCTTGACCTCTCCTTATGTTAGCAGCTGCTCCCCCCTCCTAACTCCGTCCCTACTCCTGCCTTGTTCGCACAGCCATTTCTGCTGTATTGCCGCAGGCATTCAGTTCTCTCATTCCTTTGACTTTTTGTTTTATCTTTCATTCCAATCTCTGGCTCATAATTTCTCTCTCCCTCCCCTCCCTCTTCCCCTTCTCCCCATTTACCTTGTTCTTTTTCTCCTCTCTCTTTCTCTCTCTCTCTTCATTTCTTATCTTGGGTTTCTAGGCACTATGGAAGACACTTTCCCAACCAGCACCATCCGCCTCATTAAAAAACAAACAAACAAACAAAAAAAACCCATGATTACTGACCTTATCTAGATGGAGAAGCTGTTTAGTAATCCCCGGGCCAGGGCTAGGGTATAGTGAATGTAGTGCCAAGAACGCAAAATGTAAAGAGACACTCATTCTTGGAGCCAACTCTGCATTTGCTGGATCTTGAGAGTGACTGCCCCCTTGAATTGTGTGCTGAGGTCCCCACTAGCTGCACTCTAGTCTTGACCTAGATGTTTACTCATCTCTAGTTATCTCTTGTGTGTGTCACCTGGGGTAGCCATTCTAGCCTTTATCACTATTCTCAATTTACTTGTAAGCCACACATAGAAGATGACTTTTTTCCATTTTCAGTGAAAAAAATTCTGATGACCAGATTTGAATTTCCTCAGCTTCCATCCTGCCACCAAATATGCCTAATCTATTAACTCCCTTCTTCTGTTCTCTTTGCCATAGAGAAGTTCCACACTCTCCCACCTTTGCTGTTGCTCATATCACTTCACAAGCTCTCTGGCATCCTCACCCATCAACTATCCTCTTCCTCTCTTGCATTGACATGTTGTAAATACTATTGAGGCCTTTTCTTTACTAAAAATAGAGCCTTTTCTCAACTTTGTCTTCCTTTTGAGTTAATCCTCATCTTCAGCTGGTATGAAAAAATGATCTACACTCTTCATCATTCTCAACTTACTACCCAAACAGTACAATCAGTTTTTTCTGACTGACTTCTGCTTCCATCATTATACCATCTACCCTCTAAGAGTTCCGGGTGATCCCAGTGTCCATGTTCATTGGTTCTTCTGAGTCTTTGTCTTATCCATCCTCTCTGTGCTGTCACCTTGACCCTGCTCCCCTGTGTCTGAGGCATTCTGTTCTTTGTTGCTCACCTCTGTGGTACCTCTTCCTCACTCCCCTTTTACGGCATCTCTCACTTGTCTGATCCTTACATGAAGCTGGTTCTGAAGTCTCATACTGGCTCTTCTCATCTTACACCAAACTCTTCCTTTGAGTGACTACTCACTCCTGTGGCTTCAGCTATCCACCTACAAGTTCCCTATTGAAACCCCTATTGAAAAAACAATCATATTGTTTTAACTGAGACTTCCTCATTGAACTCCTGATCCAGTTCTTCAAGTTCAGTATTTCCAAAACCAAATTATTGTTTGCCCCAAACCTGTATTCTTCTTTTTGTATTTTCTCTTCTCCATTAAAGCATAGTTATTTACCTAGTTATCCAAGTTAGAAGTATCACAATCTACTTAAAATTTTTCTTTTTCATCTCCTTTATAGTCGATTGAGTCAGTCATTGGAGAAGGCAATGGCACCCTACTCCAGAACTCTTGCCTGGAAAATCTCATGGGCGGAGGAGCCTGGAAGGCTGCAGTCCATGGGGTCATGAAGAGTTGGACACGACTGAGCAACTTCACTTTCACTTTTCACTTTCATGCATTGGAGAAGGAAATGGAAACCCACTCCAGTGTTCTTGCCTGGAGAATCCCAGGGACGGAGGAGCCTGGTGGGCTGCCATCTATGGGGTCGCACAGAGTCGGACACGACTGAAGTGACTTAGCAGCAGAAGAGTCAGTCATCAGGAAGTTCCCTCACATCAACCCTCTTTATACCCTCTGTTGACATCTTAGTTTGTTGTTGATGTTTAGTTGTTAAGTCATGTCCAACTCTTTGTGACCCACATGGACTGTGGCAAGCAGGTTCCTCTGTCCTCCGCTATCCCTGGGAGTTTTCTCAAATTCTCTACTGAGTTGGTGAAGCTATGTAACTATTTATCCCCTGCTGCCCTCTTCTTGTTTTGCCTTCAGTCTTTCCCAGCATCAGAGTCTTTTCCAATAAGTCGGCACTTTCACATCAGGTGGCCAAAGGATTGGAGCTTCAGCTTCGGCTTCAGCCCTACCAGTGAATATTCAGGACTGATTTCCTTTAGAATTGACTGGTTTGAACTCCTTGCTGTCCAAGGGACCTCAAGAGTCTTCTCCAGCACTGCAATTCAAAAGCCTTAATTGTTTGGTACTCAGCCTTCTTCATGGTCCAGTTCTCACATCTGTACATGACTATCAGAGAAACCATAGCTTTGACGATACAGACCTTTGTCAGCAAAGTGATGTCTCTGCTTTTTAATATGCTGCTTAGGTTCATCATAGCTTTCCTTCCGAGGAGCAAGTGTCTTATGATTTCATGGCCAGAGTCACCATCTGCAGTGATTTTGGAGCCCAATAAAATAAAATCTCTTACTGCTTCCAGTTTTTCCTCTTCTATATGCCATGAAGTAATGGGACCAGATGCCATGATCTTAGATTTTTGAATGTTGAGTTTCAAGCCATCTTTTTCACTCTCCTCTTTCACCCTCATCAAGAATCTCTTTAGTTCCTCTTCAGTTTCTGCCATTGAGTGTTGTCATCTGCATATCTGAAGTTGTTATTTCTCCTGGAAATCTTGATTTCAGCTTGTGATTCATCCAGCCTGGCATTTCTCATGATGTACTCTGCATATAAGTTAAATAAGGGTGACAATATACAGCCTTGTCATACTCCTTTCCCAATTATGAACCAGTCCGTTGTTCCATGTCTGGTTCTAACTGTTGTTTCTTGACCCACATACAGGTTTCTCAGAAGACAGGTAAGGTGGTCTGGTAGTGCCATCTCTTTAAGAGTTTCCCACAGTTTGTTGTGATCCACAGAGTCAAAGACTTTAGCATAATTAATGAAGGAGAGGTAGTTTTTTTTTTTTTTGGAATGTCCTTGCTTTCTCCATGATCCAGTGAACGTTGATAATTTGATCTTTGTTTCCTCTGTCTTTTCTAAACCTAGTTTGTACGTTTGCAAGTTCTTAGTTCACATACTGCTGAAGCCTACTTTGAAGGATTTTGAGTGTAACCTTCCTAGCATGTGAAATGAGTACAACTGTATAGTAGTTTGAACATTCGTTGGCATTGCCTTTCTTTGGGATTGGAATAAAAACTGACCTTTTCCAGTCCGGTGGCCATTAGTGAATTTTGCAAATTTGCTGGCATATTGAGTGCAGCATTTTAACAGCATCATTTTAAATGGTGCAGCTGGGAATTCTGTCAGCTCTACTAGCTTTGCTCATAGTAATGATTCCTAGGGCCTGTTTGACTTCACACTCCAGGATGTCTGGCTTTAGGTGACTAACCACACCGTTGTTAAGACCTTTTTCGTACAATTCTTTTGTGTATTCTTGCTACCTCATCTTAATCTCTGCTTCTGTTAGGTCCTTACCATTTCTGTCCTTTATTGTGCCCATCTTTGAATGAAATGTTCCCTTGATATCTCCAGTTTTCTTGAAGAGATCTCTAGTCTTTTCCATTCTATTGTTTTCCTCTATTTCTTTGCACTGATCAGTTAAGAAGGGTTTCTTATCTTTCCTTGATATTTTCTAGAACTCTGTATTCAGTTGAGTATATCTTTCCCTTTCTTTTTTGCCTTTTGCTTCTCTTCTTTTCTCAGCTATTTGTAAGGCCTCCTCAGACAACCACTTTGCCTTCTTGCATTTCTTTTTCTTTGGGATGGTTTTGGTCACTGCTTCCTATACAGTTACAAACTTCCATCCATAGTTTTTCAGGCACTCTACCAGATCTAATCCCCGAATCTATTCATCACCTCCACTGTATAATCATAAGGGATTTGATTTAGGTGATAGCTGAATGGCCTAGTGGTTTTCCCTACTTTCTTCAATTTAAGCTTGAATTTTACAATAAGGAGCTCATGATCTGAGCCACTGTCATCTCCAGGTTTTATTTTTGCTGACTGTAAAGAGCTTCTCCATCTTGGCTGCAAAGAACATAATCAATCAGATCCAAATTACTTAGTATGATATTCAGTGTTTCTCACAAGTTACCTCTCCAGGCTCTTTTCTTCCCTCTTTCCTTTTAACTATATATGATCTGGGACTCCAACCATACTGCTTACTAGCTGCTTTCTGAACATGCTTTTGTGTCATAGAATGTCCCACTAACCTTCTCCTCTAATCAACTTCTATTTATACTTCATGACCTGGTTAAAATGTCACCTCTCTCAAGAGGCTTCCTTTGTCTTTCTCTTTTCTCCTGTCTTATAAGAACTTTACCCAATCTATTAAAGCATGTACTTATTGCATTGGAGACACTGGTATATATTTCAGTCTGTTCTTCTAATCTACAAATGTAATTTCAGAAGTCAAACCTTAGTCACTTTAGTAATCCTTGTATCTAACACAGAACTTTACAAATAGTAGGATATTCCAATATGTTTCTTCAAAACATAATTGTTCCTGCTCTGAAGTTACCTTATTGAGTGACTTTGGGCAATTGCTTCTCTTGCTTGGCCCCCTTTCACTCCTCTGTAAGAAAAAGGAATTGAACTAGAGGGTCTCTTATTTCTGTGGTTCTGTTCTGGCATCTCTTGGATTTTGGAGCTGCTTAAGAAGCCACTACGGAACATATAGCTGAAGTTTATATCAAAAGTTCATTGAAGCACTGCATAGAAGTGACTTGTAGGCAAAACAAGGAAGAGGGAGGGCAAGTAAAAGGAAAGATAAAATGAGAAAAGCCTTAAGAAAGAAAGAATAAGATAGGTGTCTATGCTGAACCTCACACCTTCAGAATCTTGTAGTTCTAAAGTAAGCTTTTCTGATGTATCTGCTGTGTGGAAGCCATAGTCCTATTTGCTGTGAGGAGCACAGTATAAATTTAAGACACGATCATTGCTGTTAGTAAGCTTGTGCTTTAGCAAGGACTGTAGATATATAAGATTATGATAACAAGGATATCTAAGGTGAGAAGGAACACAGTCTTTTGAGGACAGATAGACATGGCAGTCAGTAGCATACATAGTCCCCTTGTGTGGATTAAAAAATGATGTCCTTCCCCTCACTTGGATAATGGGTTGTGGACTGGATTTCTCATCTCCACTCCCCACTGACCAGACCTGTCCAGGGCAAAATCCACAAAACTCTGTGGAGGTGCTACCCCTAGCTTTCCTCTCCAGCAAAGGCCTAAGGCAGGGCCTTAGAGGGGATGTAACAAGAGCCATTGATGCAGTAATGGCTGCATCCTCCGTGAGGATGACTGGTCCAGGGGTTGGCCCCCATTACCCTGATTTAATCATCCTGGGCTGGCCAAACCTGTGCAAAGGTCACTGGGAGCATGGTTCAGTTTCTTTTTGACTTTTCCTTCCTGCCTCTCTAAAGTGAGTTGTAGGACTTGTTGATTTCAGGCAGCAGTCTTATGTCAAAGAGGGGTGATGCTGGTAATGGAACCCTCCTCCCTACTACCCCTCCCCTCTATAAGTTTGCTCTGCCTGACTGACGTTAGCAGAGCAGTAGGACCCTACTGCTGCTGCAGTGGTGGTGGGGCACGTCCAGAAAAGGTCCAGGAGCTGGACCATGCCTTTTGCTCTGCTGGACACTCTGGTAGGCCTGGGGCTGGCCAAGGGAGGATCCACTGAGTGGTCAGTGATGGGAAGGGAGTCCAGGGATTTATGTCTTTGCTGTCTGCTGTGGTTTCTGGCAGGTAGGAGAAAGCCTGTGAGTGACGGAAGGGCCTTCCAGTGGCCTCAGTGACCCTTCTGGGCTGCCAGGCCTCTGTTTCTTTCTCTTCCATCGCTCATTTCTCTCTTTCCTCTCGACTTCTTTCCCTGGTGGGCTGGCTGGGAATCAGCGGAGGGAAAAAGTGATTGAAGTGCTTAAGAGAAATTGTTTGGAGGGAGGAGGCGGCAGGGTCAAAAGGAGAACAATTAAGAAGCTATGTGATACAACTGTGCGGGGAAGAATTTAGTATGAATATAATGATCAATTTCCTAATAATTAGGTCTCTTAGACGGCGGAATAGTTCCCCAAGAGGAAGTGGTGGGAACCCCATTGCTTGGTCATTTCTAATTAGACTGGAGAAGCATTCACAGAAAATGCTGCAGAGAAAATCCCTCATGCGGGGAAGGGTGGGGTGGNGGAGCCTGGTGGGCTGCCATCTATGGGGTCGCACAGAGTCGGACACGACTGAAGTGACTTAGCAGCAGAAGAGTCAGTCATCAGGAAGTTCCCTCACATCAACCCTCTTTATACCCTCTGTTGACATCTTAGTTTGTTGTTGATGTTTAGTTGTTAAGTCATGTCCAACTCTTTGTGACCCACATGGACTGTGGCAAGCAGGTTCCTCTGTCCTCCGCTATCCCTGGGAGTTTTCTCAAATTCTCTACTGAGTTGGTGAAGCTATGTAACTATTTATCCCCTGCTGCCCTCTTCTTGTTTTGCCTTCAGTCTTTCCCAGCATCAGAGTCTTTTCCAATAAGTCGGCACTTTCACATCAGGTGGCCAAAGGATTGGAGCTTCAGCTTCGGCTTCAGCCCTACCAGTGAATATTCAGGACTGATTTCCTTTAGAATTGACTGGTTTGAACTCCTTGCTGTCCAAGGGACCTCAAGAGTCTTCTCCAGCACTGCAATTCAAAAGCCTTAATTGTTTGGTACTCAGCCTTCTTCATGGTCCAGTTCTCACATCTGTACATGACTATCAGAGAAACCATAGCTTTGACAATACAGACCTTTGTCAGCAAAGTGATGTCTCTGCTTTTTAATATGCTGCTTAGGTTCATCATAGCTTTCCTTCCGAGGAGCAAGTGTCTTATGATTTCATGGCCAGAGTCACCATCTGCAGTGATTTTGGAGCCCAATAAAATAAAATCTCTTACTGCTTCCAGTTTTTCCTCTTCTATATGCCATGAAGTAATGGGACCAGATGCCATGATCTTAGATTTTTAAATGTTGAGTTTCAAGCCATCTTTTTCACTCTCCTCTTTCACCCTCATCAAGAATCTCTTTAGTTCCTCTTCAGTTTCTGCCATTGAGTGTTGTCATCTGCATATCTGAAGTTGTTATTTCTCCTGGAAATCTTGATTTCAGCTTGTGATTCATCCAGCCTGGCATTTCTCATGATGTACTCTGCATATAAGTTAAATAAGGGTGACAATATACAGCCTTGTCATACTCCTTTCCCAATTATGAACCAGTCCGTTGTTCCATGTCTGGTTCTAACTGTTGTTTCTTGACCCACATACAGGTTTCTCAGAAGACAGGTAAGGTGGTCTGGTAGTGCCATCTCTTTAAGAGTTTCCCACAGTTTGTTGTGATCCACAGAGTCAAAGACTTTAGCATAATTAATGAAGGAGAGGTAGTTTTTTTTTTTTTTGGAATGTCCTTGCTTTCTCCATGATCCAGTGAACGTTGATAATTTGATCTTTGTTTCCTCTGTCTTTTCTAAACCTAGTTTGTACGTTTGCAAGTTCTTAGTTCACATACTGCTGAAGCCTACTTTGAAGGATTTTGAGTGTAACCTTCCTAGCATGTGAAATGAGTACAACTGTATAGTAGTTTGAATATTCGTTGGCATTGCCTTTCTTTGGGATTGGAATAAAAACTGACCTTTTCCAGTCCGGTGGCCATTAGTGAATTTTGCAAATTTGCTGGCATATTGAGTGCAGCATTTTAACAGCATCATTTTAAATGGTGCAGCTGGGAATTCTGTCAGCTCTACTAGCTTTGCTCATAGTAATGATTCCTAGGGCCTGTTTGACTTCACACTCCAGGATGTCTGGCTTTAGGTGACTAACCACACCGTCATTAAGACCTTTTTCGTACAATTCTTTTGTGTATTCTTGCTACCTCATCTTAATCTCTGCTTCTGTTAGGTCCTTACCATTTCTGTCCTTTATTGTGCCCATCTTTGAATGAAATGTTCCCTTGATATCTCCAATTTTCTTGAAGAGATCTCTAGTCTTTTCCATTCTATTGTTTTCCTCTATTTCTTTGCACTGATCAGTTAAGAAGGGTTTCTTATCTTTCCTTGATATTTTCTAGAACTCTGTATTCAGTTGAGTATATCTTTCCCTTTCTTTTTTGCCTTTTGCTTCTCTTCTTTTCTCAGCTATTTGTAAGGCCTCCTCAGACAACCACTTTGCCTTCTTGCATTTCTTTTTCTTTGGGATGGTTTTGGTCACTGCTTCCTATACAGTTACAAACTTCCATCCATAGTTTTTCAGGCACTCTACCAGATCTAATCCCCGAATCTATTCATCACCTCCACTGTATAATCATAAGGGATTTGATTCAGGTGATAGCTGAATGGCCTAGTGGTTTTCCCTACTTTCTTCAATTTAAGCTTGAATTTTACAATAAGGAGCTCATGATCTGAGCCACTGTCATCTCCAGGTTTTATTTTTGCTGACTGTAAAGAGCTTCTCCATCTTGGCTGCAAAGAACATAATCAATCAGATCCAAATTACTTAGTGTGATATTCAGTGTTTCTCACAAGTTACCTCTCCAGGCTCTTTTCTTCCCTCTTTCCTTTTAACTATATATGATCTGGGACTCCAACCATACTGCTTACTAGCTACTTTCTGAACATGCTTTTGTGTCATAGAATGTCCCACTAACCTTCTCCTCTAATCAACTTCTATTTATACTTCATGACCTGGTTAAAATGTCACCTCTCTCAAGAGGCTTCCTTTGTCTTTCTCTTTTCTCCTGTCTTATAAGAACTTTACCCAATCTATTAAAGCATGTACTTATTGCATTGGAGACACTGGTATATATTTCAGTCTGTTCTTCTAATCTACAAATGTAATTTCAGAAGTCAAACCTTAGTCACTTTAGTAATCCTTGTATCTAACACAGAACTTTACAAATAGTAGGATATTCCAATATGTTTCTTCAAAACATAATTGTTCCTGCTCTGAAGTTACCTTATTGAGTGACTTTGGGCAATTGCTTCTCTTGCTTGGCCCCCTTTCACTCCTCTGTAAGAAAAAGGAATTGAACTAGAGGGTCTTTTATTTTTGTGGTTCTGTTCTGGCATCTCTTGGATTTTGGAGCTGCTTAAGAAGCCACTACGGAACATATAGCTGAAGTTTATATCAAAAGTTCATTGAAGCACTGCATAGAAGCGACTTGTAGGCAAAACAAGGAAGAGGGAAGGCAAGTAAAAGGAAAGATAAAATGAGAAAAGCCTTAAGAAAGAAAGAATAAGATAGGTGTCTATGCTGAACCTCACACCTTCAGAATCTTGTAGTTCTAAAGTAAGCTTTTCTGATGTATCTGCTGTGTGGAAGCCATAGTCCTATTTGCTGTGAGGAGCACAGTATAAATTTAAGACACGATCATTGCTGTTAGTAAGCTTGTGCTTTAGCAAGGACTGTAGATATATAAGATTATGATAACAAGGATATCTAAGGTGAGAAGGAACACAGTCTTTTGAGGACAGATAGACATGGCAGTCAGTAGCATACATAGTCCCCTTGTGTGGATTAAAAAATGATGTCCTTCCCCTCACTTGGATAATGGGTTGTGGACTGGATTTCTCATCTCCACTCCCCACTGACCAGACCTGTCCAGGGCAAAATCCACAAAACTCTGTGGAGGTGCTACCCCTAGCTTTCCTCTCCAGCAAAGGCCTAAGGCAGGACCTTAGAGGGGATGTAACAAGAGCCATTGATGCAGTAATGGCTGCATCCTCCGTGAGGATGACTGGTCCAGGGGTTGGCCCCCATTACCCTGATTTAATCATCCTGGGCTGGCCAAACCTGTGCAAAGGTCACTGGGAGCATGGTTCAGTTTCTTTTTGACTTTTCCTTCCTGCCTCTCTAAAGTGAGTTGTAGGACTTGTTGATTTCAGGCAGCAGTCTTATGTCAAAGAGGGGTGATGCTGGTAATGGAACCCTCCTCCCTACTACCCCTCCCCTCTATAAGTTTGCTCTGCCTGACTGACGTTAGCAGAGCAGTAGGACCCTACTGCTGCTGCAGTGGTGGTGGGGCACGTCCAGAAAAGGTCCAGGAGCTGGACCATGCCTTTTGCTCTGCTGGACACTCTGGTAGGCCTGGGGCTGGCCAAGGGAGGATCCACTGAGTGGTCAGTGATGGGAAGGGAGTCCAGGGATTTATGTCTTTGCTGTCTGCTGTGGTTTCTGGCAGGTAGGAGAAAGCCTGTGAGTGACGGAAGGGCCTTCCAGTGGCCTCAGTGACCCTTCTGGGCTGCCAGGCCTCTGTTTCTTTCTCTTCCATCGCTCATTTCTCTCTTTCCTCTCGACTTCTTTCCCTGGTGGGCTGGCTGGGAATCAGCGGAGGGAAAAAGTGATTGAAGTGCTTAAGAGAAATTGTTTGGAGGGAGGAGGCGGCAGGGTCAAAAGGAGAACAATTAAGAAGCTATGTGATACAACTGTGCGGGGAAGAATTTAGTATGAATATAATGATCAATTTCCTAATAATTAGGTCTCTTAGACGGCGGAATAGTTCCCCAAGAGGAAGTGGTGGGAACCCCATTGCTTGGTCATTTCTAATTAGACTGGAGAAGCATTCACAGAAAATGCTGCAGAGAAAATCCCTCATGCGGGGAAGGGTGGGGTGGGGGTAGGGGGGCACGTGACCCAGGGGGGTGCCTCTGTTATCTCTCATTTCTGTGATTCATTGATGAGCACATAATTCACTGATTAGTTAGGCAGCCAGACTTTAAGGAGTTTATTGGTTTCTCACCTCTGGCCCTTTTAAATTGACCAGGTCTATTATCTTCAAGGGCTTCCCTTGTGGCTCAGCTGGTAAAGAATCCGCCTGCAGGATTCTGTACAGGAGACCTGGATTCGATCCCTGAGTTGGGAAGATCTCCTGGAAAAGGGAAAGGCTACCCACTCCAGTATTCTGGCCTGGAGAATTCCATGGACTGTATAGTCCATGGGATCGCAAAGAGTCAGACACAAATGAGTGACTTTCACTTTCACTATTATCTTCAAAGAGAAGATCCAGGACAGGCAGTGACCTAGGCCAGGGCTGCCTCCTTTCTATCAAACAATTTTAAACTGGAAACACCAGCCCCATTCTTTATCGGCTCTGCAGTGGGTGTGAACACATCAAAGTTTTACCTAGTGGTGTTTCCCTCTCCTTAAGAGCCTGCAGGGTTCTTAGGAGTTTTGTGTAGAGAAGGGATACTCTTCACTAGCATCCATTTGGTAATCAGGTACCTTAACTAGAGCCAAGACAGTGTGCTGTTAAGTGCAGCAGCTCTGGGGCGGGCCTATCCAGGGCTGGTACTGGCTCAGTTCTTCGCTACGTGACCTTGGGTCAGTTACTAAGTGTTCCATACCTATGGCACCCACAATCACAGTTGCCTCATTTAGTTCCTGTAAAAATGAAACAGGTTGATATTGGGAACGTGCATACATAGGATTGTGCTTGTTAAGTACTTTGAACCAGTGCTGTCTTGGTTGTTGGTGGCCATTATTATTACTAAATTACAATTACTGTTGGGGAGCATGTCCCCTTTTAGAGCTCTGGACACTATTAGTGTCCTGTTTACCATATGCTGATAGGAGAAAAGTGACTGTTATCTTGGGTGTCCTTATGCATCTGAGCGTGTGCCTCAGCAGGTATTAATTGAGTCTACCAGGTGCAAAGGGAGAGAGTCCCTGCTCTCAAAGGGCGAATGATCGTATTTATTTATTTCGGCTATACTGGGTCTTCATTGTACACGCAAGCTTTCTCTGGTTGCAGTGAGCAGGGGCTACTTTTAATTCAGCGTCGGCTTCTCATTGCAGAGGCTCCTCTTGTTGCCAAGCATATGCACGGACTTCAGGAGTTGGGGCGCTAGGGCTTGGGGGTTAGTAGTTGTGGTGCATGAGCTTAGTTGCTCCATGGTCCGTGTGATATTCCTGGACCAAGGACTGAACCCATGTCCCTTGCATTGACAGGTACATTTTTAACCACTGGAGCAACAGGGAGTCCAGAGCAAATGATCCTGTGTGTGTGTTTGTATGCATGTGTGTGTTTGGGGTAAAGGAGAGTAAGAATACAGATAACTATCCTAAAAATTTTGTGGAGGTCGAGGAGAGACTTTCTCCTGTGGGAATAGCAAGGACACAATCATCCCGTCTGGTCGGAGTGAAGCTGGTGCTCAGGGAGAAAGTGTCAGGAGGTAGAGAGGGGGGTGGCAGGGAGCACTTTGGTTGATGTGGCTCTACGCATTTGACTGCTTTTGGGGGTTCACAGAGGAGAGGCTGGTTAGACCCATGTGATGGTGCTGCAGAGGGTCCCCCATATCAGATGGAGAGCTGCTGTTTCCTTTGGTGGGTCACAGGGGTCACGGGAAGATTTCTGAGTGAGGAAGAGCCAGGAATGGAATAGTGCTCTCCTAAGGCCTGTCCTGCCGGGGAAGGCAATGGCACCCCACCCCAGTACTCTTGCCTGGAAAATCCAATGGACGGAGGAGCCTGGTGGGCTGCAGTCCATGGGGTCGCTACCAGTCGGACAGACTGAGCGACTTCACTTTCACTTTTCTTTTTCATGCATTGGAGAAGGAAATGGCAACCCACTCCAGTATTCTTGCCTGGAGAATCCCAGGGATGGGGGAGCCTGGTGGGCTGCCGTCTATGGGGTCACACAGAGTTGGACACGACTGAAGTGACTTAGCAGCAGCAGCAGCAAGGCCTATCCTGCAGGGGTGTGGAGAAGGCAGAGCCTGGGGACAGGGAGCTCCGGCAGGGGGCTGAGCATGCCCCATAAGCACGTCACATACTCCAGGGCCCCAGGCCTTTGTCACTTTTGTGTCCTGTCCTTGGTGCCTTCCCTGGGGCTCCCAACCTGCCCAGTGACAAGAAGCTGGCCAGAGTGTACATGACTGCCTTTGTGACAGTCTAGAAATCATGAGAATGTGACATTTTGTCTCTTCCTTCCAGTGTGATGGGGTGGTCCCAGGATTGTGGTGGGGCCTTGTGGAAATGATGCAAGCATAGCCCATCTCTTCTGCCTCCCCCAGAAGGCAGCAGAAGGTGTTTCCTGTAAGAATCTGACCCAAATATTATTGTTTTGGGACAACTGGATACTTTTTTTGGGTCCAGTGGAAGATAAAAGCTCTGTTATAAAGGTCTTGGAGAGTAGAGGTAGCTGAAGTAGTTTACCCTTAGAATGAAGGAAATAAAGGAGGAAGGAAGAATAAGAAAACATTAATTGGACCCCTATTATGCCCCCAGATATCTTGCCATGCACGTAGACTTTTGTTTTCTCATTTGCCTCATCATAACTCTAAGAATCTACCCATATCGAGGAAGAAAAACTGAGGCTTATGTGAATGAACTAACTCCCAAGCTTCTATTTCTCTGTTCCATGATGCTTCCTCACTAGGTGGCTGTGTATCAGGAGGAGATGTCCAGCCAGTGCAGAGAAGGTGGCCCCAGCTTACGACTAGCCCCTCAGCTCTGTTCGGTCCACTGTGATTCTTAGTCAGGGTAGCAGAAAATGGTGCCGAAGGGTGATGGGTAAGGTAAACCTCCTCCCCAGGTGTAATCCCAGGCAGCCCTAGTCTCAGGGTGTGGCCATCTTCCCCCTAACTCCACTTAAGGGAGGAAAGCCTGCTTCCTCCATTGATTTTCACTGCCAATGGTCTTTGAGGTGCAGGGTGGAAGGGGCATCCTCACCTGAATTTCAGCACCACCTCTCCAGAGAAACCTGAGCCTCCAGTTTGCAGTCTGCAGGATGAAGAGCCCCGTGATGCTGCTTTCTTCTCCCTGTACCAGGATGAACCTGTCAAATGTATGGGCATGACTCTCAAAGGTCCTCAAATAGACAGACAGACACTGTTGCCCCACCTCAGAGACACTGAGTGGAAATTCGGGTGGCCTCTGCTTGGAAAAGGAATCAGGAGACTCTTTGTCCCCAGTGTGACATTTGCCTTTTTTTTTTTTTTTTTTACTTTTAAGATCCAAGATTTTCACTAGCTGTTGCTCCTCGTTTGCCTGAGATAGAAATGTTTTTGAAAATTCTCTTTAGTGAGCATCCCGGAGCCCCCACACCTTTCTCATGGTTGCCTTTCTCATGCCCCCAGAGCATCACAGTACTCACCTTGCCTTTCTCAACATAGGGATTTGGGGCAAGATTCCCCCATGGCTCTGATAAGGTTCGGGTCCTTTTCTTTTATTGCAGAGTTTCTCTGTGTGTGTGTGTGTGTGTGTGTGTGTGTGTGTGTGTGTGTGTGTGTGTGGTGAGGCTGAACAGGAGGCCCACTTGGAGGGGAGTGGAAGGTTCTGGTGCTAATTGAGGCCATGCGTTTTGTACTTGGGTGCCGGCTGGTGAGGCAGATTTAGAGGACTATCGGGAATCTTAGATTAAATACCATTAAAGCCAACTTCTTATACCCCTGCTGTTCAGTGCGCACATGGGGAGAACGAAGATCGGATGTTCAGGATTCTTGTTTGGGAAAACCATATGGAAAAACCACACAGCAGTAAGTCTATAATCAGGGCTTACAGCATGTGGTCTGTTGGGTGCCAGGAGTGTTACTTCTCCCCCCACCGGAACATACATGGGATTGGTCCTCTGATGAGGAAACTGAGCCCAAGAAAGGAGGTCTTGTTTCCCTACTGAGAGTGAGGGCACACTTCCCCTCTAGTTCTCAGAAGTGGAGCTCTCAAATGTTTTTCCTGTTGTTATTGAAGTTAGTGTTCTCAAAAATGTGTTTATATTTGTTACACTGATCCCTACAATGATCCTACTGGAAACAAACAGAGTCTCATGTCTCTTTCCAGCAGAGAAAGCAGTCTCTTTTTGAGGGGTTTGGTGAACTGGCCCCACAACTAGGGGTTGGTGCAGGGCTGCGTCTGGAAGTACAGTTTGTGCGTTAAGCGAAGGTGCATGGCCACCAGGATGAGGAAGGCCTGAAATCTACCTTGTGTTTACACCGAGCTGTGTGCTGGCTATGTCAGTCGGAAGAAAGGGATATCCTTTTCCTATACCACAAAGGCTCGGCCTGGATGAGCCAAGCTGGCCCCTGCTCCCCACGGAGTAGGCTTGCTCTGCTGCAGCACACCGCCTCTCCTTTGTCCCTGATTATATTTTGTGGTCCCCAAGGCCTTGGCATTTTCATACTCAGACTCAGAGCAGCTTTGTTAATTCCATGCTATCAGTGGGATAATTTTTCTTATTAGCCAGGATGGGACTGTGTGGTTGAGCGATGTTCCAGCTCAAGAGGGGCTTATAAGTGGAACTAAAATAAATATAGGATATTTATCTTAGAGAATATATGGTAACTCAAGTTTAAGGTTTACAACAGTGTCTTTACAGCATGCAGGCACTTCTGGAAGTAATGAGTTCATTCCTGCTATGCAGAAGACCTGTGCATTCATTTGGTAAACAGGAATTGAGGCACTTGACGACTCCTACATCGACTGCAGACGTAGTGGTAAATAAAAAAGACCCCAGGCCTACTCTCAGGGAGCTTCCAGTCTGATGTGAGAGTTAGAAGGAACATAATGGTTCCAGCATAAATGCATTAATTGAGAAGGTGTCACCCCTGCTGTGTGAGGGTGGCCAGGTGAGAAAGGGCAGGGGTTAAAGCACTGATACTTGTACAGCCTGGGGCTCAGACAGGTTGGAGAAAAGGCATAAAGCAGAGGTGCAGGGAGAGAATGGAGGAATGCAGTGGCTGCTCTAGGTCTGGGCTAGGTGGGCCCTGGTGACCTTGCACTTTCTAAAATGGCCAGTGGCTGGTTCACAAAGGGCTCGAAGTGGCAAAGCTAGGGGGCTATTTTTATGTCTTAGCAGGGAGACCACTCTGGCTGCAGTGTGGAATGTGAACTGCCTGCAGGACAGCCAGCCCAGGGACAGGAAGGTTGCTGCGGGATCAGAAGAGAAAGGCTCAGGATCTGAAGGGATGAGGAGGCAGCGGAGTCCTGTTAATAATTTTTAGGTCAAGCTTTTGAATGTCTGCCAAGTGATACCATCCATTTTTTATTTCCACCAGCCCCCTTGGAATGGACGGACAGACAAGTCAGCACACTTGAGCAGAGGTGAGTGGAGGGAGGGGGGCAGGAGAGAAGAGGGGATGTGACGAGGGAAGGATGGGGGAGCCTCCTGGAAGGGGTGCTTCCTTTTGTGCTGTTCGTAGAGACATTTTTTGTTTTCTTTCCTCCTCCCCTTTGAAAGAAGGGTAAAGACCAAATGAAATATCTGCAAATGGCATAAAAGCAGAAATGGGATTTTTAAACAGAGCACATTAACAACATTAAAAGCTTTTGTCTGCATGACAGCCAAATGAACATATAGGGTTGTGGACTGGAACAGTTTATATTGTAATGGCTTACAATACCCCCTGCAATGAGAGAATGCATCATTTTTAGAACTATTTGATTCACTTAATATACAGGCTGATGCAAACTGTATATAAAAAACATGTAAAACAGCATCAATGAATTTCAAAGCGAGCGGCAGATTTTTTCTTTGCACAAACCCCTGTCTTCTATGAAAGACTGGTTTTAAAAAATGAACTGTGTTAATGACACGTGTAAGCTTGATGCATACAAAATATTTTTTCTTTTTTTTTTAATGGCCTGCAGAATAAATTTGAGCATCAACACAATGCTTCACAGGCTTAACATTTCTCAGCTGCTATGAATCATCAGCGCTAATGTATTCACAACAGACGAGGACCAACTGCTGCTATCAAAGGACTTGCTTGAATAACTGTAATAACTGGAAAATTATTTTGATAGCCTGAAACAATCTTATATATCACAGAACTTTATTAAAATAATATCAAATCAAATTAGCCTGTATCCCCATAATGAATTAAGTAACAGGTTATGCTGATATTAATCTCAGCTAGCTTGCAGGCATTGCAGTAGGAACATTTAATAAGTTGGTCCCTGTTGCTCTGAACTAGCAGAAATCCTCGAATACCCATGCTTATTCAGAGAAAATACATCAAAAGGCTCTCTCTAAATAATGTGCCCATTTTTTGTGCCTTTGGTGAAATTATTCATAAGGAAGGAAAAGAAAAATCTTTGCAAAATCTCCTGAGAATTCTGATTAGCTGTTGACCTGTAGAAGAAGCTGTTTTTCATAATCCCCTAAACACTGTCTAATTCTTGCCTCAATCAGCTCTGGAAATGCTGGCTTTACCTTAAAATAATGTGATAATGTTTCCTTATCATCTTTAAGTGAGACAGGCAGTGGCAAGATGGTTCTATCACTTTATTTTCCATATCCCACAGCATAGCTCCGATTTAAGTCCTGATCTTTGATCCTCAGCCATTTCTGGATGTGCTGGTATGTGGCAAAGGGGTGGGGAGGGTGAGGCTGTGAGCCTGGGCATGCTCGCTTCATGCAGACGTTGGTGAAGAAGAGCCTCTGTGTTCGGTCCATCCCTGTCTTGTCCGTCCTGGAAACTTTTCCGGTTCCACCAGCCTCCCCTGTTTCTAAAGAAATAAAAGGAGAAAGTGAAAGCCAGGATGTTGGTGGAGAGCATGTCAACCCCACTTTTAAAAGACAAATGGATGTTTATGGGCTGGGGAGGAATCAGCTCCCATCCAGCTCCTGCCTGCCTGGGGCCCCTGCCTAGTTCCTTGAGTGGCTTTTCCAGGGCTTGTAGCTCTGACAAGACCACGGGCCACTCTTCAGAAACCATCACTTGAGCCTTGAGACGAATGGCCCTGGCTCATTTTGTGTTGTCTTTGCCTCTGTTTCCCGCATGACATACAGCACAGCGCTCGGTACTCTGGACACTCTGTGGCCAATACTGGAATGCGGTCACTATTTTATGCTTGACAAGTGGTGTTGGGACACAGTTTTATCCCTCAGGATGAATTAATTGGCCACAGATGGGTTAGAAAATATTAACAATTTTGGTCCCTTCAGTTGAACACCAACTTTAGCCACTCTATTTAAACACAGTCTCCATCTCCTCTCCAGGTCTTGCTCAGTGTCCCCACATCCACCCTCAGAGGTCCCCTGGCTCATTGTCTCAAATGCCGGCTCCTGAGGCACCAAGTGGGTGCATTTGAGCTCCCCTCTTAGGTCAGCTCGCAAGTTGCTAGAGAATAAATGTGTTTTCTTGATGATGAGAACCGTGATGAGACATGGCCCCTGTGCTGGAAGAAATGGGATTGTAAAAACTACCTGAAGTGGCTGAACTTTTAACTGTGCTAATTATCTGTAACTACCCCTGGGAGCTGAGCTCCCCATAGCGAGCTTGCTGGGGCCTCACAAGTTTAGCTATTCTGCGAGTGGCACCAATGTTAGAGTCTAAACAGACGGTGTGACCTTCAGAGATTAATCAGTTAAAGCGTCCCTTATGAAGCTGTTTTAGATTATTCTTGACAGTAGCTGTTTTTGACAGGAGAAGGTCAGAATCAAAGTCCTTTTTCAACCATTGTAGGACACACGTCTGCCTCAAATGTAGCAAACATGCAGAAATCATTGAGGAAAGGTGCAGGCGTTGTTTTTAACCCCCCATTTTCATGCTTTCCTTTAAAGCAGAGACGTTTGGAACATGACAAATGGGGAAAAATGTTTTCCACCTGTATGTCCAAGCCTATGTGTGGAGACACATAATACCCCTCTGCACAGAGTCGCTAACATATGTGAACATTTCCCCTTTGATGTTGAACCACGGGTCTTAAGTGTGCTCCCCACTGTCCACTTTTACTCTGTGAGTCAACTTGAAGTTCTTGAAATGGGGCCGATGGCTTTGCTGGAGTGTGAACGTGCTCTCATTCTGTAAGAAAGAGTAGCCCAATCAGTGTTTCAGTTTCTTTTATGAAGTAAGTCACTTTCTGGTGATTGCTGTTTGCTTTTGAAAGCTGGAGGAGTCAATTTGGGGTCTAAGGGGCTGGAGAGGAAGCCCCCAACTGCTGACAATCACGTCTTCCTCTGTGTGGGTTTGAAGCTATTGTCCAGACAAGAGAATATAGGGTCAGCCTGACCTGATGCAGGGAATTCCATATTTCAAACACACATCATAGAATTTTTTTCCATTCAGTTGAATGAACCTAAGTACGTAATGGGTTTAAAAATATTAATGTAACTCAGTCCCTTATCAGGGATCATTCCAGAACTGATTAATTTTCAAGGAGATAATATATTATTAGTAGTATTTTCTCTCCAACATATACAGTTTCTTTCTAAAATATAAGACTGCCACCACCATGCTTTCCTTTTGGAAACCAACTTAAAACAATTCCACCATCTTGGAAACATCGCAAGGAAATCATGGTGATGTTTCCTGCTTTTAAGAAAATGTGAACATGGTTTTGACTTTGATGCTAGAGGTCAGAGACCCTGAAGTGAAATAAACGTCTAATTCTCTACCTGACTGTGGATGCAGTCAGCAGCGTCAAAAACCGATATCAAGGTTCAGGATACTTTCCCAGGATGTGTTCTCCACTGCAGTGGAGATTCCAGAAAGGAAAGACTCACCTCTTAAGCCCCTAAAGCCTTGACTCCTTCTCAGAAGTAAAATCAGTCGATCTTTCAATCATGAATATATTGGAGTACTTATGTGCTTGAGTCTGTGTTGAGTTTTGGTGAGGGTGGCTTGTAAAATATTGTTTCCTCAAGTCTTGTGTCTAGTTTAAGAAGTCAACAAGACCGTGTGGGACACAGAGTTCTCTCTCTACTTCCTTTCATGTAGGGCTATGATCCCCAGTCTTTCTGGCACCGGGGACCACTTTCATGGAAAACAATTTTTCCGTGGACACAGGGATGGAGGGGATGATTTCAGGATGATTCAAGTGCATTACATTTATTGTGCACTTTCTTTCTAGTCTAATGCTACCCCTTATCTGACAGGAGGTACTGATCTGCAGCCTGAAGGTTGGGGATCCCTGATGCAGGGAATTCTTAACATTTGGAGAAACTGGTCATGAGACCCAATTAAGGCAGGAAATTTAGCCTTCATTTATATTTCTATCTTTCCGATATTTACTGAGTTTTTTTTTTAAATTATGAAAGTCAGTTTATTTTCACTTTCTGTGTTTCAAAAGTTTCCCTTTTTGTCAGTAATGAGCAGTTAACTGATTGGAAGTCTGCTTGATTAAATAACAAGTTCATAAACACACATTTGAGAGAATGAAGCAAAAGGTTGAAAAATTTCCCCTAACTCCATGTAAATTATGCAGCCCTCAAAATCGCACATTTTTCACCTGCTCACTTTCATAATTTAAAAAATATATATAGGATGACCTTAAAATATTGATAATTAGTATAGAATTCACAGCCTTGAAGACATATGTTCTACAAACTTCTAAAGAATGGATACCTAGATACCTATCAAGTCCTAGTAATCCACTGTGATTCAACGTCACGTACTTAATGCATAGAAGGCCAAATGCCCCATACTGTACCAGATATTAAGGTAGATGCCCACCAGTACAAAATAGTACCTTGCAGGCGAAGACGTGTTGTCTCACTAGAAAACCACACGTGAAAAAATTCAGTAACAAAGAAAAGTGGTGTGAAGGTACACACCAGAGATGTCCTAAGGATGCACAGGAAGGAAGGGCCTAACTATGAAGCCGAGAAGACAGTTTTAGCTGACTGTTGACATTCAAATTAGGCCCTTAAACTAGCTCTGAAAGTCTTCTTTACAGTCACACAGTTGACTAAAATTTAGCTAGGTAAGGAGGTAGTGAGCTGGTGATGATAAATTATAATAAAAAACCCAAGAATAATACCAGCTGCCACTTATTAAGCACAGTCTATGCTAGACATTGTGTACTGAGTGATTTCCATGTAAATACTATCCAACTTAATCCTCATTACAACCTTCTGTGATGGTTCTTTTTATTATTCCATTTTCCGGATGAGGACATTCAGGATCAGAAAGAATTAACTTGCCTAAATGATAAGTGGCAGAGGTGGGATTCCCATCAGATCTGTGATTCTGAGAGTCATGATCTGAATGACCAGGGTACACCCCCATGTTCAATCTCACGTGGTCCAGGTGGTCATAGCTGGGAGGGGATCTGGCCTCCAGAGTCCTGTGGCCCTTTAGCAACTGTCTCTGAGTTACTCAGGGTGCGAGCATGCAGATGCTGGTGCAAATTGGTCTTCCATTCTGGGACAAGACCACCAATTTAGCTCTGAGCAGTGAGTTTGAGGAAAGGGTAAATGACAATTAAATGACCATAGGAGAGGGCTTCCAAGGTGACACTAATGGTAAAAAAAAAAAACACAAAAAACAAAAAACCTGCCTGCCAATGCAGGGGACATAAGAGAAGCGAGTTTGGTCCCTGCATCAGGAAGATCCCCTGGAGGGGGGCATGGCAACCCACTCCAGTATTCTTGCCTGGAGAATCCCATGGACNCTTCCAAGGTGACACTAATGGTAAAAAAAAAAAACACAAAAAACAAAAAACCTGCCTGCCAATGCAGGGGACATAAGAGAAGCGAGTTTGGTCCCTGCATCAGGAAGATCCCCTGGAGGGGGGCATGGCAACCCACTCCAGTATTCTTGCCTGGAGAATCCCATGGACAGAAGAGCTTGGCGGGCTACCGTCCATAGGGTCACAAAGAGTCAGACATGACTGAAGTGCCTTAGCATGCGAGCACAAGTATATATAGACTGAACTCGATTTAGGGGAGACTGGAGCCACCAAAAGGTACAAAAATGAGAAGTAAGGTCAGAATGCTTGCCAGGGGCGCTGCAGCTTGATTGGGGAATCATAAAGGCAAGGGATCTTTTTTACGCAAAGTTGCTAAGAGGCCATAGGGATTTGGGCCTCAGCAGTCACCAGAGCTTCTACCAACTTTCTGAGAAAACAATTGCTAAATTGCTGAGCTGCCAGCCAATTGTTTAATTTCCCCTTAGGCTAATTGGGCTCTGATCACAAACACCCCACACCTCTGACAAGCATGCCTGTGAGCTCGATGCTGGGATGAACCATGTCTTGTAATGACCACGTCTAGAAGGTGTGGGTGAGGAAGATCAGGTGTGGGTGACACCTTATCATTGATTTGAAGCAGCTGTTACCTTCAGCTGCTACCTCTGCTGTTTCCTAGGGGGTGGGAGAGTTGTCAGGGCTCTCAGAGAAAGTTGTTGTCACCTTCAGCTCCTGTGAAGATCAATGAGCCCTGTTCATGGTTGGGTTTTGTGGGCACTTGCAAAAAACAACTTCTTGAAAAAATGTGTTTCCCAGTTTTCAGCAAGTACTCCAAAGATCCACTATGGTAATAAGTATTAATCTAATTCAAAGACTAAAAGAATCTGATCAAAAGCTTAATATATACTTATAACTGGGTGGATGACTTGAAGTAATAGAACAGTGATGAGCTGTGTGACTTTGAGCCATTTACCTCTCTGAGCCTAAGTTTTACTTCTTTTTTATTTTTTACTGAAGTATCGTTGATTTGCTCAGATGGTAAAGAATCTGGCTGCAGTAAGGAGACTAGGGCTTGATCCCTGGGTCAGGAAGGTTGCCTGGAGAAGGTAATGGCAACCCACTCCGGTATTCTTGCCTGGAGAATCCCATGGACAGAGGAGCCTGTCGGGCTATAGTCGATGGGGTTGCAGAATTGGACACAACTGAGCAACTAACACTTTTTTCATAGTTGATTCACAATGTTGTATTAGTCTCTGGGGTACAGCAAAGTGATTCGGTTATACATATGTATATATATTCTTTCCATTATAATTTATTATAAGATTTGAATATAGTTTCCTGTGCTATACAGTAGGAACTTGTTTATCTATTTTATATATAGTTATTTATATCTGCTAATGCAATCTTTTATCCCCATCAACCCTTTCTTTCCCCTTTGGTAACCAAAAGTTTGTTTTCTATATCTGTGAGTCTGTTTCTGTATTGTAAATAAGTTCATTTGTATCATTTTCTAGATTCCACATATAAGCGACATATTTGATTTTAGGAGCAGGGACATGGTTCACATAAAGATATCACATGGAGTTATGGAAAACTGCCCATTTTTTTCAAGATGTTTTTAATATTTTTCATTAAACGTGATGCTTAGATGTGGTGCCTCGTCTTCTGTCTCTTGATTCAGGGTCCTACCCAGTGCCCTCTTACAGGGCAAGCCCACAGCGTGTTTGTCCACCTCCATGAGTGGGCAGTTACCACAGGTGTCTGTACTTGCAATGCCACTAGATGCCCTGCCATCCACACCTCTCCGAGACGCACAGTCACTTCAGCTCTCGGGAACCCCGGGCACTCCTGGTGAATTCTAAGTGTGAGCAGTTTTCAGAAAGCCAAGATGGTAGGTCAGGTTAAGACTCCCATGCCTTTCTCTTGGATTAATTATAGGCTCTGGTGAGAAAACAGGCAGTTAATATGTGGGGTTCCTATGCTTAAAACACCGAGTGTATATAAACACATATATGTATATTTTCTCTACACTTTAAAAATACATATAACACTCTTCTTTGCTTATAATGAACAACATGTCCAAAGTAGTGCTTAAAATACATTTTGAACAAACATAAGCTGCATCTGGAAACATGGTTAGCGGGAAGTACAACTGTTTGGAGGGGTTGAGTTTTTTTCCTTTTCCTAAGCAAACGCTCTGAAAAGTTCATTTTATATCAGAACAGCTTTCTCGCGAACCTGTTTTAAAGTTAATTATCAAAAGCTCGCATCTTGTCTCGCTTGCCTGTGGATCCCTGCTGGGTTTGTTGTTTCTCTTTCCTTGGGAAAGAGTCACTCTATACAAGATCATCTCCATGATGTCACAGTCCAGGGACTCTAACCGTCCTAGCTAATCAGCTTAGAACATCAGTACCTCCTTAATGTGGGATTTGGGACCTTGTGGATGCAGGGCGAGGAGCTGAACTAGTCTGCAAGCACATCACTTTATTTCTTTTGCTTTAAGCAAGAGTAATTTGCCTTTTTCCCTCTCATCTTTCTCCCTTGTTGTTTTGCCCCTGAAAACTGTGCAGCAAAAGCAACCTCCAGGGTGGACACTAAATCTTCTGATGCAGGCAGAGCAGTGATAACATCTGAACTGAGGGTGCTTTTCCGGGGCATGCTTGACAGATGTAGCAGGGCCTTTTAGGATTTAGTGCTGGAGCATATCTATTACCCGTGCCGCAGCACAGCGTGGCAGGAGCTGTGTGGTAATCTCCCATGAATTCTGTCTGACTTATCAGAGCGGCTGAGCAGGTTGCTGTCGGATGCAGAGACTCTGCAGCCAGTTGGGGAAAGGCAGACTTTTCGGCTGGAAGCTCTTTGAACTCTCTTCTCTGGGCATGTTTCCCAGGTGGGCTTCTTCCTGCCCTGGTACGGCTCCTCCCCTGGCCCCTTTTTGCTTTTGGAGATACCATGGCAAGTTTGCTCTCACCCCACTGGCTTCTGAGTGTATGGTTTCAAGAGACCGAATTAAATTTCTAATCTGGCTAATAGGGCCAAAGTGATTGCTTTAATGGAGTGGCAGCTTGCCTGGGTTTTTGACAGGGGGGACGTAAATATGATACCTGCTAAGATTTCTTTCCTCCTCTCCTCTCTCTCCCTTCTTTCTTTCTGTCCTTTCTTCCCTCCTTTCTTGTCTTCCTGCCATCCTGCTTCTGTCTCTTTTTCCCCTTCTTTCTTCATCTCTGGCTCTAACAGAGGCCCAGCCAAATAGTCTCTGCCCCCAGCTCTTACCCCATGAGCCGCACTTGGTTCTACTAGAATGTGCTCGTGGGTGACTGCATCGTCCTCTGCTCTAACAATTACCCTGGCATTTTATAAAAATACCAAGATTGATCACAAACACCAAATTGTTTAGATCACAGATTAAAGTTTAATTTTGGAATTTTGCTCTAGGGTTAGAATCAGCTTCAGAGTCTGTGTCGCACAGGAGGTGCTGTAATTTGTTTTAAGGATAAGGCCTTCAGGCAGCTGTGCATAAAATGAGCATGATTCCTTATTCCCACGGTTGATTTTTGAATGGGAGTGCAATTAGAATTTTTTTCACCCAGAAGCACATACAGTCAGAGCAAAGATAATACCTTGAATGCATATCAGCTTAGGAGACCTCTCTGGGAAATTTATTTATTGTTCACCAAGTCCTAATGCAAAGAGATTCATGCTTTCCTTAACACCAATAAACTCACCCTTTAATTTGAAGTCTGGTGTGTTCGTAGAGACTCTTGCAGTGTCCTTGTTATTATCAAGTGAGACTTCAATGGTGAATTTTAATGTTATAGATATATGCAGCTGGTTACTTTGCCTTGCAGAATAGAACCTTATAGAAACCAGTGGCATTTCTGCAAACTCAGTGGCCACAGATATTTTCCTGCCATGTTGGAGAACACCACCCCGAGTGGCATCCAGCAGCCACCTTCCTCATAGAGCTATAAGCAGATCATATTCTTCTGATTAATAATGCTGATCACATTTGTCTCTACAGAAAGAGGAATCACTGTCCACAGAGTACTCGTTTAACCTAGGGAGCAGAGGTGATCGTCTCTCAGTGAAAATGGGAATCTGGCTTCACTGACTGGTCGTTGTATATGGTGGGGACAACTCTACTGGACTCTGTATTTGAAGTGGGGGCTTACACATATCCTGTGGAAAAAAATTCTAGCCCAAGCATCTACCTATATTTCTGTCTAATGTATTTCTTTTAAGGAGTAGAGTCTCCAGAGTCTATGCTCTTTGAGGAGGTTTTCTTTCTGGAAATCAAGGGGTTAGACTATCTACATTGATTTAAGGTTTCCAAAATTGAAAGGCTGTATACATCTTTTTGGGGAAGAAGCTCATTTCACTGAGGTATATGGTTTGAGTAAATAAAGTAGCAATCATGGCCCATTCTATTGTTGTCTTAAAATGTTCCTTATAGACTAGTTGGTGCCGATTTCTGAAGGAAGTTTGAGACCATCATTTGAGCTATCATTTGCTATCTTTCCAGACCCCCTTCATTCATACTTCAGCAAACTTATCAAGTTTTATTTTATATCAGACAGTATATTGAACATAAGTTTTATTTATGAAATTATCATATATTTGCATACAATGTTTATATCACTAGGGACAAAAGACACATCAGTAACCACGTCTCCCTGGTAGCTCAGTCAGTAAAAAATCTGCCTGCAGTGCAGGACACTCAGGTTCAATCCCAGGGTCAGGAAGATGCCCTGGAGAAGGAAACAGCAACCCACTCCAGTATTCTTGCCTGGAGAATCCCATGCACAGAAGAGCCTGGTGGGCTACAATCCATGNACGTCTCCCTGGTAGCTCAGTCAGTAAAAAATCTGCCTGCAGTGCAGGACACTCAGGTTCAATCCCAGGGTCAGGAAGATGCCCTGGAGAAGGAAACAGCAACCCACTCCAGTATTCTTGCCTGGAGAATCCCATGCACAGAAGAGCCTGGTGGGCTACAATCCATGGAGTTGCAAGAGTTGGACATGGCTTAGTTGACTTACCCCCACCACCTAGAAAATATAAATCCACAGCAGGCTTCCTTTAATGAACACAGAAAAACTCAAAGTAAATGGTCACTGAAGGCATTTTTGGTTCTATTGTTTGTGGTGGGGTGATTTGGATAATTCACTCAAACCAGCAGCCATGTAGTGAAAGCTGGTGGTTGACCAGCTGACTTAGTCCAAATATTCAGTTGACAAGGGAGAGGAACAGATAGGAAGAGTTGGTGTAGCTTTGGAAGCAGGGAGCATGTGGCCTGAGTGACTCTTACTCAGGTTGATATGAACATATGACACTTTTGTAAACTAGATCCTTGTTCTCCTGGAGATGCTGAAATTGGTGGGAGGGTAGGTTTCAGTCAACTGAAGACTTCCATGATTTCCTTGGAAATCAAAACCCTGTGACGCTTTGTTGTTTCTTGAAAAACTGCTCCTTCAAGTTCTCACTTCCTCATGCAGCATTTCTAATGAGCCTAACTCTCATATTGCTTGTGCCTTTTATCATTTCTCCTAGAATTTAGAAAACGTTAAGCTTTGTAGCATCTGATTATTTAAAAAATAATAAAGCTTTGCATGCATATATGCCATTTACACTTTTTTTTTCCTTTTCTTGCAAATTTGAAGTCTCATTTCTTTTGTAAATTGTTTTGTTTTTCTTAAGAACATACTTTGGTTTTCTTTCCACATCATTTAATATTCTTTTACAGTGTCTTCTGGGATCATAATGTTCTAGTGTTTAGCTACAACATATATTACTTAACCAATCTCCCCAATGTTGGACATTTGGTTAGTTTAATTTTTGTCTTTGATCCAAGGTTATTATATCATACCTTACCATGTATAAATCTTTGTGTACTTGATTATTTTCATAGAATAAATTTCTAGAAGTAGAATAGCTAAAGCAAGGTATATTTAAAAATTTTAGTGCTTTTGATGTTTTTTTTTTTCAAATTGTCTAACAGAATGATTCTACCAGTTTAAACTTCCACCAGCTGTTATGTATGAGAATGATATTTTTGTCTTGACACCTTCTACATTGTCATTTAAAAATATTAGTAATAAGTTTAGAGGTGGAAATTGGTTTTAGCATTTTAGCTTACATCTTTTTGAATTCTTTCGGTTTTTCTTAGAATAATATTTGCTGTCATTCTCTAGGTTTTGTATTTTGCATGGTGTGATGTTCTTTAACTTCTAGCTATAGGGACTATGTTTTTCATTTCTTAAAATGGGAAATATAGCACTGAAATGTGGTAGATACTTTATGAATTCTTATCCAATTGAATTAATCTGAAATAGAAAAAAAATATTGAAGATCTATGTGTCTTTCATAGTTATGATAGTGGAGAAATTTGGGAGAAGGATTAAAAATGAATGAATTCACAGTAGAAATTAGAAGAATTTAAGAAATCAAGCAAAAGTAAGTTTGAATGGATTTGGGTCCATAAAATCTCTTATGTAATCCTAATGGTACAGCTGCTCTAGAAAGTCATTTAGCTCTAACTCATAAGGAGAACATTGCCCCACCCTATGACCCAGCAAAACCACCTCTAGAAAAACTCTTGCACATTTTCATGAATCTTCATAGCTGTCCTTCTCAGCCTACCAAAAAATGGAAATAACCTGAATGTCCATCAACAAGAAAATGAATACATACACTCTGTTATACAATGGAATACAATCAATGTTATAACATGAATAAATCTTATAGAATAACACTGAATGAAAACAGCAAGTTTCAGAAAACCACATATGATATATATATATATATTTTTAATTCTCAATAGTGAGCACAAGTGTAAGCTTACATACATTTGTGGTAAAACCAGCTTTAGAAAAAAATGATAAAAACTGGGACTGTGATTATATCTGGAGGAGGATAGGAAGGTGAAGAAAGGAGAAAAGAGATATATGCAAATGGGTGCAGGTTATTCTTAAAATGTTCTAAATTTTGGATTGGATGGGAATTCACAAGTGTTCATTACATTGAGCTTTATAAGTTAATATATGTCATTTGTAAATTTGATTTTTTCAGATAATACATTGAAAAGATAGCAAAGGAAATAAATAATGAGAATAAAAGGGAATCCTGGTAGTAAGAAGACAATGTCTTAAGTTTTCTAGAAGAAAAACCCATCTTTTTGCTTTGCTATCATTTCTTAGTGGTTATAGTTGCTTACTTTCTAAATCCCCACTCCTAAAACCCTTTTTGAGCCAGTGCAAGTGCTTATTAGTGGAGGCGCATCCAAGGTGGTCTCTTAGCTCTCCTGCCTCTCTTTTGTGCTCTGATGATCCCTCCCCGACCAGCGTCACCTGGTGGATTGGGGTAATGGGCTGGAATGACTCAGTGGGTCCCTGATGCCTTTCTGGCTGGGCTGACACTCTTCTCAGTCACCATACAGGCTGAACTTTTGGAAATCACAGTGATGCTGTTGTTTTCTGGTTGACAAAAACTTTTATATTTGATTCTATGTGTTACTTTCCTGCCTGTCTTTTTTTTTTTTTGGTTTTCACAAATTTATTTTTTATTTATTTATTTATTTTTTTGTATTTATTTATTTTTTTACACGAACTCCCAAACATGAACCCCCCTCCCACCTCCCACCCCACATCATCCCTCCAGATCATCCCCATACACCAGCCCCAAGCGTCCTGCATCCTGCATTGAACATAGACTGGCAATTCATTTCTTACATGATAGTATACAAATTTCAATGCTATTCTCCCAAATCATCCCACCCTCTCCCTCTCCCTCTCCTTCTCCCTCAGAGTCCATAAGTCCGCTCTACACATCTGTATCTCTTTTGCTGTCTTGCATACAGGGTCCTCATTACCATCTTTCTAAATTCCATATATATGTGTTAGTATACTGTATTGGTGTTTTTCTTTCTGGCTTACTTCACTCTGTATAATTGGTTCCAGTTTCATCCATCTTATTAGAACTGATTCAAATGTATTCTTTTTAATGGCTGAGTAATACTCCATTGTGTATATNCTTTGGCCACCTCATGCGAAGAGTTGACTCATTGGAAAAGACTCTGACGCTGGGAGGGATTGGGGGCAGGAGAAGAAGGGGACGACCGAGGATGAGATGGCTGGATGGCATCACGGACTCGATGGACGTGAGTCTAAGTGAACTCCGGGAGATAGTGATGAACAGGGAGGCCTGGCGTGCTGTGATTTATGGGGTCGCAAAGAGTCGGACATGACTGAGCGACTGAACTGAACTGAACTGAACAAATGACAGTAAAAATGATCTAAAATCATGGAAATAAAATGGAGGCACTGATCAAGAAGATACAAGAAATATCAAACAAGGACTTAGAAGAAATTAAAAGCAGACAATCGCCAATAAACAACACAAAAACTGAGATTAAAAAAAAATACACTAGGAAAACAATAGTGGAATAACTGAGGCAGAAAAACAGATAAGTGAGCTGGAATATAGAATGGTAGAAATAACTAGAGCAGAGCAAAACAAAGAAAAAATAAATAAAAGGGAATGAAAACAGCCACAGAGATCTCTGAGGTGACATTGAGTGCATCAAATTTCAAATTCTACAGGTTTCAGAAGAGGAAGAGTAAAAGAAAGGGTATAAGAAAATATTTGAGGAGATTATATGTGAAAACTTTCCTAATATGGGAAAGGAAGTAGCCACCGAAGTCCAGGGAGCCCAGAGACTCCCATACCAGATGAACCCAAAGAGAAACATGCCAAGACACATATTAATCAAATTAAATTTCAAATTCTACAGGTCTCAGAAGAGGAAGAGTAAAAGAAAGGGTATAAGAAAATATTTGAGGAGATTATACATGAAAACTTCCCTAATATGGAAAAGGAAATAGCCACCGAAGTCCAGGGAGCCCAGAGACTCCCATACCAGATGAACCCAAAGAGAAACATGCCAAGACACATATTAATCAAATTAATGAAATATAAACACAATTAAAAGTAACAAGGGAAAAGTAATAAATAATATATAAGGGATCCCCATAAGGCTAACAGCTGATCTTTCAACAGAAACTCTACAGGTCAAAAGGGAATACAAGATATATTTAAAATAATTAAAGGAAAAAATTACAACCAAAATTACTCTACTCAACAAAGTTATCATTCAGGTTTGATGGAGAAATCAAAAGCTTTGCAGAGAACCAAAAGTTAAGAGAATTCAGCACCACCAAATCAGCTTTACAATAAATACTGAAGAAATTTCTCTAAACAAGAAACACAAGAGAAATAAAAGACCAACAAAAATAAATTCAAAGCAATAAAGAAAATGGTGATGGGATCACACGTATCAATAATTACACCTTAAATGTGAATTAACTAAATTCTCCAACCAAAAGACACAGAATGGCTGAACTGATACAAAGTCAAGATCTATATATATCCTTTGTACAAGAGACCCACTTCAGACCTAGAGACACAAACTGAAAGTAAGGGGATTCAAACAGGCATTTCATGCAAATGGAAATTCATATTTTAAAAATAGACTTTAAACAAAGACTTTTAAAAGAGACAAGGAAGCACACATAATAATGCATTAATCAAAGCAGAAGATAAAATGATTATAAATATATATGCACCCAACATAGGAACACACATAAAGCAAATGCTAACAACTATGAAAAGGGAAATTCACAGTAATATAATAATAGTGGGGCATTTAACACCCCACTCATAGCAATGGACAGATCCTCCAGAAATAAAACCCATAAGGCAGCACAGGGTTTAAATGAAACATTGGACCAGATGTACCTAATTGATATCCATAGGACATACCTAAAAACAACAAATTTCAATTTTTTCTCAAGTTCATGGGACATAATCTGGGACAGATCACATTTTTGGTCGAAAATAAAGTCTTGGTAATTTTTTAAATACTGAAATTGTATCAAGTATCTTTTTCTAACCACAATGCTATAAAATTAGATATCATATAGAGGGGGAAAAAAAAAAACCCTGTAAAACACACAAATCTATAAATGCTAGACAACATTTCTGAAAAACCAAGAGGTCATTTGTCTTGGTAATTTTTTAAATATTGAAATTGTATCAAGTATCTTTTTCTAACCACAATGCTATAAGATTAGATATCATATAGAGGGGGGAAAAAAAAAACCTGTAAAACACACAAATGCATAAATGCTAGACAACATTTCTGAAAAACCAAGAGGTCACTAAAGGGAATTTAAAAATACCTAGAAACAAGTGACAATTAAAACATGAAAACTCAAAATCAATAGGATGCAACAAAAGCAGTGCTAAAAAGGTAGTTTATAGCAATACAAGCCTATCTTAAGAAACAAGAAAAACATCAGATAAACAACCTAACCTTACACCTAAAATAGCTAGAAACACACACACACACACACACACACACACACACACACACACAAAATAACCCGAAAGTTAGTAAAATGAAAGAAATCAAAAATATCTAAGCAGAAATAAATTAAAAAGAAATGATGGAGCCAATAGCAAACATTAATACAAATTAAAAGCTGGTTCTTTCAGAAGACAAATAACGTTGATAAACCATTAGCCAGACTCATCAAGAAATAAAAGGAGAGGACCCAAATCAATAAATTTAGAAATGAAAAAAGGAGAAGTTATTACAGACAGCACAGAAATATAAATAAACATAAGGGACTACTATGAGCAACTCTATGCCAAAAAACTAGAAAAGTTTAAAGAAATGGGCAAATTTTTATAAAGGTACAACCTTCAGGTCTGAACCAGGAAAAAATAGAAAACATAAACAGACAACCACAAGTACTGAAATTGAAATTATGATAAAAAAAAAATTTCCAACAAAACAAAAGCCAAAGACAAGACAGCTTCACAGATCAATTCTTCCAAATGTATCAGAAAAGTTAACACCTATCCTGTTCAAACTCTTCCAGAATATTACAGAGGAAGGAAAATTACCAAACTCATTCTACAAGGCCCCATAAGCCTGATACCAAAACAAGACAAATATACCACCAAAAAGAAAAATTACACACCAGTGTCACTAATGAACATAGATGCAAAAATCCACCAAAAATTCTAACAAATAGAATCCAACAATACATTAAAAAGATTACACAATATCAACAAGTGAGTTTTATCCTAGGAATGCTAATATTTTTTAATATATACAAATCAGGGGGGTGATCCTAAGATGGCAGAAGAATAGGACGGGGAGACCACTTTCTCCCCTACAAATTCATCAAAAGAACATTTAAACGTTGAGTAAGAAATCTGTATGCAGGTCAGGAAGCAACAGTTAGAACTGGACATGGAACAACAGACTGGTTCCAAATAGGAAAAGGAGTACTTCAACACTGTATATTGTCACCCTGCTTATTTAACTTACATGCAGCTGTCTCTTATACACATCTAGATGTGTATAAGAGACAGCAAACAGTTCATGCAGTTCAATACCAGACAAATAAACTACTCAATCAAAAAAATGGGCCAAAGAACTAAATAGACATTTCTCCAAAGAAGACACACAGATGGCTAATAAATACATGAAAAGATGCTCAATATCACTCACTGTCAGAGAAATGCAAATCCAAACAATGAAGTACCATCTCACACCAGTCAGAATAGCTGCCATCAAAAAGTCTACAAACAATAAATACTGGAGAGGGTGTGGAGAAAAGGGAACCCTCTTATATTGTTGGTGGGAATCCAAACTAGTACAGCCACTATGGAGAACAGTGTGGAGATTCCTTTAAAAGCTGAAAATAAATAAATTTATATTAAAAAAAAAAACTGGAAATAGAACTGTCATACCACCCAGGAATCCCACTGCTGGGCATATACACCAAGGAAACCAGGATTGAGAGAGACACATGTTCACCAATGTTGCACTGTTTACAGTAACTAGGTCATGGAAGCTAGCTAGATGTCCATAGGCAGAAAAATGAATAAGAAAGCTGTGGTACATATACACAATGGAGTATTACTCAGCCATTAAAAAGAATACATTTGAATCAGTTCTAATTTCAATGGTGAAAAATTGAAAGCATTTCCCCTAAAGTCAGGAACAAGACAAGGATGTCCACTTTCACCTGCCTGTCTTTAGTTTCCATCTGAATTTAGTACATAGCTGGGCAGTTCAAGTATTTTGCTGCAAGAGAGAGGGAGGCAGTTTGAGTGTAATGGGGAGGGACAAAACCCCTCACTGTCTTTAGGAGATTTTCTATTCCTATTTTGGGAATTTTTGTTTGTTTGTTTTTCTCTCTGTGTATTCAGCCAGGACAACTGGAGGTGATTTGGGAGACATTTGACAGTGCCTGGAGACGTTTTTGGTGGTGGTGGTTCTACTAATACCCCCAGAGATGCTGCTGAGCCTCCTGTGACGTACAGAACAACTCCCACAACAAAGAATTATCTGGCTCAAAATATCAACAGTGCCAAAGTTGAGAAACCCCAACTGGGAGTCTGTTTCCTTTTCTACTTGGGGATGGAGATTCTTCGCACATCTGAAAAATGGAAGTGCTTTCTACTCAATAAAGTGCAGAGGCATCAGATAGGCAGAGAATGGTCACAGTGGACTCTAACCCCAAACTGGCATGGATTTGTGGTTCACTTTCTAAAGCTTTTTTTTTCATCCTAATGCTGTGGTAATTCAGGATAATTCAGCTAAATTATCTTCCTCCAATTGAATGTAAGCACCTTGAAGGCAGGACCCGTAGCTCACGCTAGTTTGTATCTTTTACAGAATCACTTGTAAAGTAGGTAGCCTCGCCTCCACACGTTCTGCTGAATGAATAATGAACCAGATGCTTAAAAAGTAGAGAACTTTATCCACAAACGGTTAGTTAGAAGGAAATTTGAAGGGCTTGATAGGGGTAGGGGTGGGGGTAGAGGACATTCATTGCCTCTCCCAAACCCCCGTTTATTGTGGATTTATAGAAGGTTGCTGTAGAAGGGATCATCTCTCTGAATTTCTTTACTCCTAGAGGAGAAGAGTAAGACACAGAGAAACTGAATATTTTACACAAGTTTGCAGAGCAAACCTTGGCAGATGTGCAAGGATGACTTCATCCTGTGTTTCCTGTTCACTTAGCTACTCAACAGGTTCTTTTCTTAAGGACCTGTGTGAGGCCCTGAAATATGGGGCTCATGATTTTCAGGGCTGATGTGTGTACTTCTGAGTGTCTGTCTGTGTGTGAGAGTGTGTATGAAACGTCCCCACGCTTTGGATGTTGGAGCATAGATGTTTCCTGACCTGTTTCTAACCCCTGGCAGTACCTCTCTCCCGGGTCTTGCTAGTGCAACCTGTACTGCCCTGGCCAGAGCACCCACCACGTTTTATTGGGCTTATGAACTTAACATCTGTCTTCCATGCTAGCTTTGATAGGGCATGGGATATATTTGTCTTGTTCAATGCTGAACACATGAACAAGATGCTCCATAACTGATGTTCTGTGAGTGCATAAATAAATATTACTTCAGGGATGGCCATTTTAGACTCACATCTGAGGCGGATGTTGTTTAGGTGGGTTCTTTGCTGGCGAAGTTGCCATTACCAAAAGGGTAGAATTATTCAAAACAAATTTTGCTTCGGTGGCAAATGCTGGGAGCTCAACTCCAGACCTGGCTGTGCCTTGTTGGAACCTGAGACCCCTGATGGTTGAGAGTCCGGTTCAAGAATGTCTTGTTCAATGCTGAACACATGAACAAGATGCTCCATAACTGATGTTCTGTGAGTGCATAAATAAATATTACTTCAGGGATGGCCATTTTAGACTCACATCTGAGGCGGATGTTGTTTAGGTGGGTTCTTTGCTGGCGAAGTTGCCATTACCAAAAGGGTAGAATTATTCAAAACAAATTTTGCTTCGGTGGCAAATGCTGGGAGCTCAACTCCAGACCTGGCTGTGCCTTGTTGGAACCTGAGACCCCTGATGGTTGAGAGTCCGGTTCAAGAAATAGCTGCATCCTTAGCCTGACTTATTTTTATTATAGGGGCCATTGATATGTGTGAGGTTTTTTTTTTTCCGATTATAATGTCTGAGAAACCCACCCACAGCTTGTTATATGGAAGATGAGATAGTTCATTATCCTGAAAATTCTTCAATAGCTGCTCGTAATAGGGTCAGTTAAGTACAGAGTGTGCGCTATCACTCAGAATCTTCCTGTTCTCATTGTAGTTAAATCCAACATTATTTTTACACACTATTTTTCTTCATCTCCCAATAGGGGGAGGGGGAATGGAGAATACACAAGATATTAAAATGGATGTTAATTCAAGTTAAGGTGAGCAGCTCCTGTCCCCAATCGCCTTGATGGTTCTGTAACTTCGGATGGACTCAGTTCATTAGGAGACGATTTCAGGTGGATTCTTGTGGGCTCAGTGTTTATGTAGGATGACTCTCTGCTCTACACAGGGCACCAAGAGAGAAGCAGAATAAAACGTGGGGAAGGACAAGCAGCATTACTCTCAATTTTCCATGGAAACACTTGAAGAAAGGAAGAGAAGTCTGAGAAAGTTCCTATCCTTTCACTTACAGTTCTGAGCCCTCTCAGGACCACCCTTTCTTGGATGTTTGGTTTCCTTCCTCCTTCCAGGTTCTTGCTCATGCTGTTATCCATAAGACAGGTTCACCTTGCACCCTTCACAAATCTAAGCATGAGAATCTCTGGTCAGCCTTTAACACTTGCTCAAATTCCCTGTGGTCCATGCAGTTTCCACCAGAGGCAGTACTGGGTGCAGAGGACAGGTGGCATTGCTTGTGGTTTTCTATGTGAGTATCTGAGAGTGGGGAGATAGCAATGCCATCAAAAATCTCTTCACTTTGTTATAGTAACATTGACAATTCATGAGCACTTATTATGTGCTAGACAAAATTTTAAGCCCTTTGTGTGTGTATGTAATTGCTCAGTCATGTCTGATTCTTTGTGATCCCAGGGACTATAGCCCATCAGGCTCTTCTGCCCATGGGATTCTCCAGGCAAGAATACTGGAGTGGGTTGCCATTCCCTTCTCCAGGGGATCTTCCCAACCCAGGGATCAAACCCAGGTCGCCTGCATTGCAGATGGATTCTTTACTGTTTGAACCACCAGGGAAGCCACCTAAGCCCTTTTTAAGCTTTATTTATTTCTTACATCACCCTTTGAGATAGTTTTACACTATCTCCCCTTTAGAGAGGAGAAATCTAAAGCACAGTGCTGCTGCTGCTGCTGCTAAGTCACTTCAGTCGTGTCCGACTCTGTGTGACCCCATAGACGGCAGCCCACCAGGCTCCCCCATCCCTGGATTCTCCAGGCAAGAATACTGGAGTGGGTTGCCATTTCCTTCTCCAATGCATGAAAGAGAAAAGTGAAAGTGAAGTCGCTCAGTCTGTCCGACTGTTAGCGACCCCATGGACTGCAGCCCACCAGACTACTCCGTCCATTGGATTTTCCAGGCAAGAGTACTGGGGTGGGGTGCCATTGCCTTCCCCACTAAAGCACAGTAAGTGTAAGTAATTTGTTCAAGGTCATTTAACTAATAAAGGGGGAACTGAGTTCAAACCCAAGCAGTCTGAGCTTACACCCTGTGATCATGGTACTATGTTAGACTCTGTGGTTCAGTTTAAAGAGAGCTGGACCAGAAATCAGAGGACAGAAATGGTTTTCATTTTGCCTCTCTTTACTTTTTGTTTTGTATTGGGGTATAGCTGATTAATGATGTTGTAATAGTTTCAGGTGGACAGCAAAGAGATGCAGTTATAATTTACCTGTATCTGTTCTCCCCAAAACTCCCCTCCCATCCAGGCTGCCACATGACATTGAGAAGAGTTCCCTGTATACTTTACTTTAAATATTTTTATGGAGTTAGATGTTTCTTTTTTAAATTAAAATATAATTCATGTATGGTTTTGCCTCACTTTAACTGTCAGGCTTTGGGCAAGTGACTTTGCTTCTTTTGGGGCCTCAATGTCCTCATTTATAAAATAAGGAAAGGAAAATTAGCAGACATAATATTACATGTAGAATAAAGAGAATATTCATGAAAGCTATTGCTAAACTCTAACCCTTATATAAAGTTAAGATTTCACATTACAGTTATCCCTACTTATCCATAGTTTTATTCCTCAGTTTCAGTTACCCATGGTTAACTACAGTCTGAAAATGTTAATGGAAAATTCCAGAAATAAACAATTCATAATTATTAAATTAAACACTATTCTAAGTGGCATGATAAAGTCTCATGGCTTCCATGTCTGTCCTGCCTGGGACAGAAATCACCACCTTGACCAGCATATCCATTAGTCCCTTAGTAGCATCTTACTGGTGCTGGAGAAGACTCTTGAGAGTCCCTTGGACCACAAGGAGATCCCAAGTCAATCCCAGAGGAAATTAATCCTGAATATTCATTGGAAGGACTGATGCTGAAGCTGAAGTTCCAATACTTTGGCTACCTGATGTGAAGAACTGACTCATTGGAAAAGACCCTAACGCTGAGAAAGATTGAGGGCAAGAAGAGAAGGAGCTGGTAGAGGATGAGATAGTTAGAGAGCATCACTGACTCAGTGGACATAAATTTGAGCAAACTCTGGAAGATAGTGGAGGACAGAAGAGCCTGGTGTGCTGCAGTCCATGGGATCACATAGAGTTGGCCACGACTTAGGGACTGGACAACAGTGAGCTCATTTACCAGCTCGGCTGTTGTGGTATCGCAGTGCTAGTGTTCAAGTAACTCTTATTTTACTAAATAATGACTCCTAGAGTCCCAGAATAGTGATGCTGACAATTCATATGGTGTTTCCTTTAAGTGAAAAAGCGAAAATTCCCAAATTAAGGGAAGGAAGAGAAATGTATACTGAGATTGTGAAGATCTGTGGTAAAAATGAATCTTTTTTTTCTGTGAAATTTTGAAGAAGGAAAAAGAATTTCCAAAGAAGACTTGTGATGGCCAATAGGCACATGAAAAGTGCTTGATATCGCTATCAGGAAATGCAAATCAAAACCACAGTGAGATATCACATTGTACTGGTCAGAACGGGTATTATAAAAAAATAACAAGCGTTGGTGAGGATGTGAAGAACAGGGAGCTGTTATGCACTCGTGGTGGGAATCTAAATTGGTGCAGCCAGCAAAGAAAGCAGTACAGAAGTTCCTCAAAACATAGAACTGCCGTAGGGTCCAGCAATTCTACTTCTGCCTTTTTATCTGAAGAAAACAGACACTAATTTGAAAAGATATATGTACCTCTTAGTTAATTGCAGCACCATTTACAATAGCTAGGATATGGAAACAATCTAAGTGTCCATCAACAAATGAATGAATAAAGGAGATGTGGTGGATATCTACAGTGAATTATTACTCAACCATCAAGAGGGAATGAAATCTATTTCCGCAACATGGATGGACTTGGAGTTTATTTTGTTTAGTGAAAGAAGTCAGACAGAGAAAGACAAATGATATCACTTAGGTGTGAAATCTAAAACACAAAACAAGTGAACAAACAAAACAAAACAGAAATGGACTCATAGAGACAGAACAAACTGGTGGTTGCCAGAAGGGATAGGAGTGGAGGGATGACCAAAACAGGTGAAAGGGATGAACTAATGTAAACTTCCAGCTATAAAACAAAGAAGTCACGGGAATGTAATGTACAGAATAGGGAAGTCGGTCAATAATATTGTAACGATTTTGTTTGGTTACCAATGGCAAGTAGTCTTATAATTATGATCATTTCATAATGTATAAAAATATTGAATCACTATTAGTGATTAGTTTCAAGTGAAACAAATATAACATTATATGTTAATTATAATTCAATAAAAAAGAAGAAATNCTAAAATCTTAAGTTCTAGCCTCACTCTTTTGAACACTCTATCCTATGTTTTCAGCATCCCTTCTTCAATTCTCCTCACCCTCAAGGGAACCTTCAATCCATGGACTATCCATATTCACTGTCTGTTGTCCTCCTTAGGCTTAGCTCCACGGTTATTGATACAAACACAGTCCTTACATTCTCTGAGGTCTTTTACCTACTCCATCTCCATTGAATTCTCCTGTCAAAACCCCAACTCTCTGCCTATCCTGGACCCACGCTCTAGAAGCTAAATGTGGCTGGAGAAATGACTGTGCTGACTTTACATGTGTGAGAACAAATCTCAGTCATTCGATCTTAGCACATTCCACTTGTGAATTTACCTGCCTTCTCTTCAAAATGCCACTCCACACCTCTCTTTCAAAAGGCCATGCTCCTTCCTCCATTGTGTGGAGGGCTTCACTTCTTATTTCCTAGAGGCAAATGGAGCAATTGGATGAAGAGCTCTCACTTGTGCACCAGGAGGTGCGCCGGGCTCCCTGCAGGGGAAGCTGTGTGTTCCGCTGAGCTGTGAGGGAGTTGGGTCACCTCTGGCGTCTGCCGGTTGCCTTCTAGCCGGTTGGCCCTGGGCCTCTTCTTGGGTGTGCCGGGCCTTCCTGCCGCAGGGCCCTTCCCCCTGCGGCGTTCCCATCTCTAGTGTTCTCTTCCAGGTATTCTCATGGCTCTTTCTTTCTGATCCACAGGTCTGCTCCCATGTCACATTCTAAACAAGCTCTTCCTGACAACTCTCTCTAAAATAACGTTCCCTCTCAGGCCATCACTTTCAATCTCCTTAGTTTCATCAGAGCACAGATCATCTGAAATGGACTCTATCTGTTTACTGTCTGTCTTCCCCAGGAGCATGTGGGCACAATGGTGGAGGAACTTGTCTGTCTTGTTCCCTGTTGTGTTCCTAGCACCTGGAAGAGCCCCTGGCATGTATTAGGTACACAGTTAATATCTATTGAATAAACGGACTAACAAAATTAGCATATCTAAATGATCCTGAGTAAATCATTTTTATTGGTGTCAACTTTTCTCACCTATAAAGTAAGAGAATTGGCTCTTTATTGGCTGATACTTATTCTATTTTTCCTGGATGAAGATCATTTGGGTAACCACAGTCATTGTCTGAGATCCAGCCATGAGGTTAGTGTGTCCTTACTGCCCACAAGTTCCATGTGAATCCTGAAGGCATTTTCTTGGCTGGATTTCTGCATTGTTTGGCTGGAGTGTTCTAGTCATGGAATTTGAACAGTAGCAGAAGATAAATTGAGGATGCTATGGGCATATGAGGACATGAATGCTAGGAGATCACAAGGGAATTTGGTAAAGACTGCTGTCCAGGTTAGGATGACTTCACAAAGCAGGCAGGATGGATTCTCAACCAGGCTGTGGGCTCTGTGGAGTGTATGTGCTGCCCTGGGCTGACCATCCTTGGGCCGTCTTACAGGACAGTGTTGCTTGTGACCCATCTGTTCATTCACACCTTGGCCTGACGAGGTGCTGAGGAACTGAATCGTCCTGAGGAACTTTCAGTTTCAGCCTAGGCAGGAGGGAGGCACATGTGTTTCCAGTTTAGTAAGAAGAGCCTATGAAGTGTGATGTGAATCCCAAAGTTAATGGTTATAATAGTAATCATAAAAGTGATAATAATAATAAATGCCTTTCCTTGCACTTGTGCCCGTGTGCCACAGGGCAGGGAGTTTTACACATTGTCTCATTTAATCTACTCTATGGAGAAGATAAGTTTAGCAGATGCTGTTGGTGCTCCATCCAGTTCCCTGACCCCACCCCTAGTCATCTATGGGTACAGTGGACATTTCTCATGCCTACTAACAGCTTTCTACCTCAAGTCCCCATGTTTCTCAGTTTCTCTGCCTGAGGGATTTTCCTCCTTCTGTGTAGTAGCTCACTTTGCCCATGTGAAAGGCAGCTCAGAAGTACAGGGGTCTTAATACTCTTAGAGGCAATACTTGACTAATAAGGGACAAGAGTTTGTGGACACCCCAGGATCTGCATCCTTTGTTGGGACGATTCTGAGATGCATCACCAGTGGGTCCTGAGAGGGTACCCGGGAGAGAGGGCCTCATTGCCCACCATTATGAATAGCTGACTTTCTGGCTCTCACCTCATTTTCTTTCCTTTCTCACTTGTGTTTCCTACAATCACCTCCCTGATAAAGTACCTGAGCCCAAATCCTTCTCCCAGGGTCTGCTTTTGGGGAACCCAAGCCAAGGCAATAATTGGTCCCCGTTGAAGATAGTGCAGAGATAAGCGGCAGAGGAATCTCCATGCTTCCAGTTCATGTTTCTCTTGACCAGTTTGGGGCTTCCTAGACTGGCTCCCATCTCCCCAGGTGAACCATAACCATCTTCGGTTACCAGGTTCTTAGGCTTTGGCCCAACTGTTTCTGAGGTCTGAAAGCATGTGTCTATGTTTGATCTCTGGCAAGGAGCAGGCATCCTTGTGGGGTTGGAGGTGCGACTCACGTTGAGACATGCAGCCAAGACATCTAGACCCACCTGGTTGAAAACAGCATGACACATTCTGGAATCGCCAGCCTCAGCGCCTGGGTAGACATGACTGGACAGGCTGTGTTTGTCTTGCTGTGTTCCATGTTGCAGTGACTCAGGTACAGGTGTGACTTTCCTCTTTTTCAAAGTCTCTTTTCCATCCTCAGAGATCTGGACTGCATGTGGGCACAGCGTGTCCTTGGGGGATTAAATCAAATGAGAGGGCTGGGCTCTTTCTCAGTGCCTTTCCATGGGGTTGGCAAATCACTGAAAGGGAAGATTTCCCCCAGCCCCCTTCATGCCTTTATGGGACACATAACAAAGGATGCAGGAGAAATCTTCATCTTTGGCAAGGTCTTGGTTATTTAATAGGAGGCTTCTCTTTCCTCCCCATAAACTAAGGGACAGCAGTCAAAATGGGCTCATGAGAGGAATGCCAGATTCCAAGATATGGGTGAGAATTGTCTGAGGGAGCTGGTGCAAATGCAGATTATCTGGCAGGGCCCGCAGAGATGCAGATTTAGTAGGCATCTACATTTTAATAAGCAACACTAGGTGGTTTTATCTGCTTCTCCTAAGAGACCACTTGGAGACCACTTGTTGTCAGTGATGCTGACAACACTGGCACCCTCAGATTCATGATTCATGTTGCCTCCTGTTCTCAGAGCCCCACCCCTGGTGTTTGAAGTATCACTGGCAAATAGGAAGTTTTTTTCTTCCTCAATGCCAGATAGCTTTTCCAGGCAAGCCCTTAGCAATAAGCAATGGCTCCTGGCCAGGGACTCCCATCTCATGAGTTTCATCCCCTCCTGAAGACAGTCCCAGGGCAGAGCCTTGGCATCCTTTCAAACAGAATCTACTGCTTTAAACCCATTCTTCCTTCACTCAGATATAGGGGCAGAAAACTTGCCTCTGACCTTGACCTCATGACTACTACTTGACCACCCAACTCAAGTGTTCTGTTTCTAGGCCTCAGATTGCATATTTGTTCTTGAGCTGGCCAGGAATGAGGGGTGACCCAGTAATTCAGTTTACTTTCATGGGTAGGGATGGGAAAAGTCCTGAGGACTCTTAGGGTGAAGGGTTGGCCCCTCTTCCCTTTGTGAGGGATGGTCCTTTGTAGGCGAAGATGGTCCTTTGTAGCTTCTCAAGTCCACAGGCATAAAAGTCCCAGTTGCATCTCAGCTGGGCTGTGTGGTGAGCGCGGGATACTCACTGCAGGCCCTGTCTCTTATACACATCTTAAAAAAACATTAACTGTCTAGAATTATATATATAAGTCTAGAATTATATATCTATAATTATAGAATTATAGATATATAATTTATAATATATATATATGGAGAGAAAGAGGATGACCACATTCATATAACTTTAATTAGAGTGTGTGCTTAGTCACTCAGTCATGTCTGATTCTGGAGCCCCATGGACTGTAGCCCATGAGGTTCCTCTGCCCATGGAATTTTCCAGGCAGTAATACTGGAGGGCTCAAGCCTATGTCTCTTGTGACTCCCGCATTAGCAGGTGAATTCTTTACCACTAGTACCACCTTGGTATTATAACTGTTTTATTATTAGTTATTGCTGCTAATCTTACTGTGCCTAATGTATAAATTAAAATTTATTATAGTTATGTATATACAGGAAAGGATATATATATATATAAAACATATGTATAGGAGTCAATACTGAAATCTGCAGTTTCAGGCACTCATTGGCGATCTTGGAACATATCTCCCATGGATATGGGGACACTGTTTTACTCAGTGTGACTGTTGTTACCTGCTCATATATCTGTCTTGTAAAGAGCATATTATGCCCCTGTGGGGCAGATACTATGTTTTATGCTTTGTAATATCCCCTAGTATCACTCACTGGACTGGCTACTATTTGCCTTTTAATGGGTGCCTTTAATAGGTTTTTAATAGGTGCCATCTATGTCCTTGGTTAAACCCTAGTCCTTATCAATATCTATAAATGTTCCTTCCCTAAAATCTTAAGTTCTAGCCTCACTCTTTTGAACACTCTATCCTATGTTTTCAGCATCCCTTCTTCAATTCTCCTCACCCTCAAGGGAACCTTCAATCCATGGACTATCCATATTCACTGTCTGTTGTCCTCCTTAGGCTTAGCTCCACGGTTATTGATACAAACACAGTCCTTACATTCTCTGAGGTCTTTTACCTACTCCATCTCCATTGAATTCTCCTGTCAAAACCCCAACTCTCTGCCTATCCTGGACCCACGCTCTAGAAGCTAAATGTGGCTGGAGAAATGACTGTGCTGACTTTACATGTGTGAGAACAAATCTCAGTCATTCGATCTTAGCACATTCCACTTGTGAATTTACCTGCCTTCTCTTCAAAATGCCACTCCACACCTCTCTTTCAAAAGGCCATGCTCCTTCCTCCATTGTGTGGAGGGCTTCACTTCTTATTTCCTAGAGGCAAATGGAGCAATTGGATGAAGAGCTCTCACTTGTGCACCAGGAGGTGCGCCGGGCTCCCTGCAGGGGAAGCTGTGTGTTCCGCTGAGCTGTGAGGGAGTTGGGTCACCTCTGGCGTCTGCCAGTTGCCTTCTAGCCGGTTGGCCCTGGGCCTCTTCTTGGGTGTGCCGGGCCTTCCTGCCGCAGGGCCCTTCCCCCTGCGGCGTTCCCATCTCTAGTGTTCTCTTCCAGGTATTCTCATGGCTCTTTCTTTCTGATCCACAGGTCTGCTCCCATGTCACATTCTAAACAAGCTCTTCCTGACAACTCTCTCTAAAATAACGTTCCCTCTCAGGCCATCACTTTCAATCTCCTTAGTTTCATCAGAGCACAGATCATCTGAAATGGACTCTATCTGTTTACTGTCTGTCTTCCCCAGGAGCATGTGGGCACAATGGTGGAGGAACTTGTCTGTCTTGTTCCCTGTTGTGTTCCTAGCACCTGGAAGAGCCCCTGGCATGTATTAGGTACACAGTTAATATCTATTGAATAAATGGACTAACAAAATTAGCATATCTAAATGATCCTGAGTAAATCATTTTTATTGGTGTCAACTTTTCTCACCTATAAAGTAAGAGAATTGGCTCTTTATTGGCTGATACTTATTCTATTTTTCCTGGATGAAGATCATTTGGGTAACCACAGTCATTGTCTGAGATCCAGCCATGAGGTTAGTGTGTCCTTACTGCCCACAAGTTCCATGTGAATCCTGAAGGCATTTTCTTGGCTGGATTTCTGCATTGTTTGGCTGGAGTGTTCTAGTCATGGAATTTGAACAGTAGCAGAAGATAAATTGAGGATGCTATGGGCATATGAGGACATGAATGCTAGGAGATCACAAGGGAATTTGGCAAAGACTGCTGTCCAGGTTAGGATGACTTCACAAAGCAGGCAGGATGGATTCTCAACCAGGCTGTGGGCTCTGTGGAGTGTATGTGCTGCCCTGGGCTGACCATCCTTGGGCCGTCTTACAGGACAGTGTTGCTTGTGACCCATCTGTTCATTCACACCTTGGCCTGACGAGGTGCTGAGGAACTGAATCGTCCTGAGGAACTTTCAGTTTCAGCCTAGGCAGGAGGGAGGCACATACCTCCCTGATAAAGTACCTGAGCCCAAATCCTTCTCCCAGGGTCTGCTTTTGGGGAACCCAAGCCAAGGCAATAATTGGTCCCCGTTGAAGATAGTGCAGAGATAAGCGGCAGAGGAATCTCCATGCTTCCAGTTCATGTTTCTCTTGACCAGTTTGGGGCTTCCTAGACTGGCTCCCATCTCCCCAGGTGAACCATAACCATCTTCGGTTACCAGGTTCTTAGGCTTTGGCCCAACTGTTTCTGAGGTCTGAAAGCATGTGTCTATGTTTGATCTCTGGCAAGGAGCAGGCATCCTTGTGGGGTTGGAGGTGCGACTCACGTTGAGACATGCAGCCAAGACATCTAGACCCACCTGGTTGAAAACAGCATGACACATTCTGGAATCGCCAGCCTCAGCACCTGGGTAGACATGACTGGACAGGCTGTGTTTGTCTTGCTGTGTTCCATGTTGCAGTGACTCAGGTACAGGTGTGACTTTCCTCTTTTTCAAAGTCTCTTTTCCATCCTCAGAGATCTGGACTGCATGTGGGCACAGCGTGTCCTTGGGGGATTAAATCAAATGAGAGGGCTGGGCTCTTTCTCAGTGCCTTTCCATGGGGTTGGCAAATCACTGAAAGGGAAGATTTCCCCCAGCCCCCTTCATGCCTTTATGGGACACATAACAAAGGATGCAGGAGAAATCTTCATCTTTGGCAAGGTCTTGGTTATTTAATAGGAGGCTTCTCTTTCCTCCCCATAAACTAAGGGACAGCAGTCAAAATGGGCTCATGAGAGGAATGCCAGATTCCAAGATATGGGTGAGAATTGTCTGAGGGAGCTGGTGCAAATGCTGATTATCTGGCAGGGCCCGCAGAGATGCAGATTTAGTAGGCATCTACATTTTAATAAGCAACACTAGGTGGTTTTATCTGCTTCTCCTAAGAGACCACTTGGAGACCACTTGTTGTCAGTGATGCTGACAACACTGGCACCCTCAGATTCATGATTCATGTTGCCTCCTGTTCTCAGAGCCCCACCCCTGGTGTTTGAAGTATCACTGGCAAATAGGAAGTTTTTTTCTTCCTCAATGCCAGATAGCTTTTCCAGGCAAGCCCTTAGCAATAAGCAATGGCTCCTGGCCAGGGACTCCCATCTCATGAGTTTCATCCCCTCCTGAAGACAGTCCCAGGGCAGAGCCTTGGCATCCTTTCAAACAGAATCTACTGCTTTAAACCCATTCTTCCTTCACTCAGATATAGGGGCAGAAAACTTGCCTCTGACCTTGACCTCATGACTACTACTTGACCACCCAACTCAAGTGTTCTGTTTCTAGGCCTCAGATTGCATATTTGTTCTTGAGCTGGCCAGGAATGAGGGGTGACCCAGTAATTCAGTTTACTTTCATGGGTAGGGATGGGAAAAGTCCTGAGGACTCTTAGGGTGAAGGGTTGGCCCCTCTTCCCTTTGTGAGGGATGGTCCTTTGTAGGCAAAGATGGTCCTTTGTAGCTTCTCAAGTCCACAGGCATAAAAGTCCCAGTTGCATCTCAGCTGGGCTGTGTGGTGAGCGCGGGATACTCACTGCAGGCCAGTAGGGCCACACCAGGAAAGCCCTGCACCCTGCTTGGATTTGCTGAGGGCGGGGTGGGTCTTTGTGATTCCTCCTCAGTCCTTCTCTCACTGGCACCCACTTTTCCTCTCTCCTCTCTCTCTTCCCTTGCAGTTCTCTCTTTCATTCTCTCTGTTCCCTTTCTGCATTTTTCAGGCCTTTACAATGGAAACATCTGTCTTAAATCTGCAAGGCTATTCCAAATGTTTACTAGATTTATTTAATAGGAAGAATAATGATAAGTGCTTCTGCTGGTTTTACTAAGTGATCCCCCGGCAGAGAAAAAAGAAAACTGTCTGCCTAGAGGGAAGAAAGGATCACCCTAAATTTGTATTCATACGGAGTTTGAGGAAAAGACTAATATTGTGATTATAATCATCATTCATCAGTATTGGTCAAATCCCCCTGTACCGTCTCATCAGCTACAAGCTTGCTACAGACTGAAACCCAAAGAAGGAGAGCATCTTTGGGGGTTGGCTGAGGTGAGGGACCATTGAACTGCTATATTTTCAGCTCAAAGGAAGCCATATGCTCTTTTAAAAAATGACTCTATTGAGGTATGATTGACATACAATAAATTCTATATTTAAAGTGTAAAATTTGAGAACCTTTGATAAGTGCACACACCTGTGAAACTATCACCATTAGGAAGATAGTGAATATACCCACCCCTGAGTGTCCCTTTGTGATTCTTTGTACCTGTTCCTATGGTCCCCTCTGCAAACCCGAGAAAACACTGATCTGCTTTCTGTCCGTACAGATGAGTTTGCTTTTTCTAAAGTTTTATATAAGTGGGATCATGAAGCTTGGGCTCTTTTTTCTGACTACTTTCATTCGGCATGATTATTTTGAGGTTCATCCATGTTGTTCCATGTTGAATAGTTCTTGTTTTTTATTGCTGAGCAGTATTACATTGTATGCATATCCCACAGTTGTTTATCCAGTCACCTCTTGATGGATACTTGGGGCATTTCCAGTTAGAGCCATATAATAAAGCTGCTATAACATTTGTGTACAAGTCTTTATAAGGATAGTATACAATTTCTTTTCTCTCGGATAAATACATAGGAGTGGAATGCAGAGCCATATGGTTTTTAAGAAGCTGCAGGCATGATTGGAAAGAATCTAAGTCTGGCAGTCAGGAAATCTGGGTTTAATCTCAATTTTTCTAGTTACTAGCCGTGTGACCTTAGGCATGGCACTTAACAACTCTGGGTCTTGTGTTATCTGTCTGTCAAATAAGATGAAAAAAAAAATATGATTCTCACACACTTAGATGAGAGGAGGACCATGGGACATAACCCAGGACATTGCCAAGTTTAAAGGTCCCATGGAGCATTATGAAGAATAGCCTCCCATAGGAATAATCATATGCTTTAGGTCTTACTTTGCCAAGAGAGGGAGTTGTCCAAAGTCTTTGTGGATGAAGAGTTGCTTTTGGTGTTTTCCTGTTGCTCCTAGCTGCAATTTCTCTCTATTTCCATTTTCCACATCCCTTCCATCTTCTATTATGGCTCTCCTACAAAGACAGGCCCATCGAACAAGAGTGAACTCTTAGATGCGTTGAGTGAAACAAGTCACAAGCAGAATTAACTTTCCTCCTCTGCCTGTGGTTCATAAATCCAGGTAACAAAAGCAAAGCAGAAGGTTAATATCATAGAACTTAGACCTCAAGAAAGCTCTACGGTTCTTAAGAATTTTACTAAGAAAATGTTGTCAAAGGATGCTCAAATATACTGATCTGGTTTCTTAGGTCACTTTCTCTTGTAAGAGGTATTATGTACAGTGGTTAGTGTCTCTGCAGAATGACAGTATTGCGTTCATGTCTTACTACACATTAGGTCTTACTGCATTTTGACTAATATGTCTGGGGATACTGCTTCACTTCTAAGACTCCATTTCTTCATTTTGTCAAATAGAAATGTTAACAATAATGCTTACCCAAGTTGATTGCTCTGAGGATTAACCAAAGTAAGATGCGCACCTGTGCTTTGAAGGTATAAAGTTCTGCCAGGCCTTTCTCTCCAGACTGCGTGTCTTCAGGACGGGATGATCCTTAACTGGATGAACTAGGTGAACTTGTACATTCTGTGGGTTGGGGTGGCAAAAGTCACTCTTTATTGTCAAAATACCATGCTCCATACCTGGAATCTCTAGTGTTGGTCACTTTGAGTTGTCAGTGTGCTGTCTGAAGGTAACTTTCAAAGGACAACTATGCTTGTTTTACAGTGATCACCCATGAGTTAGCGTGCGGATTATACCATTTTCTTAGTGAAGATCTTCAGAATGTGGGTAGAGAGTGAGTATAGGGAAGAGTGGTTGTGAATATAGCACACTGGACCATATAAGGGAAAACAAAGGGTATCTAAGTAGGTAGGAATGACAGACTTCACCTTCTTATTTATTTTTTAGATCATTCCTGGCCACGGGGAGGCAGTTTACTCCATCATTTCAATAATTATATTAAAGACTTGTTCTTTATCTCCTTTAAACATTCTATTATTTCCTTTCTTCCCCAAACCCATTCATATATATCTCTTACTCTATCAGAGGTCAGTTTCTTACTAGATCAACCAACACTCTATCAGATAAAGAGAGTTTCTCTCTTGTTCATGTTACTTCATTTATTCTCAAGCCTTTTCTGTGAATCAGTGAAAAGGAGAGACGGTATTGTCCATATTATAAAGATGGGAAAATGGAGGGATAAAAAGGCCAAGGGTCTTTTTTGGAATCTCAAATTTAGTGGCAAAACCAAGTGGTCAGATGTTCAGAATGTCAAGTTACTGAGGCTGCTGCCTAGATGAGACTGCAGGATTCAAACACCTTGCTCTGATAGGAGCTGGTTCTAGTTAGAGGAAGGTGATTCCTACCAGAGGAAAATCTGGAGAGAGGTCCCTTAACTTTTCCTTTGGAGGGTTAGCAGCAGAGTGTTATCAGATGTTGTGACCTGTAGGTCCAAGATATTTCAAGGATATATCTATCACTTGGATAAACAGAAGAGGAAAAATTTTTGTCAAAAACATAACTTCTATGCAAAAGACCCCTAGTAGTTAAAGCAGTCTTGAGAAAGAACAACAAAGCTAGAGTTATCACACATCTTGGTTTCAAAATATATTACAAAGCTATAGAAATTAAAACAATATAGTTCTGCCATGAAAACAGACACATAGGTCAATGGGACAGGATAGAGAGCCTAGAAATAAACCCACACACATATATGATGAATTATGACAAAGGAACTAAGAACAATGGGAAAAGAACAGTCTAGTCTCTTCATTAAAACGTATTGGAAAAACTGGACAGCCACTTACAAGAGAATGAAAGTGGTCTACTATACAAAAATTAACTGAGATGGACTAAAACTTGAATATAAGATTTGAACCATAAAGTTCCTAGAGGGAAACATAGATAGTAAGTTCCTGATATTGGTCTTGGTGATGACTTTTCTTTGAATTTGACATCAAAAGCAAAGGTAGCAAAATCAAACTCAAACAGTTGAGATTACATCAGAGAAAAAAGCTTCTGTGTAATAAAGGACACCATCAACAAAATGAAAAGGCAACTTATAGAATGGGAAAAAGTTTGCAAATGTTATATCTGATAAGGGGTTAATATTCAAAATATGTAAAGAACTCATATAACTCAATAGTAAAAAAAAAAAAAAAAAAAAGTGATAGAGGATCTGAATAGACATTTTTCCAAAGAAGATACACAAATGACCAACAGATACATATAAAGATATTCATCACTAATCATTCAGTTCAGTTCAGTCGCTCAGTCGTGTCCAACTCTTTGCAACCCCACGAATCACAGCACGCCAGGCCTCCCTGTCCATCACCAACTCCCGGAGTTCACTNCGTTTTCTGAATGTTGAGCTTTAAGCCAACTTTTTCACTCTCCTCTTTCATCAAGAGGCTTTTTAGTTCCTCTTCACTTTCTGCCATAAGGATGGTGTCATCTGCATATCTGAGGTTATTGATATTTCTTCCAGCAATCTTGATCCCAGCTTGTGCTTCTTCCAGCCCAGCATTTCTCATGATGTACTCTGCATATAAGTTAAATAAGCAGAGTGACAATATACAGCCTTGATGTACTCCTTTTCCTATTTGGAACCAGTCTCTTGTTCCATGTCCAGTTCTAAATGTTGCTTCCTGACCTGCATGTAGGTTTCCCCAGAGGCAGGTCAGGTGGTCTGTATTCCCATCTCTTTCAGAATTTTCCACAGTTTGGAAATACAAATTAATATCACAATGAGATATCCCCTCACATCTGTTAGAATGGCTATTATAAAAAAGGCAAGAGTAATAAGCATTGGCAAGGATGTGCAGGAAAGAGATTCTTTGTACACTGTTGGTAGAAATGTTGTGCAGCCACTATGGAAAACAGGATGAAGTTTCCTCAAAAAGTTAAAAATAGAACTACCATATGATCCAGCAGTTCCACTTCCAGGTATTTTTCTGAAGGAAGCAAAAACACTAACTTCAAAAAATATCTGTACCCTCATGTTCATTACACCATTATTTCCAATAGCTAAGACATGGAAATGACCCAAGTGCCCATCAATGGATGAATGGATTAAAAAAAAACTGCTATAAATGTGTATGAACACACATTGGAATATTATTCAGCCATTAAAAGGAGGGGATCCTGCATTTGTCACAACACAGATAGATCTTGAGGTCATTATGCTAAGTGAAATAAGTCAGACAGCTAAAGACAAATGCCATATGATGTCATTCATATGTGAAATCTAAAAAAAAAGAAACAAATCTGAACTCCTAGATACAGAGAACAGATTGGTGGTTGCCAGAGGTGGGATGGCAGGTGTTGAGTGGAATGGGTGGAGATGGTCAAAAAGTACAAACTTCCAATTATAAAATAAATAAGTTCTGGGGATATAATATACAGCCTGATGGTTATAATGAATAGTAATATGTTGTGTATTTGATAGCTGCTAAGAAAGTATATCTTAAAAGTTCTTACCATAAGAAGAAAATTTGTAAGTATGAGTAGTGATAGATGTTAACTAAACTTATTGTAATGATCATTTCACAGTCTATACAGATAATGAATCACTATTGTACACCTGAAATGAATATGATGTTTTATGTCAATTATATCTCAGTTTTTTAAAATTCCCTTACCTGGCTGAATTCAAAGCTCCGGAAAAGAAATTCCTGTAGAATTTCACACACACAAACACACACATACAGAATAAGAACATGACTTCCTTTCCCTTTAGTTACCTAGGGCTGCCTGTGGCAAGATTGTACTATTTTCCATTGTCATGTTGGCCAGCAAATCCTGAACAGGCAGGGTGCGTGGGGCACCCACCTGATGTGGCTTCTCTGCATGTGAGCACTCAGCACTGCTGGAGCTGGACGTGATTCTGCTTTCCTCAGATCCCTTCTGCAACATGTTAAAGCTGGAAGGGATTTTGGCACTTTTTAATGAAGGTACAGAGATACAAAGAAATGTGGTGACTCACTGGAGGTTATGCATCAAGTTGATGAAAACTCGGATCTCATTTCTGTTTCAGTGCTCTCTCAGCAGCACTATGCATCTCCCTCCCACGCTCTGAGAATTGGGCCTAATGGGCTCTTGTGAATTTACCATCTGGAATAAGAAGCACTGATCTACCATATACTACTGTCCCTCTCCAGAGGGGCAGAGGCCTTGAGAGCAGACGTGAAAACCACAGAAGCACTAGAATCTGGTGACTCCTCTGAGAAGATGACTCACTGTCATGAATATCCAAGTCTCTACACCTTTGCCCACCTGCAGGCTTCTGACTCACCCCTTGCCCCCTTGATGATCCATCAGCTTTCTGAAATCTCCAGGAAGTCTAGGCTGCCGGAAATCCAAGTAGATGATGAAGAGTAAAGAAATGAGCCAGCCCAGGGAATAATTATGAAGTAGGTAGCATTGGCCTTTAGGTCCTATGGTCTGTTATATCTCTCCACCCCCTCACCTCCCTTTTTGTGCTGCTTTCACGAATACCAGCATACTGACCACACCTATTCTTCACCTTCCTGGACCTGTTCCAAGTAGGTGCTTAGTGATCCATACCTTCTGCATCAAATTACCATTCTTTGTCCTGATCCATTAGTGGTGGTTAACTAGGGCTTTAGTTGCTAAGTCGTGTCTGACTCTCGTGACCCCATGGACTGTAGCCCGCCAGGCTCCTCTGTCAATGGGATTCTCCAGGCAAGAATACTGGAGTGGGTTTCCATTTCCTTCTCCAGGGGATCTTCCTGACCCANCTTTAGTTGCTAAGTCGTGTCTGACTCTCGTGACCCCATGGACTGTAGCCCGCCAGGCTCCTCTGTCAATGGGATTCTCCAGGCAAGAATACTGGAGTGGGTTTCCATTTCCTTCTCCAGGGGATCTTCCTGACCCAGGAATCAAACCTGGGTCTCCTGCATTGCAGGCAGACTCTTGACCGACTGAGCCATCAGGGCAGCCCGACCCAATAGCAGGGGACCAACTAGATGTATTCCAGTGGGAAAATATCCATGAGGATTCAGTGGGTGAGAATAATACTTTATTGTGCTATCTTCTCTGGGGCATTTGCATTTTGAAGAGAGCCCTAAAGGTTACTGTGACTCTTGCAGCCTCTATAGCAGGCTAGTGGGGAAGGCTTATAGTGCTAACCTATGTGTCAGAGCACAAAGAGGCGGCCTGAGGAATCAGGAAGATGCCATACTTGTTGTGAATGCATGGTTGCCTCCCTCTCACACTTTTGTACATGTTTCAAGCACCAGCTGATTGGCTAAATTCCCCCCACCCTCACATTTTCATGACCTTCAAATTCTGTATGACTCTTCTTGGACTTAAAAAAAAACTAAATAATGTCACTGTGTGGCCATTTGTACATACTCATATTTCACCTTGGGAGCTTACTCACCTGAGAAGCTGATCATTTTGGGACCAAGGCTATAGCCCTCCTTTTCATACTTGTAGAGGGTAAGGCAGGAGTGCAAATGGAGGACCATATAACATATGTCTAAATATTTCATAATGTTGTAAATCAAGCTAATGGAGTATTACACTGAATCCGTCCATCTTCCTATCTTGACAATTATACCTTCTTAATGGCAAAATTGACAAATATGTTTAAAGCTATTCTTGTTATATGACTGAAGGTTGGCAGAAAATCGAAGATGACAGAATTTAATTGTCTCTCTACATATAGGAATAATTTCTATTATTGATGATGTTTGCCTAATTAATAAAATGAATGCATATATGTATTTATTTTACTAATTTTAACAAAATTTATAAATTGTGGGATGATAATCAAGGTTTTCACCCATTTGATTTTTTTAATTGAGAGTAGTGATCCAGGAAATAACTATAATTGCAATAAAAATGTACAAATGAAAATATTTTCATATAAAATGTAATACACTTTAAACATAAAACCAGAAAAGATGAAAATATATTTATATGTGCTTTCAAAAATTTACCTATAAAATATTTGGAAGTATTATAAGGCTGAGCCCTGAAAAACTGATGCTTTTGAATTGTGGTGCTGGTGAAGACTCCGGAGGATCCCTTGGAGATTCTCAAGAGATCAAACTTGTCAATCCTGAGGAAATCAACCCTGAATACTAATTGGAAGGACTGTTGCTGAAGCTGAAGCTCCAATCCTTTGGCCACCTGATGTGAAGTGCCAACTCACTGGAAAAGACTCTGATGCTGGGAAAGACTGAGGGCAAAAGGAGAAGGGGGCAGCAGAGGATGAGATGGTTAGATAGCATCACCAACTCAATGGATATGAATTTGAGCAAACTCTGGGAAATAGTGGGGAACAGAGTAGCCTAGCTTGCTGCAGTCCATTGGGTCACAAAGAGTCAGACATGACTTAGTGACCAAACAGCAATATACACATAAACTATAATTAATGGCATAAATTTTTTATACTGAAACAAAAAGAAAGCTGAAATTTTTTATTTTTTTGAACATGTAATTATATCTTACAAGAAAATAAAATTATTTTTCATTTTAGTGTTTAATGTCCATCTACTTACTATGCTAAAGTTTCAGTATCATGCTCCATGAACATTACACCTGTGCTGTGTTGTGCTTAGTCATGTTAACTCCTCACAGATCATGGACTGTAGCCTGCCAGGCTCCTCTGTCTATGGGATTTTCCAGGCAAGGATACTGGAAAGGGTTGCCATTTCCTTCTCCAAGAGATCATCCAGACCCAGGGATCAAACCCACATCTCTTGCATCTCCTGCACTGGCAGGCAGATTTTTTACCACTGCACCACCTCAGAAACCCTGAAAGTTACACCTGGGTTTTTCTAAATATGTTTAAGGGTTATAGGAATTGTTGAATATGCAGAATGTTTCCTAATTATCCTGTGCAGCTGTTTTGAATACTGTGCTTATTCACAAGTACCTCTGAAGTCATGAATTCGGACACAAAGAAAATAATGAAAAGAATGCTCAGCAATGCTGGGAAACCAAAGTTATGCAAGACTCTAAGCTATCTAAGATGAAGATTTGACAAGATAACTCATGTGTCTGTTCTTTTAGGCAAGCAATTCTAATGCTCAATTTTTCCCCTTTCTGAAGTAGTGTCAGTATCAATCTCAGCAGTAATGCATCCCACAAATGTTCATGGCATTCGAACACAGACACTGTGTTTTGAGATGTGAAAGAGACTTTCCTTGGGGCCTCAACAGGGTTGATCACGAGAATGGATGCTTAGGGTTGCTAGTTGTGCTGTGGCAGCAGTGAGTGCTATGTCCTGAATGACAGAGGCACCAATGTGTTCTTTAATAAATGTCTTTTATTTTTCTTATGATATATATATAGGCTGTTTTATAAAGTACGAAGCCTACAGCAAGAATCCTTCTTATCTAGGACTAGAGTAGTTGTATATGACCGGGCTATTAGAGTTCTCCAGAAAAACAGATCCAACAGAAGATATCTATCTATCTATCTAATATATAACAAGTAACTTTGTTCACGTGCTGTGCTGTGCTTAGTCACTCAGTCGTGTCCAACTCTTTGTGACGCCATGGACAGCCAGGCTCCTCTGTCCATGGGGATTCCCTAGGCAAGAATACTGAAGTGGGTTGCCATGCCCTCCTCCGGGGGATCATCCCAAACCAAGGATTGAACCCATGTCTCCTGCATTGCAGGTGGATTCTTTACCATCTGAGTCACCAGGGAAGCCCAGCTTTATTCATATAGTATATAAGATATAAATACAAGTTAAAATGTGTTTGAGTCACTCAGTTGTGTCTGACACTTTGTGACTCCATGAATTGTAGCTCACCAGTCTCCTCTGTCCATGAAAATTCTCTAGGCAGGAATACTGGAGTGAGTAGCCATCCCCTTCTCCAGAGGATCTTTCTGACCCAGGGATCAAACCTGGGTCTTCCACACTGCAAGCAAACTTTTTACCATCTGAGACAGCAGGGAAGCTGCAATAAAATATAATATAAGTAAAAATTAAAATATCAATAATAAAATGTGCAATATATAAAATATATAAATAAAGCATATGTGTTTATATTTATAGTATTATTGTATAATAAAATAGTTAAATATGTTAAAAATATATAGTGAAATATATAAATATGATACATAACATATTTAAAATATGTGAAATATGTGTCCTATGTATACAAGGAACTGGCTCATGGCTGTTTTTTGGAAGATGGGACATTGTGCAGAAATTCTCCACTTCCAGCATTCATGATGCATAGCTACACTGTAGGTGAATCTTGTAACATGAAATCTTCATTTCTGAGCAACCAAACAGATCAAGATACATCTAATAAACTAGGTATAAAAATATGGGGAAATTCATAAATGGTAGGAAGCTTGCACAAGCCTCTTATCCTCATCCATCAAAGGGCAGACAGAAGAAACAAGAACTATAATTCCACAGCCTCCAGAATGAAAATCACAATCACAGAAAGCTAACCAAAATGATCACATGGATCACAGCTTTGTGTAACTCAATGAAGCTATGAGCCATGCTGTGCAGGGCCACACAAGATGGACAGGTCATAATGGAGAGCTCTGACAAAATATGGTCCACTGGAGAATGGAAGAGCAAACCACTTCAGTGTTCTTTTCTAGAGAACTCCATGAGTAGTATGAAAGGCAAAAAGATATGACACTGAAAGATGAGCCCTCCAACTTAGTAGGTGTCCAATATTCTACTGGGGAAGAACAGAGAAACAGCTCAAGAAAGAATGAAGAGGCTGGGCCAAAGTGGAAACGACGCACAGGTGTGGATGTGCTTGGTGGTGAAAGTAAAATCCAATGCTATAAAAACCATTACTGCATAGGAACCTGGAATGTTAGGTCCATGAATCAAGATAAATTGGATGTAGTTAGCAGGAGATGGCAAGAGTAAACATCTATATTTTAGGAATCAGTGAACTAAAATGGACTAGAATGGATGAGTTTAATTCTGATAACCATTATATCTACTACTGTGGACAAAAATCCTTTAGAAGAAATGGAGTAGTCCTCATAGTCAATAAGGGTCCAAAATGCAGTACTTGGTTGTAATCTCAAAAATGACAGAATGATCTTGGTTCATTTCCAAGTCAAACCATTCAGCATCACAGTAATCCAAGTCTGTGGCCCAAATACTAATGCTGAAGAAGCTGAATGTTCTATGAAGACCTACAAGAACTTCTAGAACTAACACCCAAAAGAAAAAAAAAAGAAAGATTTTTTTTTCATCATAGGGGATTTGGATGCAAAATATTAAGTCAGGAGATACCTGGAGTAACAGGCAAGTTTGGCCTTGGAGTACAAAAGAAAGTAGGGCAAAGGCTAACAGAATTTTGCCAAGAGAACACACTGGTCATAGCAAATACTCTCTTCCAACAACATGAGAGATGACTCTACACACGGACATCACCAGATGGTCAACACAGAAATCAGATTGATTATAATCTTTGCAGTCAAAGCTTGAGAAGCTCTATACAGTTAGCAAAAACAAGACCTGGAGCTGACTGTGGCTCTGATCATGAGATCCTTATTGCAAAATTCAGGCTTAAATTGAAGAAAGTAGTGAAAACCACTAGACCATTCAGGTATGACCTGAATCAAATCCCTTATGATTATACAGGAGAGGTGAATAATAGATGTGAGGGATAAGATCTGATAGACAGAACTCCTGAAGAACTATGGATAAAGGTTCATAACACTGTACAGGAGGTGTTGACCAAAACCATCCCCAAGAAAAAGAAATGCAAGAATGCAAAGTGGTTGTCTGAGGAGGCCTTGCAAATAGCTGAGAAAAGAAGAGAAGCAAAAGGCAAAAAAGAAAGGGAAAGATATACCCATTGAGTGCAGAGTTTTGGAGAATAACAAGGAGGGATAAGAAAGCCTTCCTCAGTGAGCAATGCAAAGAAATAGAGGGAAAAAATAATATAGGAGTGAGAAAGACTAGAGATCTCTTCAAGAAAATTGGAATTACCAAGGGAACATTTCATGCAAAGACGGGCACAATAAAGGGCAGAAATGACAAGATGTAACAGAAGTAGAGGAGATTAAGAAGAGATGGAAGAATATACAGAAGAACTATACAAAAAAGGTCTTAATGATTCGGATAACCATGATGCCATGATCCTTCACCTAGGGCCAGACATCCTTGAATATGAAGTCAAACAGGCTTTAGGAAGCATTATGACAAACAAAGCTAGTGGAGGTTATGGAATACTAGCTGTGCTATTTCAAATCCTAAAGATGATGCTGTGAAAGAGCTGCACTCAGTATGTTAACAAATTTGGAAAACTCAGTCCCAAGACTGGAAAAGATCAGTTTTCATTCCACTTTGAAAGAAAGGCAATACCAAAGAATGTTCAAACTACTGTACAATTGTGCTCATTTCACATGCTATTTAGGTAATGTTCAAAATCTCTGAAGCTGAGCTTTAGCAGTATATGAACTGAGAACTTGCAGATGTACACATGGATTTATAAAAGGCACAGGAACTGGAGATCAAATTGCCAACATTCATTGGATCGTGGAGAGAACAAGAGAATTCCAGAAAACCATCTATTTCTTCTTCACTGATTACACTAAAGCCTTTGACTTTGTAGATCACAACAAACTCTGGTAAATTCTGAAGGAGATGGCAGTACCAGACCACCTTACCTGTCTCCTGAGAAATCTGTATGTGATGGGACAAGAAGCAACAGTTAGAACCTTACATGAAACAACTGACTAGTTCAAGATCAAGAAAGGAATATGACAAATCTGTATATTGTCACCATGATTATTCAACTTGTAGGCAGAGCACCTCATGCAAAATGCTGAGCTGGATGAATCACGAGCCGAAATCAAGATTGACAGGAGAAATATCCACAACCTCAGATAAGCAGATGATACCACTCTAATGGCAAAAAGTGAAGAGGAACTAAATAGNAAAATATATTTATATGTGCTTTCAAAAATTTACCTATAAAATATTTGGAAGTATTATAAGGCTGAGCCCTGAAAAACTGATGCTTTTGAATTGTGGTGCTGGTGAAGACTCCGGAGGATCCCTTGGAGATTCTCAAGAGATCAAACTTGTCAATCCTGAGGAAATCAACCCTGAATACTAATTGGAAGGACTGTTGCTGAAGCTGAAGCTCCAATCCTTTGGCCACCTGATGTGAAGTGCCAACTCACTGGAAAAGACTCTGATGCTGGGAAAGACTGAGGGCAAAAGGAGAAGGGGGCAGCAGAGGATGAGATGGTTAGATAGCATCACCAACTCAATGGATATGAATTTGAGCAAACTCTGGGAAATAGTGGGGAACAGAGTAGCCTAGCTTGCTGCAGTCCATTGGGTCACAAAGAGTCAGACATGACTTAGTGACCAAACAGCAATATACACATAAACTATAATTAATGGCATAAATTTTTTATACTGAAACAAAAAGAAAGCTGAAATTTTTTATTTTTTTGAACATGTAATTATATCTTACAAGAAAATAAAATTATTTTTCATTTTAGTGTTTAATGTCCATCTACTTACTATGCTAAAGTTTCAGTATCATGCTCCATGAACATTACACCTGTGCTGTGTTGTGCTTAGTCATGTTAACTCCTCACAGATCATGGACTGTAGCCTGCCAGGCTCCTCTGTCTATGGGATTTTCCAGGCAAGGATACTGGAAAGGGTTGCCATTTCCTTCTCCAAGAGATCATCCAGACCCAGGGATCAAACCCACATCTCTTGCATCTCCTGCACTGGCAGGCAGATTTTTTACCACTGCACCACCTCAGAAACCCTGAAAGTTACACCTGGGTTTTTCTAAATATGTTTAAGGGTTATAGGAATTGTTGAATATGCAGAATGTTTCCTAATTATCCTGTGCAGCTGTTTTGAATACTGTGCTTATTCACAAGTACCTCTGAAGTCATGAATTCGGACACAAAGAAAATAATGAAAAGAATGCTCAGCAATGCTGGGAAACCAAAGTTATGCAAGACTCTAAGCTATCTAAGATGAAGATTTGACAAGATAACTCATGTGTCTGTTCTTTTAGGCAAGCAATTCTAATGCTCAATTTTTCCCCTTTCTGAAGTAGTGTCAGTATCAATCTCAGCAGTAATGCATCCCACAAATGTTCATGGCATTCGAACACAGACACTGTGTTTTGAGATGTGAAAGAGACTTTCCTTGGGGCCTCAACAGGGTTGATCACGAGAATGGATGCTTAGGGTTGCTAGTTGTGCTGTGGCAGCAGTGAGTGCTATGTCCTGAATGACAGAGGCACCAATGTGTTCTTTAATAAATGTCTTTTATTTTTCTTATGATATATATATAGGCTGTTTTATAAAGTACGAAGCCTACAGCAAGAATCCTTCTTATCTAGGACTAGAGTAGTTGTATATGACCGGGCTATTAGAGTTCTCCAGAAAAACAGATCCAACAGAAGATATCTATCTATCTATCTAATATATAACAAGTAACTTTGTTCACGTGCTGTGCTGTGCTTAGTCACTCAGTCGTGTCCAACTCTTTGTGACGCCATGGACAGCCAGGCTCCTCTGTCCATGGGGATTCCCTAGGCAAGAATACTGAAGTGGGTTGCCATGCCCTCCTCCGGGGGATCATCCCAAACCAAGGATTGAACCCATGTCTCCTGCATTGCAGGTGGATTCTTTACCATCTGAGTCACCAGGGAAGCCCAGCTTTATTCATATAGTATATAAGATATAAATACAAGTTAAAATGTGTTTGAGTCACTCAGTTGTGTCTGACACTTTGTGACTCCATGAATTGTAGCTCACCAGTCTCCTCTGTCCATGAAAATTCTCTAGGCAGGAATACTGGAGTGAGTAGCCATCCCCTTCTCCAGAGGATCTTTCTGACCCAGGGATCAAACCTGGGTCTTCCACACTGCAAGCAAACTTTTTACCATCTGAGACAGCAGGGAAGCTGCAATAAAATATAATATAAGTAAAAATTAAAATATCAATAATAAAATGTGCAATATATAAAATATATAAATAAAGCATATGTGTTTATATTTATAGTATTATTGTATAATAAAATAGTTAAATATGTTAAAAATATATAGTGAAATATATAAATATGATACATAACATATTTAAAATATGTGAAATATGTGTCCTATGTATACAAGGAACTGGCTCATGGCTGTTTTTTGGAAGATGGGACATTGTGCAGAAATTCTCCACTTCCAGCATTCATGATGCATAGCTACACTGTAGGTGAATCTTGTAACATGAAATCTTCATTTCTGAGCAACCAAACAGATCAAGATACATCTAATAAACTAGGTATAAAAATATGGGGAAATTCATAAATGGTAGGAAGCTTGCACAAGCCTCTTATCCTCATCCATCAAAGGGCAGACAGAAGAAACAAGAACTATAATTCCACAGCCTCCAGAATGAAAATCACAATCACAGAAAGCTAACCAAAATGATCACATGGATCACAGCTTTGTGTAACTCAATGAAGCTATGAGCCATGCTGTGCAGGGCCACACAAGATGGACAGGTCATAATGGAGAGCTCTGACAAAATATGGTCCACTGGAGAATGGAAGAGCAAACCACTTCAGTGTTCTTTTCTAGAGAACTCCATGAGTAGTATGAAAGGCAAAAAGATATGACACTGAAAGATGAGCCCTCCAACTTAGTAGGTGTCCAATATTCTACTGGGGAAGAACAGAGAAACAGCTCAAGAAAGAATGAAGAGGCTGGGCCAAAGTGGAAACGACGCACAGGTGTGGATGTGCTTGGTGGTGAAAGTAAAATCCAATGCTATAAAAACCATTACTGCATAGGAACCTGGAATGTTAGGTCCATGAATCAAGATAAATTGGATGTAGTTAGCAGGAGATGGCAAGAGTAAACATCTATATTTTAGGAATCAGTGAACTAAAATGGACTAGAATGGATGAGTTTAATTCTGATAACCATTATATCTACTACTGTGGACAAAAATCCTTTAGAAGAAATGGAGTAGTCCTCATAGTCAATAAGGGTCCAAAATGCAGTACTTGGTTGTAATCTCAAAAATGACAGAATGATCTTGGTTCATTTCCAAGTCAAACCATTCAGCATCACAGTAATCCAAGTCTGTGGCCCAAATACTAATGCTGAAGAAGCTGAATGTTCTATGAAGACCTACAAGAACTTCTAGAACTAACACCCCAAAAAAAAAAAAAGAAAGATTTTTTTTTCATCATAGGGGATTTGGATGCAAAATATTAAGTCAGGAGATACCTGGAGTAACAGGCAAGTTTGGCCTTGGAGTACAAAAGAAAGTAGGGCAAAGGCTAACAGAATTTTGCCAAGAGAACACACTGGTCATAGCAAATACTCTCTTCCAACAACATGAGAGATGACTCTACACACGGACATCACCAGATGGTCAACACAGAAATCAGATTGATTATAATCTTTGCAGTCAAAGCTTGAGAAGCTCTATACAGTTAGCAAAAACAAGACCTGGAGCTGACTGTGGCTCTGATCATGAGATCCTTATTGCAAAATTCAGGCTTAAATTGAAGAAAGTAGTGAAAACCACTAGACCATTCAGGTATGACCTGAATCAAATCCCTTATGATTATACAGGAGAGGTGAATAATAGATGTGAGGGATAAGATCTGATAGACAGAACTCCTGAAGAACTATGGATAAAGGTTCATAACACTGTACAGGAGGTGTTGACCAAAACCATCCCCAAGAAAAAGAAATGCAAGAATGCAAAGTGGTTGTCTGAGGAGGCCTTGCAAATAGCTGAGAAAAGAAGAGAAGCAAAAGGCAAAAAAGAAAGGGAAAGATATACCCATTGAGTGCAGAGTTTTGGAGAATAACAAGGAGGGATAAGAAAGCCTTCCTCAGTGAGCAATGCAAAGAAATAGAGGGAAAAAATAATATAGGAGTGAGAAAGACTAGAGATCTCTTCAAGAAAATTGGAATTACCAAGGGAACATTTCATGCAAAGACGGGCACAATAAAGGGCAGAAATGACAAGATGTAACAGAAGTAGAGGAGATTAAGAAGAGATGGAAGAATATACAGAAGAACTATACAAAAAAGGTCTTAATGATTCGGATAACCATGATGCCATGATCCTTCACCTAGGGCCAGACATCCTTGAATATGAAGTCAAACAGGCTTTAGGAAGCATTATGACAAACAAAGCTAGTGGAGGTTATGGAATACTAGCTGTGCTATTTCAAATCCTAAAGATGATGCTGTGAAAGAGCTGCACTCAGTATGTTAACAAATTTGGAAAACTCAGTCCCAAGACTGGAAAAGATCAGTTTTCATTCCACTTTGAAAGAAAGGCAATACCAAAGAATGTTCAAACTACTGTACAATTGTGCTCATTTCACATGCTATTTAGGTAATGTTCAAAATCTCTGAAGCTGAGCTTTAGCAGTATATGAACTGAGAACTTGCAGATGTACACATGGATTTATAAAAGGCACAGGAACTGGAGATCAAATTGCCAACATTCATTGGATCGTGGAGAGAACAAGAGAATTCCAGAAAACCATCTATTTCTTCTTCACTGATTACACTAAAGCCTTTGACTTTGTAGATCACAACAAACTCTGGTAAATTCTGAAGGAGATGGCAGTACCAGACCACCTTACCTGTCTCCTGAGAAATCTGTATGTGATGGGACAAGAAGCAACAGTTAGAACCTTACATGAAACAACTGACTAGTTCAAGATCAAGAAAGGAATATGACAAATCTGTATATTGTCACCATGATTATTCAACTTGTAGGCAGAGCACCTCATGCAAAATGCTGAGCTGGATGAATCACGAGCCGAAATCAAGATTGACAGGAGAAATATCCACAACCTCAGATAAGCAGATGATACCACTCTAATGGCAAAAAGTGAAGAGGAACTAAATAGCCTCTTGTTGAGGGTGAAAGTGGAGAGAGAAAAAGCTGGCTTAAAACTCAACATTCAAAAAACTAAGATGATATCTGATCCCATCACTTCATGGAAAATAAATGGGGAAAAAGTGGAAATAGTGACATATTTTCTATTCTTGGGCTTCAACTTCTCTGCGAATGGTGACTGCAGCTGTGAAATCAAAAGCCATTTCTTCCTTGGAAGAAAAGTTTGACAAACCTAGGTGGTGTATTAAAAAGCAGAGATGTCATTTTACAGACAAAGGTCCATCTAGTCAAAGCTCTAGTATTTCCAATATTCATGTACGGATGTGAGAGCTGGACCATAAAGAAGGCTGAACACCAAAGAATTGATGCTTTCAGATTTTGGAGCTAGAGATGACTCTTGTTCCTTGGACAGCAAGAAGAGCAAACTAGTGAATCCTAAAGGAAATTGACCCTGAATGTTCATTGGAAGGACTTTTGATGAAGCTCCAATACTTTGGCTACCTTATATGACATGCTGATTCATTGGAAAAGACCATGATGCTGGGAAAGATTGAAGGCAAAATAAGAAGAGGGTGGCAGAGGATGTGATGATTAGACACCATTATTGACTCAACAGACATGAATCTGAGCAAGCTCAAGGAGATAGTGAAGGACAGGAAAAACCGGCGTGCTGTAGTCCATGGGACTGCAGAGTCAAACACGGCATAGTGACTGAACAGCAATAACAAAAAAATGGGGAAATGCTAAAATGGTAGAAATGGCTCATCTAAAACTCTGTCAACAATCTGAAGCATATTCATAATACAGCAGAGTTCAGTTATCAGGAATATTTGCAAGCATTGGTAGCTTACTTCCCAGTGACCCCAGATCAGTGAATTACCTCTTTATGTATGCACTCATTGTATTATAAATAGTGCTAGCTAAGAGTGATAGCTAAGAACAATGTGCATCAGGTTTTCAAAGGGATTACAAAAGAAGTAAAATCGTTGACTCTTCTAAGGAGCCTAAAAGTTTATGGAGAATTCAAGGCAGATCCAAATATGTATCTATAAACACAGGCTGTAGAAATCCTCTGATGTATATATAATTATACACACTTCATTCTTTGGTTTTCCACTCATTTATAATTGGTGATAACTTAGACCTAGGGCATGCCAAACTGATGATGATTTTTTTCCTTTGGCCAAGGATAGAATTTTCAAAGAAAACATAAAAGGAAACATTTCCTAGACCCCAGTGTATCTCAGGTACTAAGATGGTTGTTTGACATGCATTATCTCACTTAATCCTTACAATAGTTCTGTGAGGTGAACTTTTTACAAATGAGGGACCTGAGTCTCATGGCAGTAAAATATAGATTAAAATATAGATCACCCCCTGATAGCTCAGTTGGTAAAGAATCTGCCTGCAATGCAGGAGACCCTGGTTTGATTCCTGGGTCAGGAAGATCCTCTGGAGAAGGGATAGGCTACCCACTCCAGTATTCTTGGGCTTCCCTTGTGGCTCAGCTTAAAGAATCTGCCTTAGATGCAGGAGACCTGGGTTCAATCCCTGGGTTAGAAAGAGCCCCTGGAGAAGGGAAAGGCTACCCACTCCAGTATTCTGGCCTGGAGAATTCCATGGACTGTATAGTCCATGGGGTCGCAAAGAGTTGGACACGACTGAGCGACTTGCACTTTCACTATTCACTGCATAGATTACTCCAATTCTAAAGCTACATACCATTCAAACAAACTAGCCAGAGAATGGTTCAGTTCAGTTCAATTCAGTTCAGTTCAGTCACTCAGTCGTGTCCGACTCTTTGCAACCCCATGTATCACAGCACGCCAGGCCTCCCTGTCCATCACCAACTCCCGGAGTTCACTCAGACTCA
>SJYX01012211.1:20912-36547 GCA_006410675.1 Oreotragus oreotragus | reverse complement strand
ATTCTTTCATGCTGTAGCGCTTTTGAACAGCTATTTAGTTGACTCATATGTAAATGATATTTTGTCCTCCCTCATTGCCTCAGCCCCCACTATTGACAATAATTTGATGGGATGTTTTTTGCCTCTTAACTTATCTATTCTCCAAGTTTTCATGGTCTGTTTGTAATAGTGTTTTTGGTTCTTTGCACTACTTTAAATTAAGTTTCTCATGTGGGTCTTATTATACCTGAATACTACTCAGTTATTTGATGACATAGCTGTAAATCCTCAATAAAAAGATCTTTAATAATCAGTTGGCATTTATTTAATATACCACCCATCTTATTAAATCTAAGGAGTCAGTTTATTGTATCTTTGCATTGGAATAGTGATGCTATAGTTATGCTTGAGAAAGCAGTTTCATTATAAACTCCTGTTTTTAGGCACTTATAATTTTCTCAAGTAGCACATTTATTTCAGTGTGCAATCATTTTCTGTTCTCATCTCCCTCCCTCTCTCCATTTGTACCATTTCTTTTATTTTTTTAAAAAGTCTAATAAGGAAGTATATCTCAAACTTTAGGGAGAAAAGCTGTGTCATTGGCTGAGAATAGCTGAGCAAATCTGTCAGGCTCTTGAAATCCAGATTCTTGTTTGGTACCTTCAGTCAATTTCATGCAAATGTTGGGGAAGGAGGCTGCTGGTCCCAGGATTATGCTCCTATCATGTGGGCAACGTTCTCCCAAGTGCTTCAAGTGCATTTGTTCCTTTTCAGGGGTTTACACATTCTTCAGCTTTTGCTAGCAGCAGGAAACTGGGAATTGAGCAGGCAGGAAGCAGAGCAGAATGGACTAAGATGGAGACAGACCTTCCAACTCCTCACCTGCTGCTTTCTGTCTCCAACCCACTCATATATAAACCACAGTGGGCTGCGCTCCACTGTCTGGCTCTTTGCTCACTCTGCCTGGTGGGGATGGTTTAGTCATTCTTGGGACCCCATGGACTGTAGCCCTCCAGGCTCCTCTGTCCATGGACTCTCCAGGCAAGAACACTGGAGTGGGCTGCCATTGCCTTCTCCAGGGGATCTTCCCAACCCAGGAATGGAACCCAGGTCTCCTGCACTGCAGGCAGATTCTTTACTGACTGAGCTACAAGTAAAGCCGTATCACTTCATCCTTGAGATCCCGGCACAAGCATCATTTCCTCAAAGTTGCCTGTCATAGCCATGCAGACTGAGCCTGGTTCCTTTGTTAGATGTCTCGTAGGATTAGAATGAGGTTCACTTGCTTTAGGACACATATCTCATTTCCACTTATTATCATCAGTGATGCACTGGGATGGGTTTATACTGTCTTACGAGAGCTCATTTTGTATATCTCTTCAATTATACATAATCAGCTCCACATTTAGTTACAGAACCATGATATACTGAATCAGTCACAGTGGATGTTTGGATGGGCAAATGCTAAAAATAAGAGCTTACTTCCCCTACCAGCTTCCTATCAGAGAGGGAATTTTTAAACAATCACCAGCATAGCATTATGTGATGATTTGTAAATGCTGTCCTCTCCACTAAACTCTAAACTCCATGAAAGCAAGGACTTTGTCTGCTTTGGTCTGTGTTGTATTTGAATCAGTGTCTGGAATATAATAAATGGTCAAAGAACTAACATTATGAAGAGGTTTGGGAATAGACAGAATCTTACTTAAGCAAAGAGGCTGGACCATTCAGAATCTAAATCTCATGAGATCAAGGTTCTCTGTGATTTACCTTTAAGAGTAATTCATCCTGCACCAGAATCTAGCTTCCTAAGAAAAAGAAGATTCTTAGGTATTCGGTTGGTCCCATTGGTAAAATGATTGTTCATCAGGGGAAGCACTTGAAACTGTTTAGCCAGGTATAGCAAGGATAATTCTGGTTAGGCATGGGAAGAGGTTGGATGATGCTCTCTGCCTCTTTTGAGTTTATTTTATTTAAAAACAAACAAAAAAAAATCTCTTGTGTTCTTCTGGTTGGCTGCTTGCATGAGGTTCGATTATAGGAGACTGAGATATTTTCCTTCTGCTTCCTCACCATACTCCTACTTAGGCAGTCACTAGCTCTTCAAGAGTTTATGTCATCTAGTGAAACAGTGCCTGGACATGAGATCAGAGAGATCTGGGTTCATATTTGGGGTGTTCCTTGGAAACTGATTTCATTCTTAGAGTCTTAGTATTATAATGCCTAAAGTATGATACATTATAAAATTATTACAGTACATGAGATCAAACAATATGTGGAGTGGCTGACAAAGACTATTGTTAGTGTTCAAGCTTTTTCATCTTTTCGCTAAGACAAAATTTTGACTTTGTTGTTATAGTTGGAGAATGGAAGGCAGGGGGTTTGACATACATAAGGATGGCACAAGGTAAGGGACAGAGTAAAGCAAACATTAATATTGTTGATTCATGAAGAACATTTCCTGTTAAGGTTATTGGTTTCTGTAATGGAAAACAAAGTAATTTGGACATCCATCCACTGAGAACAACTAGAAAAGCTAGAAAGGCATGGTAGAGCTCATCAGACAGTGCAAACTGATTGGGCCAAGATCTGGGAAAGTAATGAAACAAACATACAGGTAAGCCTGAAATTTGGAGCAGTGTCTCCCATTGGCAACTACTGTAGTCCTAGAAGAGGTTCTCTGGAGGCTGAGACTCTAGGCACAATTCTTAAGAGTCTCACAAGACTGGGGGGAAAGGAAGAGTTCAGGGACTGTGAAGGAATGAGACTCCAGAAAAACATTAGGCTTTCAGTTGGGGTATATTTTCTAATTGGTGTGTTTGATCTGAATACATGTAGTGTAATGACTGATATATTTGCATTTAGATATGTCTTCTTCCTATTTATCCATTCCTACAACCATTTTGTTTTTATATCATCTTCTTCTATCATGTCTTGCCTTCTTTTGGAGTGACTGAGTATATTTATTTCGTATGCCTTCTATTATATTGTTTAGTATAAGTGTATGTATTGCATTTAGTGGCTACCTGTATGGATTGTTGTTGTTCAGTTGCTTAGTATCTGACTCTTTGTGACCCCATGGATTGCAGCATGCCAGGATTCTCTGTTCATCACCAGCTCCCAGAGCCTATCAAACTCATGTCCATCGAGTTGGTGATACCATCCAACCATATTATCCTCTGTCATCCACTTCTCTTCCTACCTTCAATCTTTGCTAGTTTCAGGGTCTTTTCTATTGAGTCAGTTCTTCTTATCAGGTGGCCAAAGTTTTGGAGTTTCAGCTTTAGCATCAGTCCTTCCAATGAATATTCAGGACTGATTTCCCTTAGGATTGACTGATTGGATCTCCTTGCTGTCCAAGGGACTCTCAAGAGTCTTCTCCAACACCACAGTTCAAAAGCATCAATTCTTTGGNTGTGTGTGTGTGTGTGTGTGTGTGTGTGTGTGTGTGTGTGCTTATCTGTGTCCAAAGAGAGGAGGAGAAGGAGTGAGGTAGGACTTCATGGATATGAATGTAGGTGGATCCTAGTGAGTGATCTAATTTCTTTTTTAAAAGCAGTGACAATAAGATAGTTTTATTTTCTCTTCCATTGAATGATGATGAATTAATTACATCTTTCAAACTAACATTTACAAAGAGTATGACAGGATCCTCACCTTTCAGAAAGTCATAGACTATATAGATAAAACCAAGGCTTGTCAGAGGAGAGAAACTTTGCGTTGAGTCTTGAAAGGTGGGAGGGGGGAAGGAAGAGTTGAAAGATGGTTTCATTTAGAAGAAATCCCTCTGGTTTGGAGGCTCGACAGGGAAGGCCTGCTCACCAGGCTAGAGGACCAGGCTGAAACCAAGGATCACCTTTTCTGTCATTACAATGAACAAATTAGTCCTCATCTAAAACGGTGTCAATGCAGTTTCATAGAGCTAGAAGTCTGACACACTTCTTACTGGGCTAAGAGGAAGGTGCCCGCAGGGCCGTGTCACTCTCTGGAGGCTCTGGGGGAGGATCTGTTTCCTGGCCTTTTTCCCGCTGTTAAAGGCTGCCTGCATACCTTGGCTCCCTTCATCCACCATCAACACAGCCATGTTGCAGCTCTCTGACCTTCCTGCCATTGTCACATCTCTCTCTGTCTCTCATCCACTATTGCTTTTAAGGGCTAATGTGGGGCCTACCTGGATACTTCATGAATTTCCCCATTCAAACTCCATGTCTGCATAGATAGTATATTCACGGGTTCTGGAGATCTTGGAGGGGGCATTCTTCTTTGTTTCTGTTCTTACACTTGCAAGGTAAAACCAACAATTGAAGCTTGAAACCTTTTTTTACTAGGGCCAGTGAATTTCTACAAATTAAGTAGTTCCTTTGGAACTTATATTCCTTTGCTTGGTTCCAATACCCTTGGCCATGGCTTGCTTTAGTTCCAGTGGCCAAAAGCAATTCCATCTATTAGAGATCACGAATCATGTTTCTCTTGCTCTCTTTCTTTCTCTTTTTCAGTTGTTCTTTGCTTAGAAGATACCATTTTTCTGCAGAAGCCAATTCAAGTCAACAGATAGTCTTCAAGTGGCTAAAGAATCCCAGGTTCCACGGGTGGGAATAGGGGAAAGGCAAAGAAGTAGTACTTGCTTCAAAGAACTCACAATCCAGTACACAAAAATACAGCAAACCCCGCATCAGTGTTAGCTTTCATTCATATACATAAGCAGATGCATGCTGCTGCTGCTAAGTCGCTTCAGTCGTGTCCAACTCTGTGTGACCCCACAGACAGCAGCCCACCAGGCTCCCCCGTCCCTGGGATTCTCCAGGCAAGAACACTGGAGTGGGTTGCCATTTCCTTCTCCAGTGCATTAAAGTGAAAAGTGAAAGTGAAGCCGCTCAGTCGTGTCCGACTCTTAGCGACCCCCTGGACTGCAGCCTACCAGGCTCCTCCGNGCTGTCTCTTATACACATCTAGATGTGTATAAGAGACAGCTCCAGGCAAGAACACTGGAGTGGGTTGCCATTTCCTTCTCCAATGCATGAAAGTGAAAAGTGAAAGGGAAGGCGCTCAGTCGTGTCCGACTCTTAGTGACCCCATGGACTGCAGCCTACCAGGCTCCTCCGTCCATGGGATTTTCCAGGCAAGAGTACTGGAGTGGGGTGTCATTGCCTTCTTCATAAAAAAAAGTAAGTAAAGTCACTCAGTCATGTCCGACTCTTTGTGACCCCCAGGACTGCAACCCACCAGGCTTCTCCGTCCATGGGATTCTCCAGGCAAGTATACTGGAGTGGGTTGCCATTTCTTCCCAACCCAGGGATCGAACCCAGGTCTCCCGCATTGGAGGCAGACGCTTTAACCTCTGAGCCACCAGGGAAGCCCGCCTTCTTCATAGTAGAAGGAAATTTAAGTCTTTTAAGTGTGTCTGAGTTCTGAGCTCATTGTTGGAGACTGAGACGCAGAGTCAGGTTATGGAGGATCAAAAGTCTCTCAAGGGAGAGAATAAGTCTGGAACTTCATAGTGGCTTTGACTGTTACAAAAACCAAGGAGACCATCAACTTTCAAAAGACTTCAACTTAAAGATTACGCGTTTCTTTAAACACAGTGGCGAGTTGGGGCCTGATCTCCTCTTTTCCTGACCTTGCTTGTGCAGATCTTGCATGAGCAACTCTCTTTGATTTTCTGTCTCTCACAAGCCCTGCAGTTCCATTTTTCTCAATTTTATAGATTGCCGACTTACTTTGAAAAGTGTTTTGTGGAGCAAGGAAAAATTTGGAAAGTTTTACCCACATAATGGGAAGAATATAGAGGAAGACAGACTCCCAGTGGGAGGAGACTAGCGAGGTTTTGTACGGAAATAATACTGTATTGCCATTGACTTCCAACACCACATCTTAGCCCTCAGTTAAAACAAAGTGAGTCAAAAACTGCTGGAATTTGGCTTGAAAGAAAACAGATTCCAGCTAGGCAAGTTCATAGTAAACCTGGGAATAAATAACCTACTGGATGGCACATATTAAGGACTATCAAGCCATATGCTGAAGCTAGAAGCTCAATTTAATGACTCTGTGGCAAGGACTAAGAGATTAAGAGGTAAAGCCTCAATGAGAGGGGTAAAAAGACCAATGGTGGAGGAAGAGAGGTGGTTAGTGAGGCCTCTTAGCTGTCCAGATGAGAAATGGAGGTATTATTAGCTGATTTCCTCCAAGTAGTTTCCATTAAGTCTCCTGAAAAAGTATTAGAGCGAAATGAGAGATGAGATGTACCAAAGGAGAGAAATCCATAGAGAGGACAAATGGAAAAGCACAGAAATCACTATTTATGCAGAAAAATGAGACAGCCCATATTATTCTTTTACTCTAGGTAAGATTTATATTATTAATGACTCTGTTTATATACTGCCTCCCTTTCCTTGTTTAGTGAATTTAAGCACTTAGGAAAAAGAGAGTCACGCCTGGTAAAAGTAGATACTTAATAACTTTCCGTGATGTGCCATCAGCAAATCCGTCTAAGGAAGAAAACAACCTCTGCTAAACCTGGTGGACGCCACCAAACTCTTGTTTTGTTCAAAACGAGCTGCTTCTGAACTTCTGGCTGTGATTTCAGACGGACCAGGTTATTGCCTCTAGCTACTGCCTCTTTTTGCTATATTTCTGCATGATATTTATTTTGACATTTTAATAACGCTCATTTTTGAGAATGAAGCTATCTCTGCTGTTTTATGTGGGCAATGGTTGCAGCTCCCTGAGGACTGCTTAAATGAAGCTCTTTTGTATCTGAATAAATTGATGATGCTCAGTAACTGTATTTGAAAGGCACTGTTATACATGTAAATAATTTGCCCTCTGGTGGGTAATGAATAAGGTCACTGGATTTGGCAGCAGTACTCTTCATAACTCATCATAGCTGTCCAGGGTCTGTGCATGATAGATACACAAAAATGTTCCCAAGAATGCCTACCTAGCCCGTGCTGTAATTTTCAGACGAGCCATTTCCCACAGTAGCGCTGGCTCACGTGGGTTTAATAGATTAGCGTCTTGTTTAAGGGCTGTAAACAAATGCCTTCAGGAGCCAGATAGTAGCAAGGCTGTCTGAAATAGCCTGATACAGGATAATAAGGAGTATTGGAGCCTGTGGAGAACCAGAGAATACATCTTATACCTAAAAGCCTTCACATCCAAAAATAAAACAAAACATTCTTTGACTACAAATCTTTGTTTGCAAGCTAAAACAGAACTATAGGCTCTCAGTTGCCAGCCCTTGGATTGAAAGTTGGATTGTTTTATACCATGCCGAGGGACCCGCCCATGCTGGATTCACTTTTATTTCATATTGGACATACTCAATTACCACTTACTGGACAACTGGCTATTTTTCCCAAGAAAAGACGGCTATTACTGTGTTCACTAGAAATACATATCTTATTGCCGTTGAGAGGTGGCTGGCTTTGAATTATGACTTTAAACAGTCATAAGCATGACTGTCATACATATGTGCTGAGCATGTGTTGACGATTTATTTAACTCACTCATGAGGTGAAAGCATAATGGTAAATTTCACTCAGAGAAGAATTTCAGACACTGAGACTGTCTAGTCCCTGAAAGAAGGAGTTCTGAAACAAGGGGCAAAATGTTTTATGTTCGGTAGAGCAAAGAACAGTAACCTTGAAGTTGTCTTTTCTACCAGGCAGAAACCATTTCCATGTCTAGTGGACAAAAATAACTTGAAATTTATCAATCTTCACAAAATTGACACCTGACTTCATGGCATCTGGGCCTCAATCCATATAAATAGGAAGACAGACAAAGGGTATATTCCCTATGTCTGTGCTTTTTAAAAGGTAATGTGTATAAAATAAACTAGAGATCTCGTTACAAGGCAGACTCTGGGCAACTAGGTCTGGAATGGGGCCTGAAATCTGGCATTTCTGATGAGCTCCCAGGTACTGCTGATATACTGGTGGTCCAGAGAAGCAGGTGACCTGGTACATGGGTCTGCCTGTTAGGCAAGGCTCGGGTATGTTTTTCAGAAGGCATATGGCAATCCTTTAGCCTTAGTTTCAGATTCAAGACTTTTCCTAAAAACTGGGTTCACAGGGTATTGCCAGATAAATACTGTGCAGTGTGACCTGAGTTTATTTAGGACTTCTCCTGAACCTGAAAATGGAGCCTTGTGTCTCTGAGTCTCTGTCACTGGTCCCATTTTCTGTGTCTGCTCTCACACTCTCCTGCCACCTGCTTGCTTGCCATATGACTTATGCCATTCAGTTTTACAGGAATGCACACACAGAAACTTGCTGAGCAGGTAAATTGAGGAGCCAGTCCCAGAAGGATTATTGACTTCTCTTTCCCCATCTGTTAGAAGTGTAAAGGGATGCCTGCCCCATGCAGTGCATCCCAGCCCACGATGCAGACGGCTTCAGTTCAGTCTGTTCATTTCTCACATCGTAAAGGCATTTCAAATAGGCAAAGCTGTGCATCATTTGTTGGAGAAAGCAATCAGCAGGAACGCACCACAGATGTTTCCCAAGCAGACTAAATCGGCCTCTGGCCCAGTTAGAATTTTCCCTTTACAGAGAGTTTTAGATCATCCATTCAGTTCTGTCAACTCCAAAACATGTTCCCCTTCATTTCCTGATGAAGAGCTTCTGTCCCTGTCTTGGTGAGGCTAGTGAGCAGAGAGTCTTGGCCAAGGGTAAGGAAGGAACAGCCAGTCGTTTCCATAATGCATTCCCGGAATATTAGTCTCATGAAATGTTATTATGAGCTCTGTGACAGAAGGGATCTATAGACAAATACATTTGGGGAAAACTAGATTAAATGAAATAAACAACCTTGTTTTCAAAGTATTGAGTTTTCAGGGCCTTTCCTAAGATAATGTGCAGAGTGAATCTTATAAGTGATAAAAATTTTATTTTTACAAACTGAAGTTTCTTCCATCTTAAGATGACATTGGTAGTAAGACATATCATTAATAGCTTTTCTTAAAAGGGGAAAAAGATTCAGTTAGCAAATTTTTTTATATTGTTTGTAAGAAGCTCTATTTTAGAAATGTTAAAATGTGAACTTGAAAATTAAGAAAGTACTGGGTTGACCAAAAAATTCATTTGGGTTTTCCCCATGTTACAGAAAAACCTGAACAAACTTTTTGGCCAACCCAGTAATTAGATGGTTGCTAAAGTCTCTTTTCATGGAAGACATATTCGCATCCCAAGCTATTAACATTCCAAGGAGCACAGTTTAGGAGATACAAGTCTAGATGTTCTTTTGAAAGTATGAGATTCATTGTCAGCAGAATCTCTGAATGAAAAAAAAAATCACCAGCTAATTTTTTTTGTAAGAAAGGACTGTCAAAAAATGAACAATATAGGGTACTGTTTATACTTTATAAAAACAACTAATTTATTTGTTCCAAGTAAAAAGTTTGCATTATTTGGGGCTTTTGATGGCTGTAAATGAAGTGTGTTTGAATTTCCAGGTATAACTAGGACTTTCTCTTGCTGAGAGTGGTAATGAAATGTACAGTCAGCTTTAAACTAACAATTGACTGTAATTCACATTAGAAGTGTAATCATAAAGGGAACATTAGTTTGTGAATTGCTAATGAATATTTTCCCATCTGTGGAGGACATTAGCTTGTTACCCCATCTCTTATGAGTTTGCCTACCTGGCTGGGCATGGGAGCTTGCAGCTTTTAAAAAGCTTATGCCCAGTTCTACTTCTTTCTGAAATGTATTACATTAAAAATGACCATTTAATAGCTCTACAGAAAGCTTGAAATAAGCCCCAGGCTTATTTATTCCATGTAGAGTCTTTGAACTAGTTTAGGCATTTGGATCATTTGATACAAAGCTGACAAAAAGCTGGAAGGAATGCACATTTACATATTCTTAATTGAGATGTTTGGGTGGATGATGAGTTAGTGTGCTATTTCTGAGAGTAACTTAATTAAAAATTAATAATATCTATTCCAACTCATTACTTTCACTTTTATGTATTCTCTGCATAGAGAAGAGTGGTCTTGCCCTGCAAGGAGCTCTATATTTCTTCAACCAGCCCCTTAGAGCTTCACTTCGGTCATTTGTCTTTTTTTTTTTTCCCCACCCCTGCCCTTGGTCTTTTTCTCACCCGAGTGCTCCAAGGCCATTCTTTCTTCTGACTATACTCTCTCCTGAGATTGTTGGTTATTGTAAGGCTATTCTGCACTATCTGTGTATGTTTCACTTACAATATTCATGGTTGCTATTATAGGTGTTCGTCATCTATTTATATTATGATGAGAACGCCATCGTTACTGGGAATTAAAAAGTGAGCTCTACATTGCTCACTATGTTTAGAAACAAATCTATTTGCAGTTCGGAATAGTCATCCATTTTTGCAACTCAAATCTTTGTTCATCATTTTATAACTGTATCCTAGGGGCTTCAGAGAGCCATCATATAACTGCAGATGAGTGGGGGAAAAAAAAACCAACCCAACAGCTTATTTTAGATATTTGGAAACTCATAAAGTTAGAGCTGCTTCAGTAACTGTTCATCCTGTTTGTGTGTTAAGCTCTGTGCCCAGTTGACTTTATCCTCAAGGATCACTGCAAGCCAGGAGTTGGGGTCTCAGAACTTGATGAAGTTACTAGATGGATGGTTTGGTGGGCAGTGCATGGTGTGGGGTAATGCTGTGGGAAGGGTCTGAACCTGAAGTGAGCCCGATGGGGTTTGGGTGCCAGCTTTGTTTTTTTCTAACTGTATTGAGATGTAATTGATCAACCTTGTATAAGTGATATACTTATCTGTTGCAAAATGGTTTCCATGATAGTGATGGCTAACACCTGAATCTCCTCATATAATTGCCATTTCTTTTTTGTGGTGAGAATGTTTAAGATCTACTGTCTTAGCAACTTTGAAGTACATAACACAGTATTATTAACTATTATCACTGTTCTATACATTAGATCCCCAGGACTTACTTGTCTTATGGCTGGAGGTTTCTATCCTTTGATCTGTATCTCCCTTTCCCCCGATCCCATCTTCTGGTAAAGTGAAGTAAAAGTGCAAGTCGCTCAGTTGTGTCTGACTCTTCGCAACCCCATGGACTATACTATCCATGGAATTCTCCAGGCCAGAACACTGGAGCAGGTGGCCATTCCCTTCTCCAGGGGATCTTCCCAATCCGGAGACTGAACCTGGGTCTCCCTGATTGCATGTGGATTCTTTATCAGCTGAGCCACCAGGGAAGCAACTACCATTCTAATTTGTGTTTCGGTGAGTTCAGTTTTTTTAGAATCCACATATAAGTGATATTATGGATATTTGTCTTTCTCTGAGTTATTTTACTTAGTGTAATATCTTCACGGTCCATCAATGTTGTTGCAAATGACAGGATTTCCTCCTTTCTCATGGCTGAATAGTATTTCACTGTGTGTGTGTGTGTGTGTGTGTGTGTGTGTGTGTGTGTGTGACTGACTTCCCAAGTGGCACTAGTGTTAAAGAACCTGCCTGACAATGCAAGAGGTGTAAGAGATGCAGATCCCTGGGTTGGAAAGATCCCCTGGAGGAGGGCATGGCAACCCATTTCAGTATTCTTGCCTGAAGAATCCCATGGACAGAGGAGCCTAGTGGGCTACAGTCCATAGGGTTGTAAAGAGTTAGACGTGACTGAGGTGACTTACTGTGTATATATGTATACATCTCACATTTTTATCCACTAGTCCACAAATGGACACTCAGATTGTTTTCATATTTTGGCTATTTCAGATAATGCTGTGATGAACATGGAGTGCAGACACCTCTTGAAATCTTGCTTTCATTTCCTTTGATAATATGCCCAGAAGAACTTCTGGATCATATAGTAGTTCTGTTTGCAATTTTTGGAGGTAACTTCATAATGTTTTTCACAGTGTCTGCACCAGTTTACATTCCCACCAGGAGCACAGAATGATTCTCTTTTCTCCACATCCTTGTGGATACCTGGGTCTTATCTTTTGGTGACCTGAGTACCAGCTCTGTTACTTCTTGATCTTATACTCAGGGACCAACTATGTTCCCTTTTTGTGCCTCAAATGTCTTCTTTAAAATGGAGATTTTCTTCTACCACTCTATGCTGAATGAGGATCATATGAGATGAAATACTTCTGTGATGTATGCTGTATTGTGTAATATATCACATCGACATATGATATTAATCTCACTGCTGCTGCTGCTAAATCGCTTCAGTCGTGTCCAAAACTCTGTGCAACCCCATAGACGGCAGCCCACCAGGTCACTCCCCAAATCCAAACTGCACCAGAGGAGTTATATTGTTGATTAATTTCAAAGTCATTTCAAGCCCCTAAATCCTCTAGCTCCTCACACAGAGCTAAATTCTTCCTGTGATTCAAAAGCACTGACATTGAGTTCCATCTTACTTTTTCTGCTCAAAGTAAGCTGGAATGCATTCTTCAGGCACAGATTTGTGCAGTCATTTTAATTTCCATAAAGATGTAGAGAAGAAGGAATTTTCTAGTTTAACAACAATAAAGTAGGTTTTCAAAATCTTAGGCTTATATTAACAGAAATATTGGTGGTGTAATTCCATTTCTAGCAAAAGCAGAGAGAGGTGATTGGGATTTTTTTTTTATGAAGAAGAATAGCGAAAGTAATGTTATATTGAACTATAGGAATTTAATTACCCCATTCCACAAATGTAGTTTTCAAATAAAGGAGTCAAAAGATTTTCCAGAGCTATTCTTCTGAACAGTGATATAAAAACCCAGAACGCATTTAGTAGATGTAAAATGCATTACTGTACATTATGATCCATGGTGAAAGAAAGCATAATAAGAAACGCGACATGAGACTGAACACATGTTGATTAAAAGTCTCTTTGCTCCCTTTGTAGAAATATTGTAATTGGCTTAGAATTTTATATATTTGTCACTGTGAGAGTGGGCTTTTCTGGAACATTTCTGATGGGTGGATTTAATCCTGGGGAGAAGGCTCCCAGAAAATGGAAATACTATCATTTGAGGGCGGGGTAGGTGTGACGTAAGAACTGCCAGGAGGCTGGGAAGGAATAAATCACGGCGGGACCCTCATCCTTCTTTAAACAGTCTTAAAGTCTGTCCTTTACAGTGTCTATAAAACATCATGAAAATTGCTAAGACGGTAAACCCTAAGAATTCTCATCACAAGGAAAAACACTATTTTCTTTTTCTTTTGTCTATATGAGATGGGGTTGCAAGGAGTCACACATGACTGAGCAACTTTCACATACATACATACGCATGAGATGATAGATGAGATGCTAACTAACTTCTTATAGTAATCATTCACAACATATGTAAGTCAAACCATTTTGCTGTACCCCTTAAATGTATACAGTGAAATATGTTGATTATGTGTCAATAAAACTGGAAAAATACCCCATTCCCTCAGCAATGAAGAGAAGTGGGGGGGAGGGTGAATTAGGGACTCCTCTATTGAGAAGTCTTTACAAAAACCTTTGTTTCTCTTTGTTATTATACAAGTGACGCAACATATGTAAGTCAAACCATTTTGCTGTACCCCTTAAATGTATACAGTGAAATATGTTGATTATGTGTCAATAAAACTGGAAAAATACCCCATTCCCTCAGCAATGAAGAGAAGTGGGGGGGAGGGTGAATTAGGGACTCCTCTATTGAGAAGTCTTTACAAAAACCTTTGTTTCTCTTTGTTATTATACAAGTGACGCATATTCACTGTAGGAAATTTTTTAAAATGGATAAGCAAGGAAAATAAAGATCATTTGTAATATCACAGCAGCAATAACCAGTGTTAACAATTTGGTGTATAACCTCCTAGTTTTTCTGAAAAGTTATTTAGCCACGGCAAACAAGAACTTGGTAAAGGGGAGTCCTGGCTTTGGAAAAAGAAGCAGCAAGATGTTGATCCATTCATCAAACACTTTTGCTGTCAGGAGAGACTTTACCTTTTATATCAACAGAAGAAAAAATAAATTGGAAGTACTCTAGAAATATGGAGATTATGATTTTTCACTCAGCTAATTTGCACAGTGCTTTAATGAACATCAGATGCAGCTAATGAAAAAAGTTAGCACTTTTTAAAATAAGAAAATTGATTTTCATATATCTTTTAAACTTCAGTCTTCAAAATTTGCATTATTCTTGTCCCCAAATTAGTGATTGCTATTGTTATCTAACCAATATTCACCCCTCCTACTGTTTTTATTTTTTGATAAGATCATGAACATCTTTACCCAGAGCCCTTAATCTCAGATAATCATACAGGTAAGGAGGAAATGGAAAGCTGGAATGAAATAGAGTGAACGCTCCTATGTATGAGGGTTTTTATTGAGCACTTTAGGGACTTGCTAGCAAGGCAGTATAGTGTAGTAGGTATTCAGACTGCAGGCTTCAAGGTCAAATTATGTGACTTCACGTCTGGCCGTATCGCTTACTGGTTGGATAACCTTGGATAAATTAGTTAGCCTCTCTGTGCCCTAGTTTCTTCAACATTAAAATTAGAATAGTAATACTATCAAGTCTTGCTGCACTATTGGGGATTCATAAGATAAGGCATTGTAAAGCTGCTTAGCACAGAGCTAGATATTCAATAAATACCAGCTAGAGTATTTGACAAATTGCACTCAAGTTGCACTAGGTGGTCAAGTCAGTCAAACTCAAGTGCAGGAAAAACCCCTGGAGGGAACTGTGACTCTTCTGGTGATCTTGATCAGTTCTCTGACTTTCAAGTGAACTCAGGTTTTCGCTTCTGAAATGCAGGCTGCGCGGTTTATATTACAAAGGGGTCTAGATGGACCAGCATGCTGCTTTGCAATGTAAGGTATTTTAACCATAAATTATAAAGGGAAGGCCTCCTCCAAACTATGTCAAACTGCTCCCTGGGGATGGAAGAGGCCTCCTTGGAGCTAATAGCACACCTCCCCCGAGTGAGCATAGAGAAAGGCAAGTTGCAGGAAACAGCTGGGGAGAAAAAAAATGAATAAATACTGTCTGTGCCAATGAGGGCACGTGAAATAATGAATTCCTGACTTAAACTTCTCAAGCAGATTAGGAGGGATGCTGTTCATTGGTACATGCAGCACTGCCTTAACAGCTCAGTTCAGTTCAGTCATTCAGTCGTCTCTGACTCTTTGCGACCCCATGGACTGTAGCAAGTCAGGCCTCCCTGTCCATCACCAACTCCCGGAGTTTCCTCAAACTCACGTCCATCGAGTTGGTGATGCCATCCAACCATCTCATCCTCTATCGTCCCCTTCTCCTCCTGCCCTCAATCTTTCCTAGCATCAGGATCTTTTCAAATGAGTCAGCTCTTCACATCAGGTGGCCAAAGTATTGGAGTTTCAGCTTCAGCATCAGTCCTTCCAATGAAAATTCAGGACTGATTTCCTTTAGGATGGACTGATTGGATCTCTTTGCAGTCCAAGGGACTCTCAAGAGTCTTCTCCAACACCATAGTTCAAAAGCATCAATTCTTCAGAGCTCAGCCTTCTTCACAGTCCAACTCTCACATCCATACATGACCACTAGAAAAACCATAGCCTTGACTAGACTGACCTTTGTTGGCAAAGTAATGTCTCTGCTTTTCAATATGGTATCTAGGTTGGTCATAACTTTTCTTCCAAGGAGTAAGTGTCTTTCAATTTCGTGGCTGCAATCACCATCTGCAGTGATTTTGGAGCCC
>SJYX01012211.1:0-17328 GCA_006410675.1 Oreotragus oreotragus | reverse complement strand
ATATTTCTCCCAGCAATCTTGATTCCAGCTTGTGATTCATCCACCCCAGCATTTCTCATGATGTATTTACATATAAGTTAAATAAGCAGGGTGACAGTATACAGCCTTGACGTAGTCCTTTTCCTATTTGGAACCAGTCTGTTGTTCCATGTCCAGTTGTAACTGTTGCTTCCTGACCTGCATATAGGTTTCTCAGGAGCAGGTTAGGTGGTTTGCTATTCCCATCTCTTTCAGAACTTTCCCCAGTTTATTGTGATCCACACAGTCAAAGGCTTTGGCATAGTCAAAGCAGAAATAGATGTTTTTCTTGAACTCTTGTGCTTTTTCAGTGATCCTTTAGCAAATCTATTTTGTGCCCATCAAATAACGCATCTGTATCCAGTGTAAGTAGATTGCTGTAGTTTAAAGCAATACAATGTAGTATTTGGTTCGGGGCTTTGCAATATGATTTTTTAACATAAACATGATATGTTTTATTTCCAGTGCAGCCTGTCTTGTCATAGTCTCGGCTCTCCCGAGCTTAGCTGTAGTGCTGTTCTTCCTTGGCAAGATTCAAAAGCCTGGGCTTCCGGACATGGCTGGTTTCTAGTGTGTGCTCCTGCTGGCTCCTGATACGTCTGTGATGCGCTCCTTGACTGACGCGAGACCCAGTGCAAGCCAGGCCAGGATATCTGTAGGCAAGCTGGATGGGCATCCATCTTTCCAGGAACCCACCAAGCTCAAGTGCCACAAGGTGAATACACATCAACCCTAGGGCCTGCAGTCACCAAGAACAGAAGTGAACAGTATGGTGTAGTGCAAACAGCACAGACAGTGGGGGTCAAGCGCAACTAATTCCAGCCCAGTTCTGCCACCCCTGACCTTGCGCAAGTAACTCCACCTGTTTTCCCATCTTTACAATGGGGGGATTTAGGTCTGGTTGTTGTTCAGTTCAGTCACTCAGTTGTGCCCGACTCTGTGACCCCATGGATGGCCTGCAGCACGCCAGGCTTCCCTGGCCTTCACCATCTCCCAGAGTTTGCTCAAACTCGTGTCCGTTGAGTTGATGATGCCATCCAACCATCTCATCCTCTGTCGTCCCCTTCTCCTCCTGCCTTCAATCTTTCCCAGCATCAGGGTCTTTTCCAGTGAGTCAGCTCTTTGCATCAGGTGGCCAAGGTACTGGAGCTTCAGTTTCAGCATCTGTCCTTCCAGTGAATTAGCACTGGTACATAGTAAGGGTTCAATAAGTGTTATTCATTTATTTTTCTCCATTTTACAGACAAGAAACCTAAGACTCAGAGAGGCTACATAACTTTCCTAAAGTCAAGGAAATGGCAGAGCCTGCCTTTGAACCTTGGCCTTTCGCTCCAAAGTTAAACGCTCAAACCACCCTGTCATGTTACTGGCACACTGACTGCCTCTGTGGGTTGTAATGAACACCGTGTAATGCATTTAGTATGGTGGTAGGGTGTGAAGTGAAGTGAAGTCGCTCAGTCGTGTCCGACTCTTTGCTATCCCATGGACTGTAGCCTACTGGGCTCCTCCATCCATGGGATTTTCCAGGCAAGAATACTGGAGTGGGGTGCCATTTCCTTCTCCAGGGGAACTTCCCAACCCAGGGCTCGAACCTGGGTCTTCTGCATTGTAGGCAGACGCTTTACCGTCTGAGCCACAAGGGTGATAGTCATTGTNTCCATCCATGGGATTTTCCAGGCAAGAATACTGGAGTGGGGTGCCATTTCCTTCTCCAGGGGAACTTCCCAACCCAGGGCTCGAACCTGGGTCTTCTGCATTGTAGGCAGACGCTTTACCGTCTGAGCCACAAGGGTGATAGTCATTGTTATTAGAGGTAGGGGAGCTCAACTAAGCTGAAATTCTACTTAGAGGTTCAGTTACCTATAGACCTTCATTGTGGCAGGGACCCCAATTCATAGGTAAATCTTTTCAACCCCATTTGCACATAGAGATGGTTAGTGTCGACTCTGAGTGTGAGAGATGATGATGATCATGGTCTTGGTTAGTGACTGGAAAAGAAACATGACATCATTAATAAAAACTTAATATAGAGGACAGCTCAGTGCAACGGGGCAGTGAAAATGGCTCTCTCCACTCAATGTACTTTTCTCTTCAGTTTTCAGACACATAATCATTTCCCAAGATCCTTGGCCTTGCCTGGAAAGAAATAGGTGAGAAAATGCCAGCTCTCTAGTCCTGATGTCTGGGAGGGTGTTGCTTTTCCTAACACAAGGATAAAAATAAAATGACCCTTTAAAGGTGGTGGTGACTACCCTCGGCTTACTTGGGAGGCAGTAAAAAGCTTATTCTTCCTACAAGCATCTGAGAGCCTATCTTAGAATTGCCACATCTTGGGAGAATGTGTGATCTGAGGCAGAATGTTCTCAGGCATGCAGAAGGATGTATGGCTGAAAATGTGCTCATCAGTTTTCTTCTCCTTCAAGGAGCTCAGAATTGCTTAGGTTATAAAAGTCAGTTCTTCGGCACTTCCAAATCTATAGCTTTTGCTTAAGTAGGCCTTCCGTGCACAGTAGATTCAGTTCAGTTCAGTTCAGTCGCTCAGTCGTGTCTGACTCTTTGCGACCCCATGAATCGCAGCACGCCAAGCCTCCCTGTCCATCACCATCTCCCGGAGTTCACTCAGACTCACGTCCATTGAGTCTGTGATGCCATCCAGCCATCTCATCCTCAGTTGTCCCCTTCTCCTCCTGCTCCCAGTCCCTCCCAGCATCAGAGTCTTTTCCAATGAGTCAACTCTTCGCATGAGGTGGCCAAAGTACTGGAGTTTCAGCTTTAGCATCAGTCCTTCCAAAGAAATCCCAGGGTTGATCTCCTTCAGAATGGACTGGTTGGATCTCCTTGCAGTCCAAGGGACTCTCAGGAGTCTTCTTCAACACCACAGTTCAAAAGCATCAATTCTTCGATGCTCAGCCTTCTTCACAGTCCAACTCTCATATCCATACATGACCACAGGAAAAACCATAGCCTTGACTAGGCGGACCTTAGTCGGCAAAGTAATGTCTCTGCTTTTGAATCGACTATGTAGGTTGGTCATAACTTTTCTTCNAGAAATAGATGTTTTTCTGGAACTCTCTTGCTTTTTCCATGATCCAGCGGATGTTGGCAATTTGATCTGAGCATGAACGCACAGTTATATTGTAAGTTCAAAAAAGGGTCATTTGGAAAAAAGATGGAATTGCCCTAAAAGAAGAGAGCCAAACTCTGTGGATCACTTTGTTTTGGAGATGGTTCACGGAGGCTCATGCAGAATCTGGAGTCCAAGCAGTAATACTGAATGTAAGACCAGCTTTTCATTTGTGAACCCAAAGACCTGAAGGTTCAGAAGTCACTGAAAAGGAGCCTATGTGTATTCCTCATGCCCTTTTCAAAGTGCTACAGAATTTGGTAAAACAGAGTTGGACGGATGATCATCTCACAGGTTTATTTCCGGAAGAAAATAGCATCTGTCTGATCTCATGTGTTATCAGCTGGTCAATGAAGGTCCAGGCAGGGGTGCTGATAGAAGTTCCTTGTGGGTGCTCAGGGTACTTCAGGGGCTGGATTGAGCACGAACCCCTCCATACTCTGACCAAGCACAGTTAGTGTTTTTCTTGCCTTCTTTCCAGTTGGCTACAGTCTTAGAAACGGCAAACTGAAAAGCTTTCCTCTCAGATGTCAGAAACAGTGAATTTTCAGAATTGTTCCTAGTCATGACGGAGGCCGGAAGCCACGTAGCCACAGGACTGTTCAGCTTCCAGAAGGAGACACCTGCCAATCAGCCTGCATGCCGGGTCCCGAAGGCCCCCTCCTTCCTCACTGGCTTGGAGGACCCTCGGCTTTCGGTGAATGAGGTGTAGAGAGAGGTCAAGGGACCGATGCATTTCTGAAGGTATAGGTTAAAAATGATTCGATGGCTACAGTCGTGGGATTTTCATCTTTTCAAAGAGTCTGTAATGTTGGAAAGGGTGCTGAGGGGAGTACTTACTGATCTGGGAGATCGGTGTGGACCCTGTTGGCCTAGCCTGCTGGGAAATTCTTCTCCGCTCACTGTTTCCTCCCTGCCTTCAGTATTTGCTGGGCACCCGCTACATGTCAGGTGGAAGGCAGGAGACCAGCCATGAAACAGCAGCAATGACAAACACAAGGTTTTTTGTGTTTGCCTTGCCCTGAGTCTGGAGGAGGGAGCGGCAGGAAGACTGGAAGTTTCTGTCTGGCTCTGTAAGCGCATCTTCTTCGGGCAGACCAGCAGGAAGTAGGCAGAGGGGCTGAACATGATGAGAGCATCCTTGGCAGAGGGAGGGCGGTCTTCTAAGGCTTAGGTGGCAAGCTGGAAAGAGCACATCCATCCACACAGCTGCAAATAGTTTTGGGGGACCAGAGTGGTAGCAGGGTGGTCAGCAGGGAGGGCGGGCAGGCTGCAGTTGAGGCGGCAGGAGGCAGGGGCCCTAAGTCCTTGAGGGTCTTTCCTTCTGTCTTTATTTGTCTTGGGCTGTGCTGGATCGTCTCGCTGGGTGGGCTGTCTCTGGTGATGGCATGTGGACCGCTCATCGCGGTGGCCTCTCCTATTGCAGAGCGCGGCTTCTGGGGCGCTCAGACTTCAGTAGTTGCTGTTCAAGGCCCGGTAGTTGATGTTGGTGGGCTCTGGGGCCTGGATAGTGTATTTGTGGCACATGCGTGGGCTTAGTTGCCCCAAGGCATGTGGGATCTCAGTTTCTGGACCGGGATTGAACCCGTGTCCCCTGCATTGACAGGTGGATTCTTAACCACTGGACCACCAGGGAAGTCCCATGGGTCTTTATTGCCATATGAAATATGACCTGTACGCTAGGCTGGTGGGGACAGTGCTGATTTGTAACTGGGTCACCACATGGCCCTTGTGACCTGATATTGAGCCCTGGGGGTGGAGGCTGTGGAGTGGATCCTGTTGGAGTTTAGGCGTGGACCGGTGGCTCAGGTGGCCCAGATGTTGGGTGAATGCTTCTCATTCCTGTTAGTCCATGAGCAGGAGGCAGGGGATAGAGATTTTTTTTCTTTTTCTAATTAAAAAATACCATTAAAGCCTGATATAAAAAGTTGTAAATGTAAAACGATACCAAATCACGTGGTATTTGAAGGTGAAAATGCTCTCAGATAAACTGAACAGGGGCCATAAAACTGAAGCGGTCAGAGGGCACTTAAACAAACCATCCATTTGTTCTTATAAGCAACCCAAGAGATAGAGGCAAGGGTAGTTAAACAGATAGAAAAATCTTGCCGAAAACAATGCTGCTTGAAAATCGCCAATGTCGATGTAGTTTTCAATAGAAGTTGTTTTCTGCTGACGTTTCTTAATCCTCCCTATGGATGTGCCTCTTATATTTGATGATCAATTTTCTACAAGGTTTGCCATAATGTTTCCTCAGAGCCTAGGTTTTTACATTTTAATTCATTCTGTGGCTGCTCTTGACCTAAGACAGTGTATGCTGTTTTCACAATTCAGGGTCACTGTTTTCTAGCTGACAAGATGATACTCAAATCCCAACCTTCCTCTTTTTCTCAACTTCTTTTTGTCTGTCTTGGTTTGAGGAGAACCACTGGCAAAAGAGGCAGTCTCTACTACTCCAGTGGAGCCTGTGAGCCGATCCTGTCCATAATCTGATTTACCTTTAACTTCCTGTTCTTCACATTTTGGGTTCCCAAATATCACCAGCCCCCAGGCCCTTGGTGTTGCTCTTTCCAGCAGCTTCCTCTTTTCCTGAAGCTCATCTGAGATCCCATTTATCCTTCAAAGTCCAGCAGAAGCTTCATGTTCCTCATTTTCTGAGACAGATAAGCCACGCTGCAGTTTCAAGACAGAAATGTGTGATGGCATTAAGACAGCAGAACTTTATTATTCCCTGGTGGCTCAGAGGTTAAAGCGTCTGCCTGCAATGCGGGAGACCTGGGTTCGATCCCTCGGTTGGGAAGATTCCCCTGGAGAAGGAAATGGCAACCCACTCCAGTATTCTTGCCTGGAGAATCCCATGGACGGAGGAGCCCGGTGGGCTACAGTTCACGGGGCCGCAAAGAGTCGGACACGACTGAGTGCTTTCACTTTCACTTTTTATTATACGTCTTGTCTACCTGTTTGTGTTGTACCTTTCTTGAGACCATATCTTTGACTACTTTTGTAACCTCCAGTAGAGCTTGACACAGTAGAACTGGGCAAATATAAATTTAAAAAATGCATTAAGTTGTGATCTGCTATAGTAGTTTTCATTTAGGGGCTTGTGGTAAAATATGAGTGTGGCGATCTAAGGATGGTTATAATCCTGTAGTCATCTCGATGATGATACTAGAATCTAGACAGCAGCTGGCCCCCAAATCTGTGAACACAGGGCGAAGACTTTTGCCAAAACACTCCTTTTACCACCGGGAGGCTTCGAGATGGGGTGCCTCACACAGGGCTCGTGGTTACAGAGTGGCTGCCGCCTGGGACTGCAAAAGACCAGTGTCTTCCAGCTCTAAGTGTCTAGCATTTCTTACACTTTTGTTTCACACAGGACTAGCCCAGGGTCAGCTAATGAAGACTGCTAATCACCATTTCCCCCACTTTCTGCTTTTCTGAAGCTCAGTTCCAGAGATTGTGCCCAGCCAGGAATACTTGCTCTGCAAACAAAGCCTGGGGGTAATAATCATTGCACCCTAGTGTGATTTGAGTTTATATGTGACTCTTGGAGTGTTGACAGTTTAAGCGGTCAAAGAAACTGCAATGAAAATGGATGCCTGGGGAGTTTCCTACCTGTGACATTGGACAGATGACCTGTGCAGCTTAAGCAGGGTAGCCTCAACTTCTGCTTTTGTTCCCCCGAGTGGATTTGTATTACCTTCCTGCGTCCATCTCAAAGCTTCCCCCTTACCTATCAAACCTCATTCCTGTCCCAATCCTATTATTATTTGCAATTTATTCAAGATTAAGGGAATTTTGGCTCTAGGTGTGAAGGTACTTGCTGCTTGTAGACTGAAATTCAATGCGGTTAAAATCCAAACTCTAGCAGCTGGCAACAAGTGGTAGAGGAGTGACTGGGACCTGGATCCTCTTCACTTTTTCAGCAGTTTTCCAAATGTCTTCTTTGACATGCCAGTTGTTCGATGGAAAAATGTTAGAGAAAGGGAGGCTGTGAAACACAGAGCTCTTTTTCTGCATTTGTATCTGTACTTACTGAGGTGCGGACCCCCGGTATAAGAGCATCTTTGTGTGGCCTTCCTTTCTGAGACTGATCTTTTTGTGATGACGTAGGTACCAAAGAGAATGACGCTCATCAGACTTGTGTGGGATCAGGGGACAGTAGGTTCAAGCTTCATAGGTACTGAGACCTTATTTTCCAGATCATGAAGAAGTGGTACTGAGGGGAAGGGTGGGGGGGGGTCAGAGCTTGAAATTTCTGGGACTGATCTTTTTGTGATGACGTAGGTACCAAAGAGAATGACGCTCATCAGACTTGTGTGGGATCAGGGGACAGTAGGTTCAAGCTTCATAGGTACTGAGACCTTATTTTCCAGATCATGAAGAAGTGGTACTGAGGGGAAGGGTGGGGGGGTCAGAGCTTGAAAGAGGGCTGGGGTAGTGTGGCTGGCTGGGGGCACTTGGAGAGTGTTCACAGGTGTTTATACCCGTTCTGGACGTGTCTCAGTATTTCAACAAGGACTGCTGTGCTAGTGTGGCGGACTGGTAGTGGCTCTGCATCTGTGAGTGCACTTGTTGAAGAGGAAAGAATGTGGGATCTGAAGTTAGGAAGCTGGAGCGTGACTCCTAACTCTGCCAGCCGTGGGTTCAGGAATCTGGGAAGATTCCTGGATCACTGAGACTCAGCTTTCCCATCTGTACAATGGAAATAATAATAGCTACTCTATTCAGTTGGTAGTAAGGCAGCAGATTTGTAGCAAGACGATGTATGTGTGGACACGTTGTTAATCTGGAGGTCCACTGGCTAAGTTTCCCTGTTATCTTTTTCTTTTTTAAAAATTTATCTCGAATTGGAGGGTAATTGCTTTACAATGTTGTGTTGGCTTCTGCCATACAGCAACGTGGATCAGCCATAAGTGTACACATATCCTCTCCCTCTTGAGCCTCCCTCCCTCTCCCTCTCCCTCCCTCCCCGCAGGCTGTCACAGAGCACGTGTTGCGCTCCCCGTGTTACACAGCAGCTTCCTCTTGGCTATCTGTTTTACACGTGGGGATGTACACGTTCTAATGCTGCTGTCTCAATTCATTCCACTCTCTTCTCCCGCTGTTACTATCATGATTGAACTCTGCTGTTAGGTGAAAACTTCGATTATGAAAGTGTTGAGCGTTGTTTATCCAAGCACCAAATATTGTGTTTCTGTGTCAGATCTGCATTTTATATTTTTCTTGTTCCCTTCTCATGTCAGGGTGTGGACTTAGAAGCTATGTATCTGAAGTTTATTTGAACTGCGTGCTGGATATGGATAAATGGCATCTGAGTGAGGGCCTGAGGGATTCTTTTATATGTAAAGCAAATCAAATTTAGCACATAACTTTTTGTTATGTTTAGCACATCTCAGTTAGGGCTGTTTTAGACATTCTTTGCTCGCTTCTTGTTTCTTGTCTGTCCTGTATATGTGGATGATGGCATCCAGATGTGAAATGATGTATGCGATTACTTAGAAGCATGTGCTACCAGCTCAGTAAAAGCCCCCCACTTTTAGTGAAGGTGGTAGGGAATGTGCATCCCTCACCTGTGCCAGGTCTTCCTTACAGCATGGACTTTTCTCTAGTTGCAGTGCACACGTCTCACTGTGGGGACTTTTCCGGCTGTGGCCTGGGCTCTAGGTGCATGGGGTTCAGTAGTTGCGGCTCCCTGGGCTTTAGAGTACAGGCTCCATAGTTGTGGTGCATGGCCTTAGTTGCTCAGCCTGTGGGATCTTCCTGGACCAGGGATCGAACCTGTGTCCCCTGCATTGACAAGGTCTTCACCATTGAGCTCCCAGGGAAGCCCTCTCAAGCATTTATTAAATGATGTATATAAATAAATTTCCTGAACAAAACGAAAGAAGTAGGATATTTGGGCATCTTTCTAGGACTTTGTGCACCATTTAAATCTAATTTAAGAATGCAGACTAAGTCTCAGGAAGAGGTTATATAATTATTTCAAGGGATGCAGAGAGATGGGAAAGTAGGAGGCAAAAGAACTCTTCCAGAGAAAGATCAGAACAATAAATTTCTTTTTCATCAAGAGAGAAACGTGTGCATGCACGCTCAGTCATGTCTGACTCTTTGTGACTCCATGGACTGTAGCATGCCAGGCTCCTCTGTCCGTGGAATTTTCCAGGCAAGAATACCAGAATGGATTGCCATTTCCTCCTCCAGGGGATCTTCTTGACCCAGGAAATGTCTCTTCAACCTGCGTCTCTGAGGTCTCCTGAATCAGCGGGCAGATTCTTTACCACTGCACCACCTGGGAAGCCCCTTGAAAAAGGTGTACATCTCTTTAATCCCCTAAAGTAGGAAATGGCAACACACTCCAGTATTCTTGCTTGGAAAATTCCATGGACAGAGGAGCCTGGTGGGCTACAGTCCATGGGGTCACAAAGAATCAGAAACGATTGAGCTTGCATGGATGCGCACTCTTTAATCGGAGCATGTGCCTTAGCGAGCGCCTCGGATGTCTAACACGAAACATAAGAAGGGTATTGCAGCGTGTCCTTTTGTAAATCATCATGTGGGATCAGGGCTCTCCAGGCGGCTTGGTGGTGAGGAATCCATTTTCCAATGCAGGAAACACAGGGAAGCATGGGTTTGATCCCTGGGTTGGGAAGGTCCCCTGGAGGAGGAAATGGAAACCCACTCCAGTATCCTTGCCTGGAGGATCCCACGAGCAGAGGAGCCTGGCGGGCTGCAGTCCGTGGGGTCACAAAGAGTCGGGCATGGCCGGGCATGAGCACACACGCGCGTGTGCGATCAGGTGGGTTTTGCCGATGTGCTCAGTGTCAGTGGACTTTGCTCCTTCCTGCTCTCACTGCAGCTCTTTGTTTGAGGCCAGAACATTTGCCAGAATGGTGTCCTACCAGTCGTGAGCTGAAGATGGCAGCATTGGGCGACCTATCTTATATTCCAAAGCGCCTGGTTGCTAGCTGATCCCCTGGCTGCGTTTGGACTTCACACTGTCACAGACCCTCTTCTGCTTAATGACTATGTGTGTGTAAATGACTCTGCTTTTCTTCTAGGGAAGAGGTCCGATCTATCATTCTTGTTTTGGTTTTCAGTTAATGATTATGTGTAATTATATTCAAATAAAATATTTATAAATAATTACATATAATTAGTGGTATGTAAAACTTGAATTCATGAACGTGAGCTTTGATGAAAGGAACCCTTCAATTTGGGAGGTGTTAGTCTTAGTATTATTATTTGTTTCTGTTTAAAAGGCATTAGTGGCCAAGACTCTGCAATTCTCTCTTTTACAGGAGTTCTTTCAGGGCTCAGTTTTTGTTTTTTTAATAATAGGTAGGGTATTTATTTGGTAAGTCTCTAGGGAATATATTACAGATCCACATCTGGTGAGTGCGCTGAGGAAAACCAATTCTAGTTCCTTAAGTTTCAAGAAGCAATTAGCTACCCTTGAATTCTGAAGGGTCTCCAGGGGTCATTCAGTCCAACTCTAAATATGCTTTGCATTTAAAACACAGGCAGGGGCTTCCCTGGTGGTTCAGCGGTTCAGACTACGTGCTTCCAATGCAGGGGAGCAGATTCGATTCCTGGTAGGGGAACTAAGATCCCACATGCCGTATGGCTTGGCCACAAAAAAGAAAAAACCCACTAGGCAGAAGACATGTGTCGTTGTCCTCCTCTCCTCACTGGTGATGTGCTCAGGGTCTTCTGCATTTTGAGGTCGCCACCTAATGAATTTTGAGGCATTAGAAACAGAAAGAGAAAAATTACCCTGAACAAGTCCATAATTCAAATGTTGCCAACATCTCAGCTTCAGGTGCATTTTACCGTTCCTCTTTATCTGTTAGCCACACAGGGAGCTGCAAACGGAAAGCTAGGGAGCAAAGGCTGCAGAAGCAGCGTCTAGGCTCATTCCTTGGTTGAGGAGAGCAGGAAGCCAGAGGGAAAGGCCGATAGGGAATGAGCAGATGGAACTGTGTAAGGTCAGAGTTTCTGGAAGGATTCCCAGATAAGGGATGGGGCCAGACAGCATTCTAAGCAACAAGGAGGAAGAAACCCAGGGGTTCTTTCCTCTGAGGCTACTCCAATTCTAGAAGCACAGGGACCAAAGACACACTGATAGATTTAGCTTAGAATTTTTAGGTGAGTTGATACAGACCTTTCAATTCCTGCCTCATGCTAGATTGGGATGCCAGGTCTATGTGAAAACCATGTGAATGGTGTACCAGATTTTCTCAGGGGCTCTCTCAGTCTACTTTGGTAAACCAAAGTAAACCATAATCATGGTTTGGTAAACCATAATCATGATGATGGATTATGTATACACTGATGTAGTGTACGGAAAATTAAAAATGCTTGTTATAGGCTGACCTAAGTGCTCCTATAGCTGGCTCCACATTTTTATTTTGTTTTCACAAACTCTTCTGTAGTTAATGTTAAGACTCCAAGGATTTCACATCATGTGCTATCGATGCAGCATAAATTAGAGAAATAAGCCAAAAATATACTAAGAAGATTCTAGTTTTCCTGATTTAGCCTTTCATTTCCCCATTTTTTTTTTTTTTCTGGTTGTAAGGGAAAATCATGCATCTATTAATCTTTTACCTGGAAACTTTAAAATGTGACAGATGTTGAGCTCATAAAACAAAGAGCTCTGGATCTCTTAAATATCACCATCCAGACTGATCCAGGATAAATCACTTCATCTCCTTAAACTTGAGTTTTCCTTTTGTTAAAGAGGCTGAACTTCCAGTTCTCTCATTCTATGACTGTATGATCACATCGCCATTGTGCCCAGGATCGTACAAAGATTTTTGAGGACTCACTTGAGGAGTGTATTTTAACTATTCTTTCTCCTTTGCAATTGAAGTGTATTTGACTTATAGTATTATATTAGTTTCATATATACAGTGTAATGATTCAATGTTTCTATACATTACAACATGATCACCACCATAAGTCTAATTACCATATGTCACCATACAAAGTTATTACAGTATTGTTGACTGTATTTCCTGTGCTGTACATTGCATCCTTTTATTTTGATTCTTCTCATGACACATCTTAACATCTCTTATTTTGGATCTTCTCCTGAGGCCTCAGTGACACTGACTTTTTCCAACCTCCTGCTACCGCTGGCCGAAGTCAAGTTCTAAGTGGCTTACCACCTTTGTCTCTTGGCTGCAACTGCCTTCCAACTAGCCTCTCTGCTTCCGCTATTGCCTCCCTACAGTCTATTCTTTACCCAACACCAACATGATCTTTGGAAAAGGAAATCAGAACACATCTTTCTCCTGCCTCAGACCTTCCAATAGCTTCCTGACACCCTTGGAAATACAGATATATCTCTGCCTCAGGCCCTTTGCACTGGCTGTTTATTGGGAACACTGTTTCTCCTAGGTCTTTATACAGTTGGCTTTTTCATATCCTAAAGAAAGGGCCACTTGCAAGCAAGCTGCAGCTTAAACATCCCTCCTGCAGGGAGGCCTTCCCGGACCCCTCCATCTAAAACAGCTATATCCTCTGCTTGATATCTGATGTTGCATGATTTTATGAGTTATATAGCAGATCTCCCCTGACATTATCCTCTAACATATTTTTAATATTTTATTTATTTATGTTCTGCGTTTGGTCTCAGTTACCTCATGTGAGGTCTTTCATTTGCGGCACGTGGATTCTCCAGTTGTGGTGAGTGGGCTCAATAGTTGCAGTGCATGGGCTTAGTTGCTCTACGTGGGATATTAGGTCCCCAACCAGGAATCGAACCTATATCCCCTGAACTGCAAGGTGGATTCTTAACCACTGGACCATCAGGGAAGTCCCCTGTATGTTGATTTTGTTTTCTTTGTCTCACCCCTGTAGCATACCTGCTTTGTGGGATGGGGTACTTTGTTCTCTGCTGGAGCAGAGTTTGGCATACACAGGTTTGTAGGAGTCTTTGTAGAATAAGTAGATGAATGAATGGATGGATGACACAGGCAGGAAAACTACAGCCCAGAGAGGTTGTGGTCACATAGCCAATTAGAAATGAGTATAAGACTCGGGTCTCCTCGTGTGTTTCTTTCCTTTAGATTCTGCTGCCTTATAGCAAGCCTAATTTAGAAATAATTCAGTCACTATTTGTTTATTTATTCACCAACTATTCATGTTTCTGTCACTATTCTACATCAGTTGTTCTCAACCAGGAGCAGTTTTGACCTTCTGGGAACATTACTCAATGTCTAGAGACGTTATTGGTTGTTACAAATGGGGTGGGGGTGCTACTGGCATCAGAGGACTGCTGGGGACAGAGGCCAGGGATGCTGCTGAGCATGCTGCAATGTAGAGAACAGCCCCCCAGAACAAAGAGCTAGCCGTCCTAACGCGTCAATCCTGCGGAGACCGGGAACCTCTGCTCTAGATGAACAGACAGAGCTACCGCTCTCACGGAGTGATAATGGCGTGGGGGAAACATGACAAATAGTACATTTCATACACAAATGAAAACCCATGTCAAAAAGTGATGTGATTGAAAAGAAGCCCAGTCAGAGCAGAGTAAGGAGGAGGCTGGTAGGTGCTGTGGGTGGTGACGAGGTAGGAAGGGCTGTGATTTTAGCTTCTTGGGGAGATAAGTCGGGAAAGTAAGTTTTGCCTCTGGAGGTTCAGCACTGTGACCTGGAATGACCAGTCCTTTAGGTGCAGTCGAGGGCTCCAGCATATCGGCCATTCAAGTTCAGAGGTCATCCACATGTAATAAAAATATAAAATGCTTGGGAGCCAAGGGACATCTTAACCTCCAAATAAAAATACAGCAAACTGCCATAGGCTAGGAATAATTATGATTTTCTGCCCCCTTTCAGGGGGTCTAAATTCTCTTTCTCAGCACCTTCTTCGCTCCATCATCAGTGATACAGGACAGCGTTAATTTGGTGCATCTTTTTTATTGCTCATTGTCAGCCTCTTACTTTACTTTCAGAGCACAAATAATGTAACTGCAGCTCCTCTCAAGAGCATGGTGAGTCATTTGGTTGTACAGAGATTTCTGTTTATCTAGGTTGATTTTGTAGGAACTTAACAGAAGCAAGTGTAGATTTTAGTATCTTGGGGAAACTGCAGTAGTTGATGAAGTTAAAACATGGGTCAATGAAACGGTCCTTACTATATGTGTTTATTGTATACATGTGTAAGTATGTGGGCTTCCCAGCTGGCTCAGTGGTAAAGAATCTGCCTGCCAGTGCAGGAGACATGGGTTTGACCCCTGGATCGGGAAGATCCTCCGGAGAAGGAAATGGCAGCCCACTCCAGTATTCTTGCCTGGGAAATCCCATGGACAGAGGAGCCTGGTGGGCTGCATTCCACGTGGTCGCAAAGAGTCAGACACGACTGGAGTGATTTAGCATGCACGCACACACACGTATAAGTGCACACGTTGACATCCAGTTAAGATTTTGCTAAGAAAATGGTAATTTGGTAGGCACACACTTGTTTTCTTGGACTCTCACCACAATTCTTTACCAAGCACTGGCACATAGTAGGACCTCAACAAATGTTTGCTAAATGAATAAACCAACTGTAAAAGTCAGTTTGGGATTATTGAATTCCAAGTTATTTTTCCACATTTACACAGATTTATTTATGTTACTGAACCACAACTTAGTAAATATAGTAGCATATTCTTATGGCATTATCACTGTGAAAGATTCATTTTTTTATAAACATGTTAAAAATTTTTTAAAAAATCATTGCAAGGGATATGATTTGACTCATAGGGTTTCTGAATCTAGGAAAAATAAGACTCTTAGCAGTTAACGCTTTTCCCATATACCTTTAACCTAGGGAGGGATTATTAGGCAAGAGAATGATGTCAATAAATCTTGATTCGAATTCATTTACATTGACAGTGCTGAAGAAATTATGCACAGTGCACCATTTTATTTTGGTACCCTTTTATTTTACAGAAGAATTTGTTGCCCAGTTCACTGGATGTGTGTCCATTAAAAATTTTTTTTTGCAGTGCTATTTCTTTACGATTGAGTTTGGCCTTTGCAAACAAGAAGGGCAGCTGCGGGCATATGGCGCTGGACTGCTTTCCTCCATTGGAGAATTAAAGGTATGAAGCTGTGAGCAAAATATCCTTCCCAAGCAAACTGGTTCAAGGTCACAGAAAATATTGATTCATCTGTCTGAGCCTCTCTACTCACAGATACCCCATAAATATTTAGTACAGAGGACTTGGCACCTCATATGTGGGTGCTGACCTAACTTTTTACACTTTGGAAAATGGGTCATGCCTTTCTGGGTTTGTGGTGTGACTCAAATGGATGAGCAGCCATGTGCCTGAACCAACAGGAATGACAAATGGATGCTCAGATGTTGGGTAACAAGTGACCGGCCTCAATCTGGTGTTATAAAGTGCGCACGGAGCTAGCAGGGACCCTACTGATATAAAATTTCTTGGTGAGGGTGGCTTGGCTACGCTCGATTCTGTCACCCCCATGGCACCCATGGATTCCCTACCATCTACTTTCCAAAGGGGAATTTGAACTTATTTTAGCTTCTTCACAATTGATGTAAATTAAAATGTTTACGGGCATGTACAATTTAAAAAAAACACTTAAATGTACATGTGTTCAGAGAGGTGTCTAACACAAGCAGTGATGCCTAATGGATGGTGTGTATATATGTAGATATATATGTATTTTTTTGCCTTAAAATACATTAGAATAATTTATTCAGAAATGTTGAGATCTGGGACATTCTGATCATTTAACTATTCCGGTTAATTAAGAATTTCTATCTGTATACCACTGGGGGATTGCAAGTTTTGATGAGTTTAGAATGCATTGTGATATCTGATCTGGAAATGGTACTGAAAATAATTTAATCTTTCTTTGATTACTCTGACTGAGGTCAGGATTATGGACAGTCCTAGGGTTTTTATTTTGAATACTGATATTCATTATCCTTACAGGATATTTATTATCCTGGGATATATATATGTTTACTAGAGTTTTTCAGATGTTTGTACTTTTGAAAGATGCAATTTAGCTGTAGTTTTATTGAGTCCACTCACTTTATGACTTCATTCAATTCTCAGATATTTAGTTGAGCACCTACTATGTGCCACGTACTTGTGCCAGGCATTGAGGGTACAAAGACAAATAGTCATGATGAAGAATAAGAGTATGAAGAAGATAACAGCTCTCTCAAAAGACACTTCAATAAACCTTAGAATTTTAGGTGCAACATATTAACCCACTTAATTCTCCTAGCAACCCAGTAGGATAAGTAACATCGTCATCACAGGTAAGGAACTGAGGTGTGAAGGACAGTAAGGAGCGTGTTTACGGTCCCACAGCCAGTAAGTGTCAGAGGTGGTCCCGAGTCCAGGTGGTGTGAGCTCCAGGATCTGAGCCCGCTGCCTGGGATCCCTGTTAAAGGCAGGTGACATTCTAGTGCAGGAGACAAATGACCGAGGTAACACAGTGTGACAAATGCACCTGTCACATTTTCAGCCACGCCTGGGAAGCCTTCCTGATGAGGGTGCTGCCCATGTGGATGGGTGCTGCCCATGCAGATTCCGGAGGAGTGGGAAGGGTGACTCTGGAGGAGTGGGAAGGGTGACTCTGGAGGAGTGGGAAAGGGAGGTGAGATGCTGGATCAGCCCACTGACCACGGCTTGAGTGTGCCCTCCTTGGAGCCTGGCCCATTACGGAAGCTGTGAGGCTAGGCCTTGCTGGAACAGATATAATATATTCAACATAACAAAGGCCTGATGTGATGTGGTGAAAATTTTGTTTTTCTAAATTTTCAACAACAAAAAAATCCATTTGGGGTTAATCTCAAAGCTTACAACCATAGCATGACGTCATCTCCCTGTGTGACCCATGCCTTCTCTAAACTCTTTCTTGATTTCCTAGAAAAAAGAATTAGTCAGAAAATGATGTACTCTTGAGTTGCATCTATTTACATTCTTCTCAGAGGGCTTACAAATGACACCAGAATAAAAAAAGGAAACAAATCTCTTATTGCCCCGACTTTTGACAGGGTTCTCTGGTCTGGTTAATGAGGCATGTGTAGGCAGCACTGGGCTGAATCTGTTGTTTTTGTTCCTGTTGGTTCGGATCGAGTCATCTGGAAATGGAAATCAGCCAGAAACACGGACACTGAAGGGCATTGTCTGCCGTGAATCTTCTTGTTCT
>SJYX01012210.1:0-16658 GCA_006410675.1 Oreotragus oreotragus | reverse complement strand
AGCCAAGAAAGCATTTCTCAACAAAATGCTTAGGTTCTAATGCTTTTCATGGTGGTGAGTTTAATATGAACACTTACTTTAAAAGCTTTCCATTGTCACTTATTAGCGAAAATGAAATACTGATTATCATATTTAAGCTGTCAAGATAGTAGATTAAACATTTTAAGGTGCTAGAGAAGACATTTTTCTTTGCTACCACCTAAATTTAAAAAATAAACAATAGACCTCATTTTCTGGGTTATATTTTAAAGCCCTTTTTGCTTTTGAGAAATGACCTATAATCCTAGTACATTTTTAGTTTTATCATGAATGTCTTTTAAGAATACAGCTCAACTAGACCCTTGATGCATTTTACAGGTGAGGTTGGTTTTTAGTCCCACTCTTGAATAGCCAATTCAGCAAATCCAGGGTGCTTTAAATAATTTGGTACTGTGACCTCTTACAGAAATCTTTGGCATCTGACTTTAGACAGTAAGTGCTTTGTAGACAGCAGAGGGCAAAGATTGTTATAGGCCCAGGGTTTTTGCAATTTAGAAAAAAATAAAGACTCTATAGCCTATAAGTCTGTTCTTTTTTATTTTTTCTTCTTCTTCTTCTTTTTCTCTCTATTAATAGAAATAATGGATGACTGTTCGACAAATTGCAATGGAAATGGAGAATGTATCTCTGGCCATTGTCACTGCTTCCCAGGATTCCTTGGACCTGACTGTGCTAGAGGTAAGGTTGCCCTGTTATACTGATTGATTAGGGAACTTGATGTCATTTGAGAACTTAGAATTAGTAACAATAGGAACAGGAGGAGGGATAGGAGTGATAGTAGCAGTAGCAACACCCCCGATGGTCTCTACCGAAAGTTGAGCACTTGCTCTGCCAGGCACCATTCTAAACACTTTGTGGTGCTTTCAATTCATATATTGTATAATAATCCTATGATATAGATCTATTATTCTGGTTTAGTGGGCAAAGAAATAACATCAGAGAAGTCAAATCACTTAACTAAGGTTATCTAACCACTGAGATACCTGGATCCTCTGAAACCAACCACTCCATGATATTGGATTGGCCAAAAAGTTAATTCAGGTTTTTCCATAACATCTTATGGAAAAGCTCAAGCAAACCTTTTGGCCAACTCAGTACTTCTATTCCCTTCATAAACTCATTTATAATGGAGGAACTTTAGGTAACCACTTATACAAACTAGGGTAAACTGGAAGAGGTGGACAGTCACCAGCTGGCTGAGTAGCTTATAAAGGAAAAAGACTGGGAAGGCAGAACTTAGTTTCAAACTTTACTAAACCAGACTTGGCCATAGTTTAATTCTTGAAAAGCTGTGGGTTTACCATGCTGGGTTTTCCCCATAGGCTTACAGTTATGATCAGTACTTTACAGATACTTTCTGCTTGTTCACAACGTGTTCTTAAAGTTCTGTCTGCTAATACTTTCATCTCAGGTTTCTCAGCCACTCAGTTTCTTTAAATTATATTCAGCAGAGAATTCAATAGCACTTGCTAGATTCAGTTTTCCAATAGATCTTAAGGAGGTGGGGGGTAGAAACAGAGCTTATGGCTGGTATGGAAAAAAATGAATAAGACGAGATATAGGCCCTGCCCTCAGGGAGGTCCATATTTTTTTAATAAGAAGACAAAGAATGACAGACCAAAGCGAATGTTCCAATGAAGGTCTGCACAGCTGGAACAGGCACAGACATCTGTCCAGTAGCAATCTCTAAATGCCCAACTTTTGAAAGATGACACTCTATAATAGGAATACCTCCCTCCTAGTTTTATGAATTTTATCTGCTGGAGGAAGAAACACCAAAAGAGAGAAAAATCCTAACTTAAAATAATGATGATGGTGATGATGATAGTTGTTTAAGAGTATCAAAAGCAAGTGCTTGAAATAATTTCTTCACTCAGGGTGTTTTTATAATTTATCTTTCCCCCAAGCCCATAAGAGGAAAATTCTGTTTGTAATCATGAACATGTGCCGATTTAATAAAGGCTAAGCCAGAAATAGTACAATTTTTTTGCCAGAAATATTATATGAGAATCGATAGAGAATTGCTCTTTGGAGATTTTACAAGCATTATGAGAACATTACAAGTTCATTTGCCAACCTTCAGATTCGTGCCCTGTGCTGTGTGGTGGGAATGGAGAATATGAAAAAGGACACTGTGTCTGCCGAAATGGCTGGAAGGGGCCAGAGTGCGACGTTCCAGAAGAGCAATGCATTGATCCAACGTGCTTTGGCCACGGCACCTGCATCATGGGAGTTTGCATCTGTGTGCCAGGATACAAAGGAGAAATATGCGAGGAAGGTCAGAGCCCTGTGTTAATATACTGCTTCAGGCTTTTCTCTCACTGAATGGTCCAAGGTGTCATTCTGTGTTTCTAGAAGAGACATAAGTGGTCTTTGGAAACCATAAATGCACAACATGTCTACTTAGTACATGGAGCAATGGGAGTTCATGTCTCTTCTGACAGCCTCTAATAATAACATGAGGCCATACCTCTGACCCTTACAGAGCAGTAGTGGAAAATGCCATACGCCCGCCTCATTTTAACACTGTTTTATGATAAAAATTTCCATCATTATTATTTTAGGTGTTAATTTATAAGCTTTCGTTATTACAGAGTGCACTAGGCTACATCTTTCTCTAAAGCACATAATAAAAATAATATTATTGTGCACATTTGGAACCATTTCATAAATGTTTTCTTTGGGAGTGATTTGTAATTACCATTATTATTATTGCTTTATATTATTTATTTTTATATACCTCATGCTGAAACTTGACCTCCCTGCCTAAGGAAGTAGACTTACCACTAATGAGTTTCAAGACAATGCCTTTATATTAAAATTCACACCAAAGGAGCATTTACACATACATGCACAATAATTTTATCATTTACAAAACATACTTCGAAACAGCAGTAGTTTTATCATTTAAAGAAGACACATTGGAAAATAAGTTTGCTAGTAATCAGACCTTTTTCATGCCACATTCCTCAAATAAGACTGATTTCAGAAATAATATTAAACCATTACCATGGGAGACGGTCTCATCACAACTGTTGTTCAGGAAATAGATTGCTGAAAATGCACTATAATTGCTTTTTAAAGATGGCTCATTAAGACTATTACACAGCATTTTAAAGGGTTTAATCTCATTCTGCTCCATGAGCAAACAAGAGTTTAGCTTTCCACCTTCCATTAGCCATAGTAGAGTTTTGGTGTGAAGATTGTATCTGTTCCAATATGAATGTCATTGGGCCTTGACAAGGCAGTAAAGTTCCTGACTTACTTTTAGAAGCTGTTTTTATGGGGCTCCATCAGCAATCATGATATTTAAGCTATACATTCAGATGCTATACAGATGCACACATGTTTTCACCCCCCAAAAAAATGGTGTCTATTACAACATCTACAATCTGCCCTGAAAAACATTTAACCTAAGTTAGACCATTCTAATTTAAATTTTCTAAATAGTTGAAAAAGGACTTAGCTACAGTTTGCCTTCTAGGCCACAAAGAAAATTTATAGACTAACCAAGATAGCAAGGAGTACCACGTTTAAAGGTAGAAACTTTCCAAATACAATTTTTTTTAATAAAAAATGTTTCAAGTCAGATTTCACAAACAGGAGCTCACAGGCTGAATGAGTGCATGGGTAGATTTTGTTTGTTTCACTAAGTGGTGGTGGTGGTGTTTTTATTGTTGTTTAATGTGATGTATTTTGCAAAATTTAAAACAGAGGAGTATCATATAAAAATCTCTATTTCTGGCCTCTCTGGAGCAACAAAAATATCTGGTGACCCTGAGCCCACATTCCTACATGGTAGCAATGATTGGAGCCAATTAACAGCAACTTGGGCATCCCTAGTAGCTCAGGCAATAAAGAATCCACCTGCAATGCAGGAGACCTGGGTTTGATCCAGGTTTGATCCAGGTCGGGAAGATCCCCGGTGGAGGAGGAAATGGCAACCGACTCCAGTATTCTTGCCTAGAGAATCCTATGGACATATGAGCCAGACAGGCTATACAGTCCATGGGGTAGCAAAGAGTCAGATATGACTCAGCAACCAACACACCGACACATACACACAGCAGCAGCAGCTTCTTTTAAACTGGACACTTATTCCCAGCACACCCTGCTTTCTTATATCCAGCCCACCTCATTCATGTATGCAGCCCACCTGGTCCCTGCAGCCAAATGACTTTGTGCCTCTGATTTACAAATGACTTACCTAGTCATTGAAGGTGGTCTTCTAAAAAAAAAAAACAAAACTATATTAAGTTAAATACTATTTTTATTTATTAAAATTGTTATATTTTAATGCAACAAAATTATCTCCTTCTGAAATAATATCGTACACTAAAGAACCTGCCTGCCAATGCAGGAGACATAAGAGACTTGGGTTCGATCCCTGGGTTGGGAAGATTCCCTGGAGGAGGGCATGGCAACCCACTCCAGTATTCTTGTCTGGAGAATCCCTATGGACAGGGGAGCCTAGTGGGCTACAGTCTATAGGGTCGCAAAGAGTCGAACACAACTGAAGTGACTGAGCGTGCACATGCGTGCGCGTGTGCGCGTGCACACACACACACACACACACACACACACACAGACTTTTCGTCTCCCTCCAAATAATGAATAGATCAAATTAGATGTACCTTCTGGTGTTATTTGCTGATTAGCTTAGGTATTAAAGCATTGTGCTAATGACCCTGAGATCATGGGCTAATTATAATGGCAATAACACTGATTATAAAATGCCTAGTTAGACTCAACTCTATTCCATGGCACATTTGTTGTTGCTGTTTACTCACTAAGTTGTGTCCAACTCTTTGCAACGTTATGGACTGTAGCCCTTGAGGCTCCTCTGTCCATGGAATTTTCCAGGCAAGAATATTGGAGTGGGTTGCCATTTTCTCCTCCAGGGGATCTTCCCTGACCCAGGGATGGAACCCACATCTCCTGCATTGCAGGCAGATTCTTTTTCACTGAGCCACCTGGGAAGCCCATTCCATGGCACATGCTACACACTAAAACTAGGCCAGTCTTGCAAATGATGGCAGATTGTATCAGTCTGTTTCCATTGCTAGAAAAGTAATTCAAAGCGTACATCCTCATAATGGTTAGGTTATTTTGGTCTCATCTTATTTGTATGGGAAGATCGGAAATGTGGACATCAATTTTCCTGTTACCTGTGGGGTGGTCACTCAGTTAAAAGCACAAAATAATTTTCCCCAAGGCAAGCATAGAAATCTACTTGTGAAATAGTTTAGAGTATTTGTTAGAATGTGTCCAAAAATTTCCAGACTTCACAGAATCAGAGTCAAATATAATTGAGTCTGTGATATTCTAAAGCATTGAAAACTATGTCACAGTGTCCTGGTAGAAGGAGAATCCACAAGGCAAAGAATTTTTAAATTGTGTCCAAAATGTTACATTTTCAGTGCTTCTTAGGAATAAATGAGAGATTATAAGAAGTTAGTTTTATTATATGATTCCATGAAACAGCAGTCACCTCAACCAATACCTTAAATAATCCAAACTTAAATGTATATATAAAAATTCCTCTAGACACATCAAATAAAAGCCATTTCTGGGAGCTATGATTTCAATTTCAGAAGACAGGGAATGACTTACCAAAACTTCTTCTTTTTTTTTTTTTTTGGCAAAGCTGTAGAATCCCTACTGAAGGCTCATTCTGGTCCACCCACCCACTTGTGTGGGAGTGCTACACACTGCTCTTAATTTCATAGAATTTATCTGTGGTTTCCTTCTTCTACATTTAGATTGCAACCTTTATGGTAGCCTCCCATGTTTTTAAGTGTTGATAATATTCTGGTTCAAACAGCATTTACATAAGTCATTTTATTGCCTAATGAAAATAGCATAAATAATGTAATATTGGAAAATCAATGTATCTCAGTGTCCTGGCCACACCTGTTCACTTTCAACCTTCCCCCCCACCCCTGCATTTTTTTTTTTTCTGCCCTTCAGAGGACTGCTTAGACCCCATGTGTTCTGGCCATGGCATCTGTGTAAAAGGAGAATGTCACTGTTCTACTGGTTGGGGAGGAGTCAACTGTGAAACTCCACTTCCAATATGTCAGGAGCAGTGCTCAGGACACGGGACTTTTCTTCTGGATGCTGGCACATGCAGCTGCGATCCCAAGTGGACAGGGGCTGACTGCTCAACAGGTACATCAGAGTCTAATTCTTCACCCCTTCCCTCACTCCTGAGTTCTTACTGGTCTTTACCTTAAGGTAATATTTCTTAAAGTCAGATCTGTATGACTTCATGTATGCCTTCATAAGGGGCTTTCACATGTTCCCTAGGCTTGTATTTTGCTGAGTTTTCATATACAACACACCACTGGGCTTTTCATCGCATTTTTCATTGTCATAGTTCTGTAGTTGAACCTCTGTCTTCATTTTGCACTCTCCTGTAGTCATTCCATCCATTTTGAAGTCTGTTATGATCAGTTCTCTATAGATTATTTCAAATCTATGTCTTACTTCACTCAGGATGACAATCCCTAGGTCCATCCATGTTGCTACAAATGGCATCATTTTATTCTTTTCTATGGTTGAGTAGCATTCCATTGCATATACGTACCACATCTTCTTTATCCATTCTTCTGTTGAGGAACATCTAGGTTGCCTCCNGTCCCTTGGACTGCAAGGAGATCCAACCAGTCCATTCTGAAGGAGATCAACCCTGGGATTTCTTTGGAAGGAATGATGCTAAAGCTGAAACCCCAATACTTTGGCCACCTCATGCGAAGAGTTGACTCATTGGAAAAGACTCTGATGCTGGGAGGGATTGGGGGCAGGAGGAGAAGGGGACAACCGAGGATGAGATGGCTGGATGGCATCACGGACTCGATGGACGTGAGTCTGAGTGAACTCCGGGAGATGGTGATGGACAGGGAGGCCTGGCGTGCTGCGATTCATGGGGTCGCAAAGAGTCGGACACGACTGAGCGACTGAACTGAACTGAACTGAAGTTATAGAAAACCTACGGAAAAAAGTCATGAAAAGGTGAGGTTTTTTTAAACTGCAGGAGTAAAGTATACATATCATAATAGGTCGTGGACTTAGAATTTGAGGCTGTTACACTCAAATAAAATTTTAAACTAAAAACAGTTTTCAATATCATTGTCAGAGACTGATTTTTAGAAAACTTTATAACTCTTCAATTAAGTTACTTAGCACAAGATTGGTCAAAGTTCTGTTTTATTGAAGATACTATGTCACCAGAACTATGTATGGGCACCTTCAAAGCCTTCTCAATTCCCCCTGAAACCTATTCTTCTCTAAGAATGGATTGAAGAGAAATTAGTGGCAAAGAACTGATAGGCATTTATAGCCAAGAAAGCATTTCTCAACAAAATGCTTAGGTTCTAATGCTTTTCATGGTGGTGAGTTTAATATGAACACTTACTTTAAAAGCTTTCCATTGTCACTTATTAGCGAAAATGAAATACTGATTATCATATTTAAGCTGTCAAGATAGTAGATTAAACATTTTAAGGTGCTAGAGAAGACATTTTTCTTTGCTACCACCTAAATTTAAAAAATAAACAATAGACCTCATTTTCTGGGTTATATTTTAAAGCCCTTTTTGCTTTTGAGAAATGACCTATAATCCTAGTACATTTTTAGTTTTATCATGAATGTCTTTTAAGAATACAGCTCAACTAGACCCTTGATGCATTTTACAGGTGAGGTTGGTTTTTAGTCCCACTCTTGAATAGCCAATTCAGCAAATCCAGGGTGCTTTAAATAATTTGGTACTGTGACCTCTTACAGAAATCTTTGGCATCTGACTTTAGACAGTAAGTGCTTTGTAGACAGCAGAGGGCAAAGATTGTTATAGGGCCCAGGGTTTTTGCAATTTAGAAAAAAATAAAGACTCTATAGCCTATAGGTCTGTTCTTTTTTATTTTTTCTTCTTCTTCTTCTTTTTCTCTCTATTAATAGAAATAATGGATGACTGTTCGACAAATTGCAATGGAAATGGAGAATGTATCTCTGGCCATTGTCACTGCTTCCCAGGATTCCTTGGACCTGACTGTGCTAGAGGTAAGGTTGCCCTGTTATACTGATTGATTAGGGAACTTGATGTCATTTGAGAACTTAGAATTAGTAACAATAGGAACAGGAGGAGGGATAGGAGTGATAGTAGCAGTAGCAACACCCCCGATGGTCTCTACCGAAAGTTGAGCACTTGCTCTGCCAGGCACCATTCTAAACACTTTGTGGTGCTTTCAATTCATATATTGTATAATAATCCTATGATATAGATCTATTATTCTGGTTTAGTGGGCAAAGAAATAACATCAGAGAAGTCAAATCACTTAACTAAGGTTATCTAACCACTGAGATACCTGGATCCTCTGAAACCAACCACTCCATGATATTGGATTGGCCAAAAAGTTAATTCAGGTTTTTCCATAACATCTTATGGAAAAGCTCAAGCAAACCTTTTGGCCAACTCAGTACTTCTATTCCCTTCATAAACTCATTTATAATGGAGGAACTTTAGGTAACCACTTATACAAACTAGGGTAAACTGGAAGAGGTGGACAGTCACCAGCTGGCTGAGTAGCTTATAAAGGAAAAAGACTGGGAAGGCAGAACTTAGTTTCAAACTTTACTAAACCAGACTTGGCCATAGTTTAATTCTTGAAAAGCTGTGGGTTTACCATGCTGGGTTTTCCCCATAGGCTTACAGTTATGATCAGTACTTTACAGATACTTTCTGCTTGTTCACAACGTGTTCTTAAAGTTCTGTCTGCTAATACTTTCATCTCAGGTTTCTCAGCCACTCAGTTTCTTTAAATTATATTCAGCAGAGAATTCAATAGCACTTGCTAGATTCAGTTTTCCAATAGATCTTAAGGAGGTGGGGGGTAGAAACAGAGCTTATGGCTGGTATGGAAAAAAATGAATAAGACGAGATATAGGCCCTGCCCTCAGGGAGGTCCATATTTTTTTAATAAGAAGACAAAGAATGACAGACCAAAGCGAATGTTCCAATGAAGGTCTGCACAGCTGGAACAGGCACAGACATCTGTCCAGTAGCAATCTCTAAATGCCCAACTTTTGAAAGATGACACTCTATAATAGGAATACCTCCCTCCTAGTTTTATGAATTTTATCTGCTGGAGGAAGAAACACCAAAAGAGAGAAAAATCCTAACTTAAAATAATGATGATGGTGATGATGATAGTTGTTTAAGAGTATCAAAAGCAAGTGCTTGAAATAATTTCTTCACTCAGGGTGTTTTTATAATTTATCTTTCCCCCAAGCCCATAAGAGGAAAATTCTGTTTGTAATCATGAACATGTGCCGATTTAATAAAGGCTAAGCCAGAAATAGTACAATTTTTTTGCCAGAAATATTATATGAGAATCGATAGAGAATTGCTCTTTGGAGATTTTACAAGCATTATGAGAACATTACAAGTTCATTTGCCAACCTTCAGATTCGTGCCCTGTGCTGTGTGGTGGGAATGGAGAATATGAAAAAGGACACTGTGTCTGCCGAAATGGCTGGAAGGGGCCAGAGTGCGACGTTCCAGAAGAGCAATGCATTGATCCAACGTGCTTTGGCCACGGCACCTGCATCATGGGAGTTTGCATCTGTGTGCCAGGATACAAAGGAGAAATATGCGAGGAAGGTCAGAGCCCTGTGTTAATATACTGCTTCAGGCTTTTCTCTCACTGAATGGTCCAAGGTGTCATTCTGTGTTTCTAGAAGAGACATAAGTGGTCTTTGGAAACCATAAATGCACAACATGTCTACTTAGTACATGGAGCAATGGGAGTTCATGTCTCTTCTGACAGCCTCTAATAATAACATGAGGCCATACCTCTGACCCTTACAGAGCAGTAGTGGAAAATGCCATACGCCCGCCTCATTTTAACACTGTTTTATGATAAAAATTTCCATCATTATTATTTTAGGTGTTAATTTATAAGCTTTCGTTATTACAGAGTGCACTAGGCTACATCTTTCTCTAAAGCACATAATAAAAATAATATTATTGTGCACATTTGGAACCATTTCATAAATGTTTTCTTTGGGAGTGATTTGTAATTACCATTATTATTATTGCTTTATATTATTTATTTTTATATACCTCATGCTGAAACTTGACCTCCCTGCCTAAGGAAGTAGACTTACCACTAATGAGTTTCAAGACAATGCCTTTATATTAAAATTCACACCAAAGGAGCATTTACACATACATGCACAATAATTTTATCATTTACAAAACATACTTCGAAACAGCAGTAGTTTTATCATTTAAAGAAGACACATTGGAAAATAAGTTTGCTAGTAATCAGACCTTTTTCATGCCACATTCCTCAAATAAGACTGATTTCAGAAATAATATTAAACCATTACCATGGGAGACGGTCTCATCACAACTGTTGTTCAGGAAATAGATTGCTGAAAATGCACTATAATTGCTTTTTAAAGATGGCTCATTAAGACTATTACACAGCATTTTAAAGGGTTTAATCTCATTCTGCTCCATGAGCAAACAAGAGTTTAGCTTTCCACCTTCCATTAGCCATAGTAGAGTTTTGGTGTGAAGATTGTATCTGTTCCAATATGAATGTCATTGGGCCTTGACAAGGCAGTAAAGTTCCTGACTTACTTTTAGAAGCTGTTTTTATGGGGCTCCATCAGCAATCATGATATTTAAGCTATACATTCAGATGCTATACAGATGCACACATGTTTTCACCCCCCAAAAAAATGGTGTCTATTACAACATCTACAATCTGCCCTGAAAAACATTTAACCTAAGTTAGACCATTCTAATTTAAATTTTCTAAATAGTTGAAAAAGGACTTAGCTACAGTTTGCCTTCTAGGCCACAAAGAAAATTTATAGACTAACCAAGATAGCAAGGAGTACCACGTTTAAAGGTAGAAACTTTCCAAATACAATTTTTTTTAATAAAAAATGTTTCAAGTCAGATTTCACAAACAGGAGCTCACAGGCTGAATGAGTGCATGGGTAGATTTTGTTTGTTTCACTAAGTGGTGGTGGTGGTGTTTTTATTGTTGTTTAATGTGATGTATTTTGCAAAATTTAAAACAGAGGAGTATCATATAAAAATCTCTATTTCTGGCCTCTCTGGAGCAACAAAAATATCTGGTGACCCTGAGCCCACATTCCTACATGGTAGCAATGATTGGAGCCAATTAACAGCAACTTGGGCATCCCTAGTAGCTCAGGCAATAAAGAATCCACCTGCAATGCAGGAGACCTGGGTTTGATCCAGGTTTGATCCAGGTCGGGAAGATCCCCGGTGGAGGAGGAAATGGCAACCGACTCCAGTATTCTTGCCTAGAGAATCCTATGGACACATGAGCCAGACAGGCTATACAGTCCATGGGGTAGCAAAGAGTCAGATATGACTCAGCAACCAACACACCGACACATACACACAGCAGCAGCAGCTTCTTTTAAACTGGACACTTATTCCCAGCACACCCTGCTTTCTTATATCCAGCCCACCTCATTCATGTATGCAGCCCACCTGGTCCCTGCAGCCAAATGACTTTGTGCCTCTGATTTACAAATGACTTACCTAGTCATTGAAGGTGGTCTTCTAAAAAAAAAAAACAAAACTATATTAAGTTAAATACTATTTTTATTTATTAAAATTGTTATATTTTAATGCAACAAAATTATCTCCTTCTGAAATAATATCGTACACTAAAGAACCTGCCTGCCAATGCAGGAGACATAAGAGACTTGGGTTCGATCCCTGGGTTGGGAAGATTCCCTGGAGGAGGGCATGGCAACCCACTCCAGTATTCTTGTCTGGAGAATCCCTATGGACAGGGGAGCCTAGTGGGCTACAGTCTATAGGGTCGCAAAGAGTCGAACACAACTGAAGTGACTGAGCGTGCACATGCGTGCGCGTGTGCGCGTGCACACACACACACACACACACACACACACACAGACTTTTCGTCTCCCTCCAAATAATGAATAGATCAAATTAGATGTACCTTCTGGTGTTATTTGCTGATTAGCTTAGGTATTAAAGCATTGTGCTAATGACCCTGAGATCATGGGCTAATTATAATGGCAATAACACTGATTATAAAATGCCTAGTTAGACTCAACTCTATTCCATGGCACATTTGTTGTTGCTGTTTACTCACTAAGTTGTGTCCAACTCTTTGCAACGTTATGGACTGTAGCCCTTGAGGCTCCTCTGTCCATGGAATTTTCCAGGCAAGAATATTGGAGTGGGTTGCCATTTTCTCCTCCAGGGGATCTTCCCTGACCCAGGGATGGAACCCACATCTCCTGCATTGCAGGCAGATTCTTTTTCACTGAGCCACCTGGGAAGCCCATTCCATGGCACATGCTACACACTAAAACTAGGCCAGTCTTGCAAATGATGGCAGATTGTATCAGTCTGTTTCCATTGCTAGAAAAGTAATTCAAAGCGTACATCCTCATAATGGTTAGGTTATTTTGGTCTCATCTTATTTGTATGGGAAGATCGGAAATGTGGACATCAATTTTCCTGTTACCTGTGGGGTGGTCACTCAGTTAAAAGCACAAAATAATTTTCCCCAAGGCAAGCATAGAAATCTACTTGTGAAATAGTTTAGAGTATTTGTTAGAATGTGTCCAAAAATTTCCAGACTTCACAGAATCAGAGTCAAATATAATTGAGTCTGTGATATTCTAAAGCATTGAAAACTATGTCACAGTGTCCTGGTAGAAGGAGAATCCACAAGGCAAAGAATTTTTAAATTGTGTCCAAAATGTTACATTTTCAGTGCTTCTTAGGAATAAATGAGAGATTATAAGAAGTTAGTTTTATTATATGATTCCATGAAACAGCAGTCACCTCAACCAATACCTTAAATAATCCAAACTTAAATGTATATATAAAAATTCCTCTAGACACATCAAATAAAAGCCATTTCTGGGAGCTATGATTTCAATTTCAGAAGACAGGGAATGACTTACCAAAACTTCTTCTTTTTTTTTTTTTTTGGCAAAGCTGTAGAATCCCTACTGAAGGCTCATTCTGGTCCACCCACCCACTTGTGTGGGAGTGCTACACACTGCTCTTAATTTCATAGAATTTATCTGTGGTTTCCTTCTTCTACATTTAGATTGCAACCTTTATGGTAGCCTCCCATGTTTTTAAGTGTTGATAATATTCTGGTTCAAACAGCATTTACATAAGTCATTTTATTGCCTAATGAAAATAGCATAAATAATGTAATATTGGAAAATCAATGTATCTCAGTGTCCTGGCCACACCTGTTCACTTTCAACCTTCCCCCCCACCCCTGCATTTTTTTTTTTTCTGCCCTTCAGAGGACTGCTTAGACCCCATGTGTTCTGGCCATGGCATCTGTGTAAAAGGAGAATGTCACTGTTCTACTGGTTGGGGAGGAGTCAACTGTGAAACTCCACTTCCAATATGTCAGGAGCAGTGCTCAGGACACGGGACTTTTCTTCTGGATGCTGGCACATGCAGCTGCGATCCCAAGTGGACAGGGGCTGACTGCTCAACAGGTACATCAGAGTCTAATTCTTCACCCCTTCCCTCACTCCTGAGTTCTTACTGGTCTTTACCTTAAGGTAATATTTCTTAAAGTCAGATCTGTATGACTTCATGTATGCCTTCATAAGGGGCTTTCACATGTTCCCTAGGCTTGTATTTTGCTGAGTTTTCATATACAACACACCACTGGGCTTTTCATCGCATTTTTCATTGTCATAGTTCTGTAGTTGAACCTCTGTCTTCATTTTGCACTCTCCTGTAGTCATTCCATCCATTTTGAAGTCTGTTATGATCAGTTCTCTATAGATTATTTCAAATCTATGTCTTACTTCACTCAGGATGACAATCCCTAGGTCCATCCATGTTGCTACAAATGGCATCATTTTATTCTTTTCTATGGTTGAGTAGCATTCCATTGCATATACGTACCACATCTTCTTTATCCATTCTTCTGTTGAGGAACATCTAGGTTGCCTCCATATCTTGACTATTGTAAACAGTGCTGCAATGAACATTGGGGTTCATGTATCTTTTCAAGTTAGAGTTTCCTCTGGACATATGCCTAGGAGTGGGATTGCTGGATCATATGGCAACTCTATTTTTAGTGTTTTAAAGAATCTTCATACTGTATTCCATAATTGCTGCGCCAATTTACATTCCCCCCAACAGTGTAGGAGGGTTCCCTTTTCTGACTTTGGAAACATCTTGACACTTGAATGAACACTAAAAAGATGATTATATGTTTATCAGGTGGATTTAAGAGCCAAGAACATTCCAAGCAGAAGGAATAATTTAAACTAAGAAATGTGAATCCAAATATTCCATTTGGCGACTTGCTAGTAGTCATTGGGTGTGGCTGCACCTAGGAATCCAGAAGATATAATTGGAGAGATGGGCAGGGATGAGAACACAGGGAGTTTTGTTTACACGCCATGCTAAGGAACTTGCATTTCTTCTTGATACAGTAAGAAGGTACTGCGTGGTTTATAACAGATTGTGTTTTAGGTCGAGGTTAGGAAACAGGACATGGTTACTATATAAGTGCTGCTGGAGGCAGGAATTATCACTAACTATGATTTCTACATTGGGAGACTGGGTGACTGATAACAAGTCTTAGTTGCAGCCTGTGAAATCTAGTTCCCTGACCAGGAATCAAACTCGAGCCTCCTGCATTGGGAACACGAAGTCTTAGCCACTGGACCACCAGAGAAGTCTGCCTAAAATATTCTATAAACAGATTTTCCTTGAGCACTTACTGTGGGCCATGTGCTAACTCTCGGGATACATCAGTGAGGACTACATGATTCCTGCTCTACTGGAACTTGCAGTCTGGCTGGAAGAGATAGAGTCAACAATGAATAAGAGCTATACAAATCTCTGGAACAAGAGGAAAGTGAGAGCTAGTGAGGTTAAATTATTTTTCCGAGGTCATAGAGCTGGCTAATTGCAAACCTGAAAGTTGTCTGCAGGACTGTTGATTTCATCCCACATCTAGCACTTCTTTGCAGCCTCCACCCTCACCCCCACCAAAGGAAGAGTTAGACAAGGAGCAGTTACTCAGGTGAATAGATTAGCTTGTGGAAAAGGGAACATTCGAGGAAATGAAGGGCGTCAAATATCAACTGCATTCTTGTCCAGATATAACATGGATTCAAGGTAGACTAAATTAGAATGGGGGTTTCCCTGATGGCTCAATTGGTAAAGAATCCACTTGCAATGCTGGAGACCCTAGTTCGATTCCTGGGTTGGGAAGATGTGCTGGAGAAGGGATAGGCTACCCACTCCAGTATTCTGGACTGGAGAATTCCATGGACTATATAGTCCATGGAGTTGTAAAATGTCAGACATGACTGAACAATTTCCACTTTCACTTTCAAATTAAAAAGTGGACTAAAGCCACATCCATCCATTCTGGATGCAATAGAAAAAGAACACTACAAGCACCTCTTGGTCAGAGAAGCAAAAGGGTGAACAGGTATGGCCCCAAACTCTGCAGTCTCTCAGGCAAAAACCTTTCTAATAAAACTACTGACTTGAAAAATAGGGACAGGAAATGCCTTCTGAATCTCCGGTGTCATGGTAGGAATAGTCCTTCTGTGATTTTTAAGCTCCATAAAGGTTGTTCCCACAGAGCATATTTAACCATCGAGATGATCTCACTGTGCAGACTTTTAATTGTGTATGCTCAGTACAGGAAGCAATTTAACATCTGATTCTTATAATGGATCATGTCATTTCAAAGGTGGATATGCTCTTTGCCATTGATCATTCTCTTCCTCTAAGCGCATGAAGCTTAGCTGTTAGCATGTTAACTGTGTTGCTCTGATACCAAGGGGACTGCAGTGAATGGTCTACTGATTATTTTCAGTCTGTTTTCTAGGTACACTGAGTATTGTTAGCGGCACTGAATGGATACTTGATATAGGGTTCTTTCAGCTGGAAGTCTCATGGTACTTCACAAAGGTTAACTCATTAGTCTTTAAAAAACACCTCAAGGGGAATACAACAGAAGCTTGTTATAACATAGTTTAGATTTGGATATACTGCAGGTCAAATCATGCTCCCTTAAAATAGAGCTCCTTGCCATGAAATCTCAGTAATACATTTAGCCCTGTACTGAAGATACTGGCCGCAGCTTCGAAGATCGGCATTGTAAAACACATCTACTACATTTCTTTCATAAAATCTGGCTTCTCCTGGTCTCATAGTCTCTGAGGGGAAGCATAAAAGCAGAATTTAGAGCTTTGTACTCCTTTCTTCTTGATGAAACTTCCTGTGAGCCACTCTATCTATTGTTATTCTCAGATAACAGACTGTGAAATTTATGGAAGATAAGCATCCACAAAGAGAGGACAGTTTCTGTCCTTTCTACCATAATCCCCTCTCATTATCCTGGATCTTAGAACTGGATTAATCAGCTAGAGAGATGGAACATTAGGTCCTGAAGTATTCCTGAAGTATGGACCATAGGCTGCCAGGCTTCTTTGTCCAGGAAATCTTTCAGGCAAGAATACTGGACTGAGCCACCTGGGAAGCTCTGTGTGTGTGTGTGTGTGTGTGTGTGTGTGTGTGTGTGTGT
>SJYX01012209.1:28628-47302 GCA_006410675.1 Oreotragus oreotragus | reverse complement strand
CAAAGCTGGAAGGCAATTAAAAATCCTCACCACCTCCTCATACCTTACAAGAGGCTGCAGCCCAGAGGATAAATGTCACTTACATGTCATCACACGACACAGGTAGTGATTAGCAGAACCGGAAGCAGAGCTCACCTCTCCTGACTGTTGAATTGTGATTCTCCCGTGACACCATGTTACACTGGATCTCAAGCAAAGATTTTTAAAAATATAATAGAAAAATGGCAACTGTCCTCTCATGGCATTTCCATTTTGACAGCCTCCTGTCAGTGTCTCTTTTCTAAAAAGGTAAGGAATGGCTGAAATCGTGAAGGTTTTGAGCTCAAGTAATGAACGAGACCACTTTAATCACTTGTAGGAATGATGTTCAACTCCATTACCAAAGTGTCATCAGCCCCCATTACCAAGTGGGCACTTAATAAATTTTTACAGAATGCATAAGTAAATGACTCACACCATCTCTTTATGCCACCTGTGCCTGTTTTAGTCAAGTCCCTTCTACAGAAGGCGGATGATTTTCACGTCCACTAAGGGAGGCCAGCTAGGATTTTCTCACAGGCCAAGCGAGTTCCCTGGGAATCACAGCTTCAGGATTTGCCTTTTGTTTCCTTTCACGTTCCTGCTCAAGACCAAGGCCTCTACTCTCCCTGCCAGAAAAGAGGGAGGGGAACTTTGTTTTTTATTAGAAGAAGAGAAAAAGAAGAAGATAAAGTGCCTTTGTCATAGCTCTGCTTTATCTACAGCTTCCTCTAGAAGCCACCCACCCCTTCCCTTTAGATTCCAATAACTGGACCCTTTTTTAGTTTTTCTTATCAAGAGGGAAATAAGAAAAGAATTGCCTTTTCAAAGACTTCAGAAGTCATCAGACTGTGGCTCTGGAAGGGGGGAAGTGTTTCGACATTCAGGGAGTTAGGCCGAAGGAAGGTTGCCTCCTAGTTACGGCACACCTGCTCCCAGAGAAGGCTCTGACTCCTGTGTCTGGGGACGGGGGGTTACCGATGCAGCTGTTTGCTTTAGGAAAATAGCTTGCACTGTAAATACCCCAAGGTATTGTGCCTGGTGTACAAAATTCTTGGTTCCAGAGCAAATACATAAATCTGACCCTGACAGGGAGAGCTTAGAGGGGCCACATGTTCGAAAACGTTCAATGTTTTCTTTATAAAAGTAGATTGCCTTGCCCTGTGGACTTAGGGGAGCCTGTTTGCTTTTTTCATTTCAAATCCACGGTCTCTCAGAAGAATTGGAAGCAAGCAGGTTACACCAGGTGCTTTGAGGACAATGAAAAACGGCTGCCGGACCTAAAAGCATTAGTCATTTGGGGAATTTTTTCCTCTTTTTCACATGAGACCTGGTGGAATTCGATGCTTAGAGAAGTTATTACCATTTAGCTGAACCAGGTGGCTTCTCAGGCAGTCTGTAATGGACCAAGTTCAGTGGGTGCTGTCAAAACTCTGGTTTGTTTCATGAGAAAAGAGATAGCCAAGCAGATATGAATTCTTCCCTGTCCTCCCTGCCAAAAATATCAGTGAAGTTACATTCTGATAAAACCTCTCTCACAGCTTTTCCACACTTGTAGTCCCAATCTTCACTGGAGATGCATATGAAAATAAGGCCTCTTGGTCCCAAGAAAGAGTCCAATCCAAAACTAGTGCTGAAATTAGTCAACCTTAAACCAAGGACCCAACAAATTACTCAAACATTTTCTATTCTGACAGTTCTGTTCTTTATAGCCACCTCCCTTTGTTACTTTAATTTCTTCCCCCTCCAATAAGAATGGTGAAAATTTATGGCTAGGAGAAATAACTGATTACTGCTGGCAAGTTAACTGAAGGGACCAATTGTTCCATATGGCAAGAATCACAGGGCTGGAGAGCCATTCACCAGGAAAGACTGATGTGCGAAAGGGCAGAGCAGTGGTCCCTCCATTGTGTGATGAAGAGTTTCATGTTTGGTTCCAAATTCCTGAAGGCAGCCTGGTGTACAACAGGCCAAGGCATGGGGAGAGCGTGAGGAAGCGAGGTGTGTGCTTCACACACAAGATCAGGGTCAATTTCCAGAAGACAAAGGTTTCCTGTTCACTTTTGTTAGAGTGGTCGAGACCTTTTGCGCAGTTGTCAAGACAGGATGAGCTGAATGGCCATTTTGGCATTTTCACATGAAATCTGAATGACCCCAGGGCTCATTAGACTTTAGGAATGAGATCACTGAGACCCCCTGGGCCACCCACACACATACACCAGAGTGTTTCAGAGGCGACTCCCATGTGCTTAAGCCAACTTTAACTGCACACTGCTGCTACACGCAATTTCTGTGGATTGCTAAGATGTCTCAGCCACATCCTACCAGATGATAGATCCCAACCACTGCTGTCCACTGTTCAGATTCTATCATCAATGTGTATGAGGACGAGGCAGAGCCGGGTTCCACCAAGAAGTGGGAGAATGCTGTCTCACATTGTCATGTCACCCTGAGCAATACAGTATGTGACCACGTTCCCGGACCACCCACTTCCCAGAATAACTGCAGCTTTTCCATGTAGCCCTCCATAAGACTCAGGAAGAGACCCCACCTTGCTTTGATTGTCCCCCTCCTANTTTGTCATGTCACCCTGAGCAATACAGTATGTGACCACGTTCCCGGACCACCCACTTCCCAGAATAACTGCAGCTTTTCCATGTAGCCCTCCATAAGACTCAGGAAGAGACCCCACCTTGCTTTGATTGTCCCCCTCCTACCCCTAGGTGCCTGTTCTCAAAACTTCCTTCTTAGTGAATTCTTTTTCTAACAGAATCTAACCATTCCTGCACATAATACTCCAGGAAAACCCTAACCCCTCAGTCAGTGAAACCCAACTAGACCTTAAACTTCAGTGAAGATTGACACATTACTCACAGTAGGTCCAACCAGGAGCTCATTTAAAAGGGGTTTAATTTGTGTGGGTGAGTCTCTCCCTGACTTACTCTGTCATTACTTAGTCATTTAACATGTTTATTGTATGTGTTACTAAGAATGAGAAAGTCGTAGAATAAGAAAATGTTATAAGTAGGAGGGAGCCACAAGATGAGCTAGTCCAGCCAATTATGGGAGGGAGAAACCGCAAACCTTATGTCTTCTGTGTGGTAGTAATAACAATAGCAACTCTAATCACTAACAGGTGTCAATTGCTTTAGAATTTATGAAGCATTTTACATACATTATTTCATTTAGATAATAAACTGAACCCAACCCTCTGGACCCCAAGTTGTTAAATAGCAACGAAATGAAACTTTCTGTTTCTAAGTAGGGAAGCCTTTTAAAAAAATTTATTAAAAATAGCTCCAAAGGCAATTTAAACATCAAAGAGCTTTTTATGAAACAGCATTTTGATGAGTTAAGTGTAAATGAATTGGAAACATATGGATTAAATTTTCTTTAAAATAAACAAGGATTTAAAAATTAAGAGGCAAAGTAGTTTGAAAACACATCTGACTTGATCCAAAGTGTCTGACCACAGAAAGGGACCAGGGCTTTGTAAACCAGGGAGGTGAAAAATGGTCATCTTGTTCCCTAGAGTTCTTATTTTAGATTCTAGCTAAAGAAAAACTCTACAGACCTTAATTCCTAAATGACTGGACACCTATCACTTATTCTGAAATTTCTCTTTATGAAATTATTGTCTTAATACCTGATGACTACCGTCGTGAACTAAGCTATACACAGTTTGAGCAAGCTCTGGGAGATGGTGAAGGACAGGGTAGCCTGTCATGCTTCAGTCCAGGGGTCACAAAGAGTCAAACAGGACTGAGCGATTGAACAAAAAAAATATTGATAATGCCATAGAGCTTCTGTTTTTCTGACATGATTTTCGCTCTTCTGTGAAATTGGCCTTTAGGAACACCATGCTTAGTTTTCAAAGATGTTTCCAGGTTTATCTTTCTCTCTCTCTTTAGAAACATTCATATATTTATTTTGAGACATCTCTCCTTTTCTTTTTTCTTCCAAGATTAGTAGACAGTCCACAGAATATCAGAAAATTACTAGCGCTAATCAGTGAATTTAGCAAAGTTGCAGGATACAAAATCAATACACAGAAACCGCTTGCATTTCTACATACTAACAATGAAAAATCAGAAAGAGAAAGAATCAATCCCATTCACCATTGCAACAAAAAGAATTAAATATCTAGGAATAAAACTTAGCTAAGAAGACAAAAGAATAGTACACAGAAAATTGTAAGATACTAATGGAAGAAATCAAAGACATCATGAACAGATGGAGAGATATTCCATGTTCCTGGGTAGGAAGAATCAATATTGTGAAAGTAACTATACTACCAAATGCAATCTACAGATTCAGTGCAATCCCTATCAAATTACCAATGGAATTTTTCACAGAACTAGAACAAAAAATTTCACAAATCATATGGAAACACAAAAGACCCCAAATAGCCAAAGCATTCTTGAGAAAGAAGAATGGGGCTAGAGTAAGTCAAGAATCCTGACTTCAGATTATACTACAAAGCCAAAGTCATCAAGACAGTATGGTACTGGCACAAAAACAGAAGCACAGACCAATAGAACAAGATAGAAAGCCCAGAAATAAACCCATGCACCTATGTGTCCCTTGTTTTTGACAAAGGAGGAAAGAATATACAATAGGGCAAAGACATCCTCTTCAATAAATGGTGCTGGGAAAACTGGACAGCTACATGTAAAAGAATGAAATTAGAGCACTTTCTAGCACCATNTTTTTCATAAAATGGGAATTTGTGAACAGTAGCAAGATTTCTATTATGTTGTAAAATGCTTTCGTTATGTTTGAATGTTAAGACAAAGTCTACTGAGGCAAATTTTGCTTTACTGTGTTATTTTAGGCTGATTACAAAAAAAAAAAAACCTTAAGTGGGGAAAATATTTGGAACATGTTTTACCTTTAACAAGTGCAGTATTATCATGAATACCAGCCATAAACACATAAAGGAATGCTTTACTCTCTAATGCTTGAGAAATATTACGATTTAAAGTGACATCTTAGACAATTTGGTTCCTTCAAAATACTTTGACTCAGGGAAGGCTGGAGCTTCCAAAGATGAAAAACTGAGCCCACCTGTGAGAGTGGAGGGAGTTCCTGGCGGGGCTGCAGCTGCAGGATGTCACGTGTGTCCTGGAGAAAGCTAGAGGGGCGGCTTCACCATCACCAGCTCCACACGCACAGCTGCAACCCCACCGAGTAGCTCCCTGGGGCTGAGCGCGGGAGACCCCGAGCTGTACATCGCGAACCAAGCGGTCACCAGCACAAGTGAACGCCCTTGCTGGGAGTTAAACACGACCCGACCCTCTTGGCCGTATCTCGGAACCAGGGTCCCGGAGGGCTCAGGGCTCCAGGCCTGCTGCCTCCCAGGCTCACTTGCACTCACCTGGCTCCCCCTCATGGGCACTGGGTCTCCTTCCTCCTACCACCCTCCCCCAGAGGCACCCATTCCCTGAGGCCCTGGAAGCAGAACCAAGCGGTCACCAGCACAAGTGAACGCCCTTGCTGGGAGTTAAACACGACCCGACCCTCTTGGCCGTATCTCGGAACCAGGGTCCCGGAGGGCTCAGGGCTCCAGGCCTGCTGCCTCCCAGGCTCACTTGCACTCACCTGGCTCCCCCTCATGGGCACTGGGTCTCCTTCCTCCTACCACCCTCCCCCAGAGGCACCCATTCCCTGAGGCCCTGGAAGCAGCCACTCCTCACATCACTTCACTCCCCCTAGGCCTTCATCATCTGTGGGCTCTGAGCCTACCACCCACTCCCGGGCACGTTCTGATGGGAAATCTTCCTTCTGTGGTAGATGGCTGGCTGGGAGACAGAGCTTTGCCCTCTCTGTGGGCTCCAACATGTTTCCCCACCTGCTGCAGTGGCTTTGGAGTTGTTTCCATGGTAACAGGGCTTGATGGACACTATTCAGTTTACCTATTTACATACTGTTAGAAATAAAACACTTCTAGTTTAAAAAAATGCTTCGCAAATATTTTGTAAATAAAGCTGGTTGAGATATACCTTGTTCCTCACTTCTATATTGGCGTCGCAGGAAAGCAGCTTTGCTGCGAGTGACATATTCTGGCAAAAGACAGCATGGAGAGCGGTGTTCCCACTGAGGTCCATGACATTTGGGTCGGCACCATGCTCCAGCAGAAGAGTCACACACTCCTCCTCTTGGCATTCTACGGCCTGTCAGTGTTGCACCAAGAAACAGAGTGTAAATTCTAGGAATTCAAAGGAGACGGCCCACAAGCTTCACCGGTCTGGTCTATCTAAATGAGATGAATTCATTTTTCGTCTCAGTAGTTCAATCACATCCACCTCGTGTGGACATGGTTCGCTGCCCCATACCTTCATCAGTGCTGTCCTGTTGTCATTGTCACAGAGGTTAAGCGGGCATTTTCTCTCTAGAAGCAGAGTGACCACCGCTGAATGGCCATTGGCACAGGCCAAGTGGAGGGCAGTCCTATGAAAGCAAGAGGAGTTTTCAGGAAAACTGTAGTGTTACTGTTTCAAAACAAACAATTGTTCTTGTGATTGAAATCATTCAATAGCGTGCTATTCTTATCGCTCTAAAACAAATATTTCGTTTCCTTCTGGAGAAACAACATTATATATCAGCATTAGCTCTTCTTAACACAGTAATGAAAGAACAACTGACTTGAATTGAATGACCATGACCTTGAGATTCAGCTCAACTTAGGTTTGAATTTGACTTTCACTCTGTCACTTAGCTTTCGCTCAGCCTCTCTGTGCCTCAATTTCCTCATCAACAAAATGGAGAGAGAGAAGTAGTTCTCTCACAGGACAGCACTGCGATGCCTCAATGAGATCCATGCAAAGAGTTTAGAATCGTTTCTGGCACAGGTAACAGCTCAGTAACTGTTACGTAATATAATCATACTTATTACATCTCAATGAAGTCAAAGGATATCATACCTCCTTTGCAGATACATTTTGAGGATTAGAGACAACACTGTACTTCAGTGATTCTAATACATTCATTTTCTGACATTTTAATGTCTCTGACATTGGAATGAAACGTATAATTCACAATGTCTGTACAACTATAATTGGTAGCATTTTTGTTTGCTCATTTCTCAGTTTTCCTGTTGATCTAATTACCATAAGGTCTTTTTGTCTAAGGTTGCTTCTTTTTAATTCAAATATAGATGATGCATATGACATATTATTATATATTACAGGTACCCAACATAATGATTCACAATCTTTATAGGTCATACTCCATTTAAAGTTATTTATGACATTTGCTATATTCCCCATGTTGTACAATATATCCCAGTAGCTGGCAGGATTTTAGTTCCCCCACCAGGTATTGAACCCTGGGCCCACAGCAGTGAGTCTTAACCACTGGACGACCAAGGAACTCCCTAGATTCCCTTGACTTCTGAAAAGGCTGAAAGTTGTCAGAAAATATCAATCCTCAAAAAAACTTCTAAAAAAGAATTAAAAGTGAGAAATCATTTTTATCTGTGCCACATTCCTATTAGTGCCAAAAAGACAAGCCCTGTCTGCTAATCCGACCTAGCTACAGACAGCTTGATCTACAGAGAGTTTTAAATTTTGTGTTGTTAAAATGTTAAATCAACATCCAGCTTTCTTTTGTTTCTTTGTGTGTGTGCCAAAATCCAGGAAACTCCAGAATTCTTACTTTTGAAATCATTCTTAGAAAGGTCTTTGGGGTGGGAGGGAGGCTCACAAGGAAGGGGATATATGTATACTTACAACTGATTTATCATGTTATACAGCAGAACACAACACAACATTGTAAAGCAATTATTCTCCAATTTAAAAAAAATTAAGGTTAAGAAACAGTAGAAATAGAAAAAACAGAAGGTCTCTGTCAGCAGATAAAAAATGTATAAATAGGAATCTGAGTTTTATTCTGGTGTTATTCTCACTGTGCATATTTGAAATGTCTGATCCATACTCTACCTGAAACATTTTGGTGAGATAAAAATTGTGTTACTTTTCTCTTTTACCAGGTTATTTCTACACACAGTTTATCATTTCTCACAGAAAAGGTCATCATTTTCAAGTTCTAAAGTTTTACATACATTTGGGTGTTTGCGCATTCTGTTCCATTCATTTATCTATCTTTTCGGTCATTAGTAAATGAAGACTTTGTGGGCATTTATAGCACATTTTGATATCTAGAAGGGCAAATCTTCCTCTACTGTACAAAACTTTTAATTTCATCACAACACTTAAACACAGCATCAGTTCAGTTCAGTTCAGTCGCTCAGTTGTGTCCGACTCTTTGCGATCCCATGAATCGCAGCACACCAGGCCTCCCTATCCATCACCATCTCCCGGAGTTCACTCAGACTCACGTCCATCGAGTTCGTGATGCCATCCAGCCATCTCATCCTCGGTCGTCCCCTTCTCATCCTGCCCCCAATCCCTCCCAGCATCAGAGTCTTTTCCAATGAGTCAATTCTTCGCATAAGGTGGCCAAAGTACTGGAGTTTCAGCTTTAGCTTCATTCCTTCCAAAGAAATCCCAGGGTTGATCTCCTTCAGAATGGACTGGTTGGATCTCTTTGCAGTCCAAGGGACTCTCAAGAGTCTTCTCCAACACCACAGTTCAAAAGCATCGATTCTTCGGCGCTCAGCTTTCTTCACAGTCCAACTTTCACATCCATACATGACCACAGGAAAAACCATAGCCTTGACTAGGCGGACCTTAGTCGGCAAAGTAATGTCTCTGCTTTTGAATATACTATCCAGGTTGGTCATAACTTTTCTTCCAAGGAGTAAGCGTCTTTTAATTTCATGGCTGCAGTCACCATCTGCAGTGATTTTGGAGCCCAAAAAAATAAAGTCTGACACTGTTTCCACTGTTTCCCCATCTATTTCCCATGAAGTGATGGGACCGGATGCCATGATCTTCGTTTTCTGAATGTTGAGCTTTAAGCCAACTTTTTCGCTCTCCTCCTTCACTTTCATCAAGAGGCTTTTTAGCTCCTCCTCACTTTCTGCCATAAGGGTGGTGTCATCAGCATATCTGAGGTTATTGATGTTTCTTCCGGCAATCTTGATTCCAGCTTGTGTTTCTTCCAGTCCAGCGTTTCTCATGATGTACTCTGCATATAAGTTAAATAAGCAGGGAGACAATATACAGCCTTGACGTACTCCTTTTCCTATTTGGAACCAGTCTGTTGTTCCATGTGTAGTTCTAACTGTTGCTTCCTGACCTGCATACAGATTTCTCAAGAGGCAGGTTAGGTGGTCTGGTATTCCCATCTCTTTCAGAATTTTCCACAGTTTATTGTGATCCACACAGTCAAAGGCTTTGGCATATGTAACCCCAAATCTTTAAAACCATGAAATGTTGATTTGCTTTAAATATAGAAAGACCATACGTCCTAAGAAAATGCCTTCCTATTCAAGGACACAGCCAGCTTCCAACTTCAAAGCTGTCTTCTAAGGTCCTTCAGCAAAGAACACATATAGCTAAGTGTACACTGATATAAAATGGATATTGAATTGTATTGGAAGAATTTTTAATCCAGAAGTTGATTTGGCATGGGAATTATTTTGCTCACTATGCAGTTTTCTGTAATATATAACCTTACAGTATACAAAATGTATACATTAAAAATAAGATATTGACAACATCAGAAATCTGTCCACCGCCATGAGCCACAATAGGTGATCCATGAAGAAGTGCTTTCATAAATCACATGAGAGAAAATGTGAGAGCCAGAAGGTTCAGAAGATTTCTTGAAGGCTATATAACTCAAGAGCTTTTACTCATGAATACATCATGCTAACCCATGCAAATAAAAAGTAGGAGGAAGAAAGGAAAAACAGAGGCTATTCATGTTTCATTTCATTTCTGTGATTACAGACATGCAGTTAAATGACTTCAAAACTATCAGAAAAGCTCTATAAGGGGANATTTCTTGAAGGCTATATAACTCAAGAGCTTTTACTCATGAATACATCATGCTAACCCATGCAAATAAAAAGTAGGAGGAAGAAAGGAAAAACAGAGGCTATTCATGTTTCATTTCATTTCTGTGATTACAGACATGCAGTTAAATGACTTCAAAACTATCAGAAAAGCTCTATAAGGGGAATTATAAGTGGGTCCAAAACCAGCTAAGGCTTTTTGCTGCCTATAAAGTCTGTGGGGTGCTGGATCCCAGGAAGGTATCCAGGAGCCTTGGAGGGGAAACTCACAGGAGGGATTTCTGCCAGGCCCTTCCACCCCGCTTACCTCTTCACCTTGTCCCTGTCGTTCAGGCCATTTTTTCCAAACAAAAGAACATGCTGCACTTTGGCTACATTGCCCACAATGGCAGCTTTGTGGATCTTTCTGAAGTCTTTGTCTCGGATGCAGTACCCGGGCTGGAAGTTGATTCCATGATCGCTGTCTCTCACCGGGTTGATGGAGAAGCCAAAGGGCGACACATCCTTCTTACTCCAGAAGCCAAAAATCTTCTTCATCGCAGAGCCTAAGGACTCCAAACACACCTCACCTCTCCCTCGGCTCTTCACAGTCCCATACACCCAACACAAGTGCTACAGGGAAGCCAGAGCCGTCCCGGCACAACCTCCCAGCTGGGAAGCTCAAGGGTTTGGAATCTTTCATCCCAGAATGATTGTTGCTAAGCAACACCTCTAAACACATTGTCCATGTGCACAGAAGCCTGGCATGCCAGCCCAGTGCTCATATGCAAGAACTGTACGTTCATTTCCTGAAAGAAACAAACAATATCAATAAACCCTTACCTAAACTAAGAAGGAAAGAGAGGAAACTGAAATACAGAAATGAAAATGACATTATAACTGTATAACTGTCAAAAGAACTATAGTTTCCAAAGCAATCTACAGATTCAGTGCAATTTCTATCAAATTACCAATGGCATTTTTTCACAGAACTAGAACAAAACATTTTAGTATGTATGGAAACAAAAGACCCCAAATAGACAAAGCAATCTTGAGAAAGAAAAGCAAGAGCCAAAAGAATCAGGTACCCTGACTGCAGACTGCCCTGCAAGCTTCAGTAATCAAAACCCAGTACTAGCACAAAAACAGAAATATACTGAATCATCAATGGAACAAGACAGAAAGTCCAGAGAGAAACCTACGTCCCTGTGGTCAATTAATCTAGGATAAAGGAGGCAAGACTATATACAAAGGAGAAAAGACAGCCCCTTCAATAAGTGGTGCTGAGAAAACTCAACAGCTACATGTATAAGAAGGACATTAGAACACTCTCGAACATCATACACACAAATAAACTCAAAATGGGCAAAACACCTAAATATAAGACAGGGCCTGTAAAACTCAGAGGAGAATATAGGCAGAACACACTTTGACATAAATTACGGCAGGATCTTTTTTCATCCACCTCTTAGAGTAATGAAAATAAAAACAGAAATAAGCAAATGGGGTCTAATTCAACTTAAAAGCTTTTCCATAGTGCAGGAAATCATAAACAAGACAGACGACAACCCACAGACTATTGGCAAATGATGCAATTGACAAGGGATTAATCTCCAATATATTCAAACAGCTCAAAGAGCTCAATCTCAAAAACAAACAACCTGATCAAAAAATGAGTATAAGATCTAAATACACANAGCAAAGGAAACTATAAGCAAGGTGAAAAGACAACCCTCAGAATGGGAGAAAATAATAGCAAATGGAACATCTGACAAAGGATTCATTTCCAAAATATGCAAGCAGCTTATATAACTCAATACCAGAAAAACAAACAACCTAATCAAAAAGTGGGAAAAAGACCTAAACAGACGTTTCTCCAAAGAAGGAATACAGATGGCTAACAAACACATGAAAAGATGCTCAATGTTGCTCATTATTAGAGAATTGCAAATCAAGACTACAATGAGATATCACCTCACACCAGTCAGAATGGCCATCATCAAAAAGTCTACAAGCAATAAATTCTGGAGAGGGTATGGAGAACAGAGAACACTCTTGTACTGTTGGTGGAAATGTAAATTGATACAGCCACTATGAAATTTTTCTTTCCAATTTATTCATCAGAATTTTTGGTTGTTGACTGAGTGAGATATTTTAAGATATGCAACTTTAAAAATTCACCTGGTTTGGGGAGCCACAATTGTTATCCAATTATATATGAACCCTGGTTTCAAGCCAATAACCAGAGCTGACAAAGATTTGGTTTGCCCAGATAATTTCCTTTTGTCCTGAAAAATGTTTGTCTTACTAACAGTTTATTATTTGCCTTTATTGGATCCTACAATTGGCATGTTATGCAAACATTCCTTATGTTGAAAGATCAATTTTCCTCTCTCCAGCAACACACCTCAGGTTTCTGTTTCAAAAATTATTTTCCCCTCCCCTGGAGGTGAGATCCTCAAAGCAGTTGTTGCTTTTGGTCCAGCCCTTCCTGCCTCTCTAAGTAAGTACTGCTTGGTGGAGTCATGATACTTAATAGATGTCTAAGGAAAGTTTTAGGCAGTGTCTGGGTGTCTGCAATAAAATTGAATTTCACAGGGAGTTTCATAGTACCAGGTATCCTCTGTCTCTCTGTGTCATCCATCCCTAACTGGGTTCCAGAAATCAGAGCAGCCTGAGGCAGATTGTCAAAATGTGTCTTTGGCATTCTTCCAGCTTCTCTTATTATTAATGCTCACACGGAGACTTGGGGCTTTCATGGGGTAGACCAGAAAATATTGTACTTGAAGTCACACAGACATGGGTTTAAGATGTGCATTTACTAATTTGTGGTGGATTCAAAAGAATTTAGCTCTAAAAAACATGGCATTTAAAATTTTTTCAAGTCATTCCTCTGAGTGTGGTGGATTTAAGATGTTCTGTCATCTTAAATACGCTCAGAAGTTGTATCTTTTGGGTGCTGTATGTTTAAATGTCACCTTCATTGCATTCAGAAGATGCTGCCTTCTTAGGACCTGACCTTTATCTGTATAGACATGCCAGGCTATTCTCCCCATGCCTACATCTTTGCCCTCATGCTTCCTCTGTCTGGAATTTGCTCCCCCTCACTGGTCTTCATTCCTGCTATGCAAAAGCCTATTCATCCTCCAGACCTGCCTTTTCCTAGAATCTCTTCCATGAAGTGCTTGTTCAGAAGTGATGGCCTCTTCCCCTCAATTTCTCTGCCCCAGCTGTGCCCCTCCCCATGTGGTGTCACTGTCAAGATTTGGTCCACATCAGTCTCATCTCCTCTTCTAAAACTGCTCTGTCCAATACAAGAGCTATCAGCTAGGTGTTGCATCCTCATTTTAAATAATTAAACTTAATTTAATTGAAAATTCAGTTCCTTGGTCGCAGTAGCCACATTTCAAGTGCTCACAATTCATGTATGAATAGGAGCTATCCTATCTGACAGAGCAGTTAGGGAACATTTCCATCACTCCAGAAAGTTCTGTTGAACCACATCATTCTAAACTGTATGAGACATAGGGCAGCATGTTTCTGCTCTGTCTCTTCTACAAACTCTTCCCCGCAATCTGCTCTACATGCCACAGTACCTGGCACATGAGGTGCTGTTCACATCTGTCAACTTCCTGTCATCCATAAGGCCCATTCAGAGCACTGATAGTGAAATCTTATCATTTTAAGTGCCATGTACTAATCTGAGCACTTGATGAGGTAGGTGTTACTAGTTTTAGAAATGAAAGAATTAAATGAAGCGATCTGCTTAGGTCACAGGGGCAGTAGGTGATGAAGCCAGGATTTGAACTCTGGCCTTTCTGACTCCAGTGCTTTTATGATTAGCCACCATGCTCTGCAACAGGATTTCTCAGCCTTAGCAGTACTGACAATATTGACAAATGAGGGTTAGGTAGTTCTTCATTGTGGGGCTGTCCTATGCACTGTAGGATGTTCAGCAGCATCTTGTCCTCTTGGTTGTTAGAAGCCAGTAGTATTACCCACCTACCACCTGCCCCCATTGTGACAGCCATGAATATCTCCAGACTTTGCCCACTGTCCCCTGTGGGTACCCTCCTCCCCTGTTAAGACCCATTTAACGTTGGTCATATGGGTGAAGAGATGTTTTTCAAAATACTGACAACTTACTTCCAGCAAGTGAGAAGCAAGTTGATACCTCTTCACTAGGGGAACCAAAAAAACCATTCTTTTAATCTCCTGTGTAATTCGCCAGGCCAACTTCCCATCTGGGAAATGTTCAGCGGCTGCTTCCTTTTATGTTCAGCAGAGATAGAACCTCAAGTCGCTGACAGCCCAGATGCTTTGCAGCGCCCTGTGACTCCCGGTAACACCCATGAGCCCTGTTCCACAAGGCCAGGCAACTAGATTTTCCTTGAGACCACCTGGTTTAGGCACAGTCTCCATAAGCACCACCTCCATGGGAGGGATGGGTGGGGAGGAGTCAAAGAGATATGGAAAGAAGGAATAAAGAGCTAGTATCTGGCATACCTTGGATGAGAGAAAAACATTCTGAGTTTTTGAAAGGGTGCAGAGCCAAGCCCATGGCTCTGAAACCAGGAAAGAACAAGCTGCCTGGGAATAAGATTTCAGGCTTTATAAGAAATCACAAGATGAATAAGGCAAATAAGATGATCTTTTTAAAATCCACAAGATCTTCTTCCTAAGACAGCTCTGTCTCTACTGTAGATTCAGCTCTGTCACACACCCGTCTCTCCTAGCTTCTCCTTCGTTTGGTTGTCTCCTAAGTGTGGTGACTACAGACACCACCTAAGAAAAGCATTTATTTTACAGAAGTTATAGCTAAGACAACAGGTTTCTACTAGCACTATGAGGAATGCCATGGATGAAAAATGGGTCCTATGAGCTGGAAGAATGCTGACTTTTCTTTTCTGGGGTTCTTAATGCATACTAGTATATAGAGGCTGTTAGAATATCTGCAGCAAAGGAATGTGACTCACAAGCAAAGAAATCTCTGGCTAACTTGAGCAAGCCCTTGGGAAAGACGAGAGAGAGATGGCAGGTATGAAAGCATTTTTAAATGTTGAGGGTACAAATATGTGGTAAAACTCAACAAGGCTGCAGGAAAACTGCATTATAGAATCTCTGGGTACAGAACAAACATCCCAGGCTCAAAATTAACACACACACACACACACAAAGATATCTCTCCAAGAGCGTATAAAGCTTTATTCTTTCAAAAATAATCTGTTTGAAGAGTTTTATTTTAGGTTCAGAACTTCTGACGTTCTCCACGTCTCTATTTTTAGGCATTCCAACTCCTGACTCTGATTAAGGATATTACACTCAGCTCTTAACGAGTAAAATCCAGAGCATGAGCACTTATAGTTTATGAATAATGATATTCGTTAGGCTGAAGCAGTAACAGGCAGGACCTGACCTGGAGCTGTTTCCTCCTCTTTCCCCTACTCCCCACCTTAGCTCTGTATTAAAATTTGCAGGAGAGGCACTGTGTGGGGGGCGGGGGAGGCAGGGGTATGGGGTATGTGTGTGTTGTCAGGGAGACTACTTGCTTCTCCCAGGTCACAGGGCCAGTCTGGTAGGTGGCAAAGCTGCCCGCCCTTGTGTAACAGAAACTCTTCACTGTTACCCATGCAACTTCTCAATACACTGGCAATAGCCCAGCAACAACAAGAACTGGAGTTGCTTACTACCAAGCCTCAGTAGAAGTGCTTTTTCTACAACCATTATTAATATTTGAAAGACATCACTGCAGCCGTCTTCCTAGGTGCTTATAACTGATAGAATGGCTGGGTAGATGGACACTGTATCAGTCACCTGTGGCTGCATAGCAGATAACCTCACAATAGCAGCAGTATTGAAAAATTAGCCTTTACTTCTCATTCAGGCTTCTGTGAATTGTCTGGACAAATTCTTCAACGGCCGAGTGGGTCTGTCTGTTGACACTGCATCTTATGTGTCATTTTGGTACCCAGACCAGAGGGACAGTGGCTTCAAGGGTATGTTTGTCTCATGGTGATGGGAGATGTACAAAAGAGCCAAGCCAAACTGTGAAGTCACATTTCAAGCCTTTGCTTGTAATTTGTCTACTCACATCCACTGGGCAAAGAAAGTCCTATGCCCAGATTAAAAATCAAAGATCAGAGAAGTATGCTTAACTTACATATGGATGGATGGATGGGGAGGCAGTCTAATCATCTGATAGAATTAAACAGAAATGTAATGTTCAAATCTATTTTTAAATGAAAGCATTATTTAAATACTACTTGAGTTTAACAGAAGAGAAAGAAACTAAAGGAATTGTTTTGTGTCAGCTAAATGTTTTTCTATCATAGAATATGTTGGATTTTTTTCCTTAATCTTAAAATTTTAATAAACAAGATTAAAAAAAAACAATATTGCTTTTTCAAGAACATCAATGCTCCTAGATGGAACATTCATATTCCCTTTAAAATTCATGTGCTGAAACCTAATCCCCAGTGTGATGGTGTTAGGAGGTGAGGCCTTTAGGAGATGATTAGGTCATGGGGGTGAGACCTTCATGAATGAATCTGTGTCCTCATAAAAGAGATCCCAGAGAAATCTTTTACCCTTCCTCCATGTGAAAACATCATGAATGAGGCCATTCAGTTCAGTTCAGTTCAGTTCAGTCGCAGTCATGTCCGACTCTTTGCGACCCCATGAATCGCAGCACGCCAGGCCTCCCTGTCCATCACCATCNTGCTTTTTTGCATTTCTTTTCCATGGGGAGGGTCTTGATCCCTGTCTCCTGTACAATGTCACGAACCTCCGTCCATAATTTATCAGGCACTCTATCAGATCTAGTCCTTTAAATCTATTACTCACTTCCACTGTATAATCATAAGGGATTTAATTTAGGTCATACCTGAATATTTAGTGGTTTCCCCTACTTTCTTTTATTTAAGTCTGAATGGCAATAAGGAGTTCATGATCTGAGCCACAGTTAGCTCCCGGTCTTGTTACAAGACAGTTAATATCATTATTAATCAGGGAAACACAAATCACAGTAACAATGTGATACCATTTCATACCGTTTCACTGGAATAACTATCCATCAGTCAGCTGTCCATCACCAACTCCCAGAGCTTGCTCAAACTCATGTCCATCAAGTCAGTAATGCCATCCAACCATCTCATACTCTATCATGCACTTCTGCCTCAATCTTTCCCAGAATCAGGGTCTTTTTCCAATGAATTGGTTCTTCACATCATGTGGCCAAACTATTGGTGCTTCAGCTTTAGCATCAGTACTTCTAATGAATATTCAGGACTGATTTCCTTTAGGATTGACTGGTTGGATCTCCTTGCAGTCCAAGGGACTTTCAAGAGTCTTCTCTAACATCACAGTTCAAAAGCATCAATTCTTCAGTGCTCAGCTTTCTTTATAGTCCAACTGTCATATCCATACATGACTACTGGAAAACCATAGCTTTGATTAGATGAACCTTTGTTGGCAAAGTAATGTCTCTGTTTTTTAAAATGCTGTGTAGGTTGGTCATAGCTTTTCTTCCAAGGAGCAAATGTCTTTTAATTTCATGGCTGCAGTCAGCATCTGCAGTAATTTTGGAGTCCAAGAAAATAAAGTCTGTCACTGTTTCCCCATCTATTTGCCATGTAGTGATGGGACTGAATGCCATGAACGTTTTTTGAATGTTGAGTTTTAAGCCAGCTTTTTCACTTTTCTTTTTCACTAAGAGGCTCTTTAGTTCCTCTTCATTTTCTGCATAAATGTGGTGTCATCTGCATATCTGAGGTTATTGATGTTTCTCCTGGTAATCTCGATTCCAACTTGTGCTTCATCCAGCCTGGCATTTTGCATGATTTACTCTACATAGAAGTATAACTATAATAAACATTTAAAAAATAAATGGTGTTAGAAAGATATCTAGTTTCATTCTTTTACAAGTGGTTGACCAGTTTTCCCAGCACCACTTGTTAAAGAGATTGTCTTTACTCCATTGTATATTCTTGCCTCCTTTGTCAAAGATAAGGTATCCATATGTGTGTGGATTTATCTCTGGGCTTTCTATTTTGTTCCATTGATCTATATTTCTGTCTTTGTGCCAGTACCATAGTGTCTTGATGACTGTGGTTTTGTAGTAGAGCCTGAAGTCAGGTAAGTTGATTCCTCCAGTTCCATTCTTCTTTCTCAAAATTGCTTTGGCTATTCGAGGTTTTTTGTGTTTCCATACAAATCTTGAAATTATTTGTTCTAGTTCTGTGAAAAATACCGCTGGTATCTTGATAGGGATTGCATTGAATCTGTAGATTGCTTTGGGTAATATATTCATTTTCACTATATTGATTCTTCCAATCCATGAACATGGTATATTTCTCCATCTATTAGTGTCCTCTTTGATTTCTTTCATCAGTGTTTTATAGTTTTCTATATATAGGTCTTTAGTTTCTTTAGGTAGATATATTCCTAAGTATTTTATTCTTTTCGTTGCAATGGTGAATGGAATTGTTTCCTTAATTTCGTTTTCTACTTTCTCATTATTAGTGTATAAGAATGCAAGGGATTTCTGTGTGTTGATTTTATATCCTGCAACTTTACTATATTCATTGATTAGCTCTAGTAATTTTCTGGTGGAGTCTTTAGGGTTTTCTATGTAGAGGATCATGTCATCTGCAAACAGTGAGAGTTTTACTTCTTCTTTTCCAATTTGGATTCCTTTTATTTCTTTTTCTGCTCTGATTGCTGTGGCCAAAACTTCCAGAACTATGTTGAATAGTAG
>SJYX01012209.1:0-19124 GCA_006410675.1 Oreotragus oreotragus | reverse complement strand
CACCAGGAGACACACACCTGGAGAGCCCCTCCCCTGTCTACACACACCCACACACCAGGAGAGAGAGACACACACACACACTCAGGAGACACACACACACACCACATACACGTACCTACACACACACTCACACACCAGGAGACACACACCTGGAGAGCCCCTCCCCTGTCTACATATACCCACAAACCAGGAGAGACACACACACACCACATACACATACCTACACACACACACACCAGGAGACACACACCTGGAGAGCCCCTCCCCTGTCTACACACACCCACACACACCCAGGAGACACACACACACATCACATACACGTACCTACACACACACACCAGGAAACACACACCTGGAGAGCCTCTCCCCTTTCTACACACACTCACACACCAGGAGAGACACACACACACAACACACATGAACCTACACACACCAGGAGACACACACACACACACACACCAGGAGACACACACATGGAGAGCCCCTCCCCTGTCTACACACAACCACACACCAAGAGACACACACACACACACCCAGGAGACACACACACATGACACACACATACCTATACACACATGCAGCAGGAGACACACACCTGGAGAGCCCCTCCCCTATCTATACACACCCACACACCAAGAGAGAGACATACACACACACACCCAGGAGACACACACATACATGACACACACGTACCTACACACACACACTAGGTGAGAGACAGACACACACAGACACACACCCCCAGGAGACACACACACACACACCCAACATGCACATACACCAGGAGACACACCTGGAGAGCCCCTCCCCTGTCTACACACACACCCACATACCAGGAGAGAGACATACACACCAGTAGAACCTCTCCCCTGCCTACATACACACACACACACAGAAGAGAGAGACACACACACACACCAGGACACACACACACAGAGCAGCCTAGACTCTAAGTGTATTGGGGGTCAAGGGGCACAGAAGCTGCAGTGAGGTCCCAGAGCTGCTGGCAGCAGAGCCATGGGCTACTGCTCCAAGGCCCGGGCTACTGCTCCAAGGCCCTGGCTTCCATCCCCAGATGGGGCAGGACCCCGGGACGTCCTCCCCGGGACTGCAGGAGCTCGCCACCAAACCCCACCAAAGCTGTCCAGAGAGCACAGTCTTCTGGACAGAGCAGGGACGGCTGTGTCCAACTTCAGGTTCCCAGGGAGTGGGTACCCCTCTTTGTGACTGAGTGGACCCACTGTACACTCTGCCAACTGCCCCGAGCCCAGCGGCCCCTGGACAATCCATTCAGGCCTCACTGCCCCTCAGTCACTAGGAGGTCCTTGTGCCCACAGAGCCGCCATACCTCGTGCCTGGCAGAGCCTTTCTGGAAGATGCCGAAAGCAAGGCTGGCCCGCCCGCCCCATGCCCTCAGAGAAGGTCCTGACAGGTGCTGGCAGAGCTGGGCTCGGTGGCGGGTAGGCACTGGCTCTCTCTGGCCACTCTCCACATCTGGGAGGCCAGGCAGCGGGATGCACCTGTCTCGAGGGGAGATGGAAACTTCCTTTTTGCTGATTTAAGAAATTTAGGAGGCTTGCGAGAAAATAAACTGTTCTAAGTACTCATCAGATATAAGAACTGGAAAGGAGCCCGAGAGATCATGCAGCCCAAGCATCTGGTTTGACAGATGGGAAAACAGAGGTGCAGAGAAGGAGCCAGCTCCCCCCAGAGGCGCCGAGAACGTCGGCAAGGGAGCTGGGGATCAGAGTTGAAGCAGAGCTCTTGGCGCTCATGTTATGCCTCCCTGCCAATCCTCTGTGCCTTGCTGTTTCTCCCCTTCTTGTCTCCCATCCTCCATAAATATGGCCTCTGTTGCCCAGCACTCCTCTAAGCATTTTACAAACATTAAGTCATTCAATCCTCCTAGCAGCCTTACATAATAGCTACTCTCTCCATTGAGGAAACTTGAGACTCAGAGGTGAAATCAAATCTCCAACGATCACACTGCTTGCAGACCCCAGAGCTGAGCCTGAAACCCAGGCAAGCTGGCTCTGGAATCACCATGCAGGGCTTCCTCTGGGCCACATTGTAAACTGAGGCTGACGGCTGACAGCTGGGCTGGGCTTCCTCTCCAGGACCTGCTCCGCGGGTGACCCCTGCTCCCCCAGCTTCCCTGCCAGGTGGCGGCTGCAGGGTACTGGGCTATGGCTCAGCCCTCCTGCCACATCTCTTCCCTAAACCCTGCCTGCTCCCGGGGGGGAATCTTCAAACTGTACCTGTCACCCAGTGCACCAGGGCTGCCCATCAAGCCTGTGCCTGAACCCCCAGTTACCCGAAGGGTCATTTCCCAGTCCCCACCTTGTACAGAGGAGGAGCATAGGGCCACAGAGAGGCCCTCCACCCAAAACCTGACACACAGATCCACAAGAACTCTCTCCAAAGAACCAAGAGACACGCGTCCCCAACCACTACGGCAAGTTATTCCACTGTTGAAGCTGCAGTGATGAAAGTTTGATATCCAAAAAACAGAAACCATGCTTTGTGGCCTGTGGTGAGGGGCATCACCCTGGCTCTCGCCCCCCTCCTTCCGAGGAGACTTTTGGGGACCCACACGCTTCCTGAGTCACACAACACGTTTGTCTCCTTTGACCACAATCTCCCTTCTAAGGGAGCGGCCAGAGAAACCCATCCTATGTTGGGGAAACCAGTAGAGTACTGTAAAGTAAAATAAAATAAAATTTAAAAAAAAAAATAAAGGCATTGGTGTGCAAATGTTCACCAAAGCAGTATTTTTTAATCATGACAAACTGGAAACAATCCTCACCGATCGATAATAGGGGAATGAGCACATAATACACTGCCTATTCACACACGGGGACGCTGTGCAGCCACTTAAGATAAATCATAGACGTCTGCAGCAGCACAGGCAGGGGAGACGCTGCCCGGAGGAAGAGGAGACGTGACGCAACGCAAAGCAGAACATGGGACAATGTAGAAAGATGTCGGAGACACAGGAGTGAGTCCTGCAAGAAATCAAGAAACGGGCCAGAGTGGTCGCTGCAGCTGCAGTGGGATGGTGCTGTTACAAGCTTTTTTTTCCCCCTGTTTCCAAATATGGTGCTGTGTGTGTTACGCTGCTTCAAATAAAATTAAATTTCTTAATAATTTAGAAATGTTCTATAAACAAAAAAACCACGTACTCCAGGAAGACAGAACAGGACAGGTGCTGAAAAGGGGGCTGGAACACAGCTAAGCATGAGAGGGCCAATTTCCAGCTTTTGATCTGAAGGAGCCCAGTGAGCGGATGGGTCTGGGATTCCTGGGAATTTGATGCCTGCTGCTGTACAGGGAGGTGGGGCAGGGGGGGGTACCATCCTTCTCCCCACCCCTGGAGCCCCAAGCACTCCACCCATGGAAAGGTCTGGTCTGTGGATGACTTGTGACCTGGTGGTGTCAATATGAAGGCACAGCCAGCCTCGGTGTGGAGAGTCTCAGTTGAGGTCAGGTCACAGCGCTCAGTCCACGAGGCTGAGCGTGGGTCACCAAGGCCACAGCTGCCCCCATGCCCCCTTCCTCTATTGAGAGTCAGCGTCCCTGAGGTGTGGAGAATGCAGGCCAGTTGCTAAGCAAGAGTCCCCAGCAGCAACTGGAACTTTTTGAATCCCAATCCAGGGCACTTTCAAAACCCCTCTGGCCCAGAAACCCCAAACTGTCTCTGCAAGGGGATCTCAACCCCTGCAAGGTACCGGGCCCATGGCCTTCCAGGCCCAGAGTTTACATTTGGGGTCAGAAGCTAATGCCTCCTCTGCACCAGCCCTTGGTCACCATAGTACACACACACACACACACATTCACACACACATGCTCACACACACATGCTCACACACACATGCTCACACACACGCTGTCCACAGCAAGCTGCAAAACTAACTGAAGCAGACTGTAAATACCTTTTCTCCCCAGGCTCCCTTTCCCCCTCGTTCTCCATGGAGACCCTGGAGGGGAAGGGACGATGAGTAACATGCAGACAGCCCCGTCCAGCTTCTCTGCGCTGAGCTTGAGGCCCCGGGACAGCCTGCTCGCCTGGGACGGTGGTGAAGGTCTGTCTCCCGTGTGTCTCACTCCACACGGCAGCCTGCTTCTCCCTCGGGCCCGGGTGGTAAGCTCGGCCCCTGCCTGGATAAGAGCCCCTTGGGGCTGGTCCCCACGTCCCTGGATTATCCAGGTGCCCCCAGCTAAGACCTGAGCTCAGCTGGCCAAGCGCAGCAAGGTGGCCCCAGAGTCAGTCCCCACTGCCATCTAGTCACGGAACCAAGGAATTGAACCTGAGACTCGGGGCCCCTTGAAGCCACATTCCCCTGGGAGAAGGCCACTGCCCCGCCCTGCATCCACACACCGTCCTCAGGAGAAGCACCCAGAACCTGCACGAAGGCTGCCCTCCCCTCTGGGAGCAGATGTGATGGAGACACCAGCCCATATGTGGGCCTCTCTGACCACATGCTCCAAGTTGCATCTATGCACAGATGTAGGGTGGGGACCTGTCACAGGTCCTGGGTCCTAGTCCCCTAGGACAGCAACACAGCCCCTTCCAGTAGCGGCCTCTATTTATGGGAGCGCCAATGGGGCTAGGAGGTCCTGGAAGTCCAGGCAGTCCCTGGGATCCCTGCAGAAGAGAGTTCCCGGAGCAGAGGTTTGGGAATGCAGAGAAAAGGACAGGGGCAGAGGGAAGACGCACTCAATAACTGTGTTAGAGGCTGAGACAGCTGTTCCTCATCTGCCACCACGTGCTGCCTGCATAAGGTCCCCCCAAGAGATCCCCCCCCACGTCTGCTGTCCCTCTCCATGCAGAGCTCATGTTACCCCCTGCCTGGGGGAGCCGGGATTCACACGCAGCTCAGCTTGACTTCCACAGCAGCCTTTGAGCTCTCATGAGGCCAGTGCAGCAATCTGGTGTGGCCGCGCCCCGTGGCCATGCCGGACCAGGCTGGACATGTGCAGACCTCCTGGTCACAGGCCAGCTTCCTGTGGCTCATCACACACACTTCACGTGGGGCCAGCAGACAAAGCCCATCTGGGGTCCCTAGCCTGGGAACCCCTACTGCCTGGACCAGGAACTGCTGCCGCTTTAAGGCTGCTAAACTGACCATATTTGTTAAAACCCATTTTCCACACACAAAAATAAACTCAGAATGGATTAAAGATCTAAATGTAAGACCAGAAACTATAAAACTCCTAGAGGAGAACATAGGCAAAACACTCTCCGACATAAATCACAGCAGGATCCTCAATGATCCGCCTCCCAGAATACTGGAAATAAAAGCAAATATAAACAAATGGGATCTAATTAAAATTAAAAGCTTCTGCACAACAAAGGAAACTATAAGCAAGGTGAAAAGACAACCCTCTGAATGGGAGAAAATAATAGCAAATGAAGCAACTGACAAACAACTAATCTCAAAAATATACAAGCAACTTATACAGCTCAATTCCAGAAAAATAAACGACCCAATCAAAAAATGGGCCAAAGAACTAAATAGACATTTCTCCAAAGAAGACATACGGATGGCTAACAAACACATGAAAAGATGCTCAACGTCACTCATTATCAGAGAAATGCAAATCAAGACCACAATGAGATACCACTTCACACCAGTCAGAATGGCTGCGATCCAAAAGTCTGCAAGCAATAAATGCTGGAGAGGGTGTGGAGAAAAGGGAACCCTCTTACACTGTTGGTGGGAATGCAAACTAGTACAGCCACTATGGAGAACAGTGTGGAGATTCCTTAAGAAATTGCAAATAGAACTGCCTTATGACCCAGCAATCCCACTGCTGGGCATACACACCGAGGAAACCAGAATAGAAAGAGACACATGTACCCCAATGTTCATTGCAGCACTGTTTATAATAGCCAGGACATGGAAACAACCTAGATGTCCATCAGCGGATGAATGGATAAGAAAGCTGTGGTACATATACACAATGGAGTATTACTCAGCCATTAAAAAGAATACATTTGAATCAGTTCTAATAAGATGGATGAAACTGGAACCAATTATACAGAGTGAAGTAAGCCAGAAAGAAAAACACCAATACAGTATACTAACACATATATATGGAATTTAGAAAGATGGTAATGAGGACCCTGTATGCAAGACAACAAAAGAGATACAGATGTGTAGAGCGGACTTATGGACTCTGAGGGAGAAGGAGAGGGAGAGGGAGAGGGTGGGATGATTTGGGAGAATAGCATTGAAATATGTATACTATCATGTAAGAACTGAATTGCCAGTCTATGTTCAATGCGGGATGCAGGACGCTTGGGGCTGGTGTATGGGGATGATAAAAAAAATAAAATAAAAAAAAAAATAAAAGACTGAGGGCAGGAGGGAGAAGGGGACGACAGAGGATGAGATGGTTGGATGGCATCATCGACTCGATGGACATGGGTTTGTGTGGACTCCTGGAGTTGGTGATGGACAGGGAGGCCTGGCGTGCTGTGATCCATGGGGTCAAAAAGAGTCAGACACAACTGAGCGACTGAACTGAATGTTAAAAAGTGTTTTTTCCTCAGCCAAAGATACCCTAATTTTTGTCACCTACTCTACTGAAACAAACAAACAGAAAAATACAGTGGTGCGTGCATTTACTGCTTTTTGTGGAAAACAAATGAAATTAGAAATAACCTGGAGGGCTGCAAATAGAGGAAAAGTCATGTAAATCATGATGCATCCATGTCATGGAACAGTAAGCACTGATTAAGAGAACAGGTGGTATTGATCTGAACTGGTGAGGAAAGACACGTCTCTTGTTAGAAAAGATAAATGGCAGAGTACTTTCTGTGAGAATTTAGGAAACATCGGGGATGTGTACACACACACACATGAGCAGGCTTGTGGCTGCATGAGAAGCATTTGTGGGGCGTCGAGTGGGCCCCTAAAAGTTGGTTTTGCATCAAGATCTGTGCACTAGAGACATCAGATAGTGAAAGTCGTTCAGTCTGCTCTTTGTGACCCCATGGACTGTATAGTCCATGGAATTCTCCAGGCGAGAACACTGGAGTGGCTAGCCTTAGCCCTTCTCCAGGGGACCTTCCCAACCCAGGGATCGAACCCAGGTCTCCCCCATTGCCGGCGGATTCTTTACCAGTTGAGCCACCAGGGAAGCCCAGAAACATCAGAAGAGCTCAGAGCAACACTCACCCGCAGGCCCACCTCCCCGGGCAGCCCCGGCTCGCCCAGCTCACCTGGCTCCCCCTGCAGCACAGAGAACAGCACGAGGTCACAACCCAGGGGACTCAGGCCCAGGCCCCCAGGGCGTCCTTCCCAGAACTGGATCTCAGCACGGAAACAGTGTCATAACGGCTGGCGAGCCGAGACCTAGGCTCCCCCCAGAGGTGTCTCCCACAAGCAAAGGAGCTGATCTTCGCCACAGGCCTTCGTCACCGGAGCCCCCAACATGCTCCGGCTCTGCTAGTCCACAGAACCGGACCGGACGGAAGAGTGGGGAAAGCACAGTGGCTGGTGTTGATGGTGAGGAGCCACTGAGGACCCAAACCGAGTTCTTGGCGAAGAGGACCTCTCTATCCTGGGTCAGACAGGCCTGCCTGAACTGAGATCACTTCCGCCTGGGGTCCCGGAGTGTGTTCCGACTCAGAGGCTGGGGAGGCAAAGGGGGAGTAGGTGCCCAATGAAGGCGGGCTGGCTGGACACGTGGGCTACGGGGGCCCTGCCGACTCCTTAAGCTATGAACTGAGGACTTGGGAACTGGGTCCCCTGGCTCCATTCCAAGTTCCAGGCACTGGGACAAGAGCCCAGAAATGCCGGTCAACCAACTGCGAAAAAAGCTCCCAGGGCAGCCAGGTGATGCCTGGTGGCCAGAGCTGCTTGCTGGTGTGGTGATAGTTACCAGGCCGACCTCCAGGGACCTGGAATGATCCTGGTAAAAGGGGCCCAGCTCAAGCCTGGCCCTGGCGAAGGCCACCCCCCCTCGAGGACAGCAGACCCCCAGCCAGGTGCGGCCTGTGGGAACACACATACCCACATGCCTTTGCTGCCGTCTCTTCCTGGGGGACCCGGTAGGCCCAGGGAGCCCTAGGAGGGGAGAAAGAGAAGAGCAGTTAGGACGGGGTGAGGACCGCACTGGACACAGGCTCTCTGCTGGGGCAGCGGAGGACGCGCCAAACCGGAATCGTGGCCGAGACGTTCCTCCTCAGAGGACGGCAACACGCAGATCTGCAGCCTGGATGCCTCTGGGGGAGGGCAAGAAATGCAGGCTCACGGGCCTCTCTCCAGACCCCTACATTGGGGTCCATGTTTTAACCAGACCCCTGGGGGGTCTGTATGCACCTGATGGTGGGAGTGAGACACCTCGGCCCTGCCTCTCAGTAACTCGCCACGTGTCCGCCCTTCTCCAGGCCCCGGTCACACACGCAAGCAGAGCACTGGCCGCAGCAGGTTTCTCGACCTGGGCCCCCCAGCATCGGGCGAGTCAGTCTTTGTGGGGGGCGGGGAGGCTGCTCTGGGTGATACAGGGTGTCCTCCAGGGGCCCTGGATGCCAGGTACCACTCCCCGGATGTGACAACCCAAGCATCCCTGGGAGGGAAAATCACACCAGAAATGCTGGTCTAGGCCAGGTATCAAAAATGCTACTTAAGCTGGGACAAACTCCGTTCCAGCGACTCAAGATGAAGCATGTGACAAACATGCTCAAGGAGCAGCTGTGGGGGCCTCCTCATCCCACCCCCATGCTCCCTGGAGACGCAGGAGAGAGCAACTCGGGAACAGGGAGCCCGAGGGTCCCTTAGCTCCCATCCAGCTCCCACACAGTCTCCTTCAAATCAAAAGATTCCACCAAGACCTTCATCCTACTCCCCACTCTCCATCAGTTTTCCAAGGACCACAGAGCAAGCCAACGCCTCTTTCTGGGGCTTCTCCATCTGTGAAATGAGGATGTCAGACGTTCAATGAATCAATGAACTGATGAACCTGTAACTAATATTTAGAAGAAAACAGTATGGGCTAGACCCTGTAGGATGTCTTCTACAAGTATTTTCTTACTTAATTCTTAAAAGAAGCCCATGAGAGAGGTTTCATTTTCTCACAGACACATCACACATTTCTAGTTTTACCTAGAAATTAAGACGCAGGCATGTAAGCACACACACGTGCACACACACAAATACTTTAAAAATGTTTACAAAGTGCATTCTATGGGCAAACATTCTAAGTTGTTCTGTTCTTGGAGAGAAAGACAGACAGACAGACATCTCTGGCCCACAACTGCACGTTTCTAGCCATGGGACCCCAAAGGAGCCACCCTGGAAGGCCATCACTCATCTCTCTTCAAAGTGTGCAGAGTGACACCAGCAGGATCACTGCGAGGGTGACCGGGGATTTCAGATATAAAGCACACACCCCACTGGGCACCCCCAGGGCCAGCAAAGGACACCACAACTCATGTGCGATGAGCATAGTAAACTGCCTGGGTGGTCATTTCCTCGGGACAACTGGGAGCTGATGGGATGCTTGCTAGGGTCAGACTGTCCTCCCAGTCCACCCCTATAAGGGAAGGGCAGCTGTGGCTGGAGATTCCTCAGCCTCTAATCCCACAGCTGCATGGTGGGGATGAACCCCTTGCTCGCCTGTCCCTCCATCTGACTATTCTCAAACTCAGCTGAGGTTGAATGAGGCGACCAGTCCAGATGCAAGTGGTTTCTCTGATATGGAACGGCGACTAGACACCAGCTAGCATTGCTATCATTAGCATTAATGGCAGAGCCAACAGCAATACGAATGGGATACTAAAGACGGTATTAAGAGGACATTACAGCTGTGCTGCTCACAGCCTGTCTTCACGTCACATTCCCAACCTGTCATGTTCTGAGCTCTATCCACTCATCAGTGCACTGAACTTGTCCCCCCAGCACATCCGTGTTTCACGCTCACGTCACATGCAGCCCAAGAGCACACAAGAAGCCCGGATTCCTGGGGGCCTCCCAGCGGTTCCATGGCCCGGTGAGGCAGGTTGGGGCTGCGGAAGCCTGGGCACCCAGCCCTGCTCTCCCTCCCCAGGAATCAAGGTCAGCGCCACTCGGCCTCACCAGGCCCCCTTCCCTGGGGAAGCATCAGCCTTTTCCCAAAGGCCTCTCAGGATGCAGGTGCCCTGCTCAAGCCAGCACACTGGGGGTCAGGGACAGTGTGGGCTCAGCTCCCCAGATGCCCTGTCTGTCTCCAAGGCCCATGTTTCATCTGCTCGGAGCTAAAGCAAAAGGCGGTGTGTTTCCAGGTAGCCAGGGCTAGCATACTTATTCCTGCTTCCCTACAACACGAGAGAGAAATTCAAGATTTCCCAAAAGGGCAACATCAAGAAGAATAAGGACACCCCCAAGATCAGGCCCCCTGGGGTGGCATGACGCAGAGCTCACCTGGGGATCAGTTACCCAGTCCTTCACAGGCCAGTCTGTCTCCTGGCAGCTGCAGGTGGGGAAGGGAGGTCTGGGGGGCTCCTGCCGTGGGAATTCAGAGGGCAGGGGCAGCAGGGCATGGAGCTGCCAGGACCGTGTAATAAAGGAAGCCAGGGGTGAGTCCAGAGACAATGCCAGAGGGGACTTCAGAGAGTTCTGAAACCTCCGCTGTGCCCACGGCTGTCGCAGGGCCAGCCCCGTCATTGCTGTCCAGCAAGTTTCTGGGTGAGTCTGTCGGGTCACAGGACCAGAGCGCCACGAGGTGGGAATCGGGACTCGGTCACATCCGTGTGAACAGTGTCCACCGGGCCCAGCACCCCACAGGTGCTCCCTGTGCGTCCATCCCTTCCTAAGCCCTGTGGGCATGCAAGGGGAGACAAAGGGGAGACCCCCTACTTCAGAATTAGCCTTGTGGGTATGAAACCCCAGGGCCAAAATGAAATGCAGGCTGTTGCAGGAAAACAATGGTTTCAAGAGCCAGTAAGTTGCAGCTTTAAATCCTGCTCCGCCACTCAGTACTGACAGACTAGGCCAGGTCAGCGCAGTGCTCTGAGTCTCAGGCTCCACTGGGAAGTAGGTGTCATGAGCCTCGCTGCAGGATCTGTGCTTCCCACGAATGGGAACAGCTTGGCAAACTGGTTCTAGAGAACTGGTGTCCCAGAACCAGGGCTTCCCCGGTGGCTCAGCGGTGAAGAATCTGCCTGCAATGCAGAAGACATGGGCTCGATCCCTGGGTCGAGAAGCTCCACTGGAGACGGGAATGGCTACCCACTCCAGTGTTCTTTCTGGGAAAGTCCCATGGACGGAGGAGCCTGGTGGGCTACAGACACAACTGAGCATACACGCATCCTAGAGCCAGTCCCTTCTGCTTTGTTTGCAGGGATGGGCCACCCCTACAGTCTAAGAAAGTCAGCCTCTTTAGAGAAGAATGGATATTTTCTTTGTCTAAGAAGCCAACATCTTTTTTTTTTTTTTTAAATCATGGTTGGGATAACCAAGCCAGCACTAGAAATAAGACACATACTGAGAAACTTCCATTTTCAAGTCATCATGAGGTCCAGGTATTTCATTAGATGGGCTCCTGCCCCGGGAGGCTGTGTGCCCAAGAAAAAGTCAACCTGGCCCAGATATTTCATGTTCCAGGGTCACATAATCTTAGCATCACAGAACACTACCATGCTCGCACAACACACCTTCCAAAGTCCTTCTCTTGAGCTCAGCTGCCTGCTGATGCTGTGAAGAGAGAAGTTACCACCCTAAGCTGCTCCCTGACATCCCACCAGCAAAGTCACACTGCCTCCTGGAGCTTGGTGTCATCATTTGTAAGACAGAGGTTCATGCTGCTTGAGATGAGAAAACAAGAGTGGATATAACTGTAGACTATAAAACATTACTGAAGTGTCAGTTGCTTATATTCTGTGGAGAACTAAGAACACTTTCTCAGGTCCGTAAGGCGGGTCAATGAGTGCAGCGGGAAACAGACCGGAGGCTGGCCTGGAGCGGGAAAGGTCAGTGCAGAGGGCTCCTGAAAAGGGAATCTGGAGCTCAGGATCCATGGCAAAGTGCAAAAAGAAAAAAAGGAAAGGGGATGGAAGGAGGGAAGGCAGGAAGAGAAGCGAGGAAGGAGAGAGAGAGAAAGATAAAGAAGAGAGATGAGAGGAGAGGAGAGGCCCAGACTGGGGGAGGGCCTGGGTTCGTGTGACGCCTCTGCTGACCCTCAGCTGAGCAGAAACAGCTACCTTCCCCTGCTGGGTCTCAGTTTCATCACCTGTGAGCAGGGTGATGCAAGGAAGAGCAGCACCTCTGGCCCAAAGTGAGATGGCTTGAGACAATGCTTCGGAAGATGACTTGAACACATGGGAATCTGAAAAGAGCATTAGGTTCAGTTATTTGGAATATAATATTGTGAACCTCCATTCTTTGCCTGTGAAAAGGAAATCACTCAGCTAAGATGACTATATCCATATAGACAATGGAATACTACTCAGCCATAAAAAATAACAAAATAATGCTACTTGCAACAATGTGGATGAGAGTCGAGATTGTCATAGGAAGTGAAGTAAGTTAGAAAGAGAAAGACAAATGCCATACTTATCACTTACATGTGGAATCTAACACACAACACAAATGGACCTATCTATGGAACAGACTCGGAGAAGGCAATGGCGCCCCACTGCAGCACTCTTGCCCAGAGAATCCCACGGACAGAGGAGCCTGTGGGCTACAGTCCATGGGGTCGCTAAGAGTCAGGCACGACTGAGCGACTTCACTTTCACTTTTCACTTTCATGCATTGGAGAAGGAAATAGCAACCCACTCCAGTGTTCTTGCCTGGAGAATCCCAGGGACAGAGGAGCCTGGTAGGAGGCCCCCTATGGGGTTGCACAGAGTCAGACACGACTGAAACGACTTAGCAGCAGCAGCAGCATGGAACAGACTCACAGACATGGAGGACAGACTCCTGGTGGCCATAGGGGAGAGATGGAGTGGGAGTCTGGGGTTAGTAGATGAAAACTACCACATAGAGAAGGTATAAACAACAAGGTCCTACTGTCCAGCATAGGGAACTATAGTCAGTATCCTGGGACAAACCATGAAAAAAAAAAGAACATATGTACACACACATGCACACACTGGGTCACTTTTCTATACAGAAGACATTAGCACAACACTGCAAATAAACTATACCTCAATAAAAAATAAACTATAAAAAGAAAATACGCTTCGCTTCATCTTCCTATGTCACAGTCATTATGGAATAGAATTACTAAAACCTGGGTGAAAAGCAAACAAAAGGATGAGCGTTGATAATGCACATGAAACCCATTAGAGATGACAGCCAGCACTAGGGGATGAGGGGCTTCCCCTCGGTTCACACTGGCAGCTGTGACTCAAAATTGGGGGCCCTGATTCCAAGTCAAAGCTCTGACCTCACCCCCTCCACACACACTCTGCCTGGATGCTCTCACCAGAAGCCCCAGAGGGTAATGTCTGGCAGGAAATTACCCACCTAGGCCCACTTGCAAGAAACAGAGCTCCAAGGATCATATGGTGACTTCATTGGGTGAAATACAAAGAGAAAACAGAAATGTCTCCTGTTCTATTACTTAAATATCAGAGCCTGCCCCCTAAATCCCGACAAAAGCACTGCTTCGCTGTGGAGATGCCCCGTTAGGATTCCTCTCTGCCCCCTGGCTGAGCCGGAGCAGGCCCTTCAGGTGGAACAGAAGGGTCCTCTGCACAGTGATCTTTTGAGTGCAGCTCTGGCACACCAGCATCCCTGGGCCTGGTTAGGCAGGCAGATTCTCTGGCCTCACCCAGTTCCACGGAATCAGACAGACTGGGAGCGGAGCCTGGCCAGCTGGTTCAACAAACTCTCTGTGTGGTTCAGGAGCTTGCTCAAGTCTGAGAACCACTTCTCCATGGTGTCTGAATATGTGAGCACAATCCCTGGCTTGGCCACACAGAGAGAGAGAGCCACTTGCAGCTGGTCACATGGGGAACAGGCCTGAAAATAGGGACAACAAGACATACCCCAAAACTAAGTAGCTTGTGCATCAGTCCTGGCAGACACTTGTGAGTACAAGGGATTGCTGTTATTCCTAGATGCTCTGCAAGTTGTTTTGGATGAAGTGAAGAATGAGAAAGACACCTTATACCTCTATGTGAGCCCACCTGGGACACAATTTCTAATAACACCCTCCAGGCTTCCTGAGGCTCTGGGAGTTGCACAAGTCCTCCTGTGGTGGGGGGTGGGGGGTGACAGGTGGGGGACACTGACATTGCCCAGCTTTCAGCCACCCCTCATCGCTGCAGAGGACGCAGAAGATGTCATTTGGTGTAAAAAGTGAAAAACTACACTGGCGTAATAGTAATTATACTCAACATTTATGAGTACTTCTTAACAAGAGAAGTCATTTATTTTCACTAGTTCACTTCGTCCTTGCTGTAACCCAATGAGGCTGGTAGAATTATAGTCATCAGTTTATAGATGGGGGAAATCAAGGGTTGCAGGGGTTGAGTAACTGACTTCGCCAGGGTTACACAGCTGCAAAATGGCCAAGCTGGAATCTGAGTCCAACCAGCTGGCATTTAGAGTCTGTGCCCTTGGCCTCCACTGCCCTCCCTGTCCAAGCACTTACCCTTCCAATAAACGCTCTCACCCGCCTGTATGAGACCCTTGGCCCTGTGACTTGGCCATGAGACTTGGCAAGAGCCTGAGTGTCAGACGGAGCTGGAAAAAGTGCACACTTTCCTATTCTGGCTCTGCCTGGGGCTATGAGAACCTGTGAACTCAAAACTTCCTCAGTGTGTCCTTCAGCACCACGGACAGGGTCTCTGGCACCTTTATTTATTCCAACCCTCAGCAATCTGCCCCCACCTACAAGGCTATTTGAGGGCACGTACGTAGGCAGCTAAACTTATTTCCCCATAAATCCTTTAATTAACATAAAAATAAAAGGCACTCGACCACAGTTATCCAGCTCGATAACCATGAATAATGCAATTAAGGCAAAGGTTAAGAATAGGAGATGAGGGTGCTGATTAACCCAGTCATTAACAAAGGGGATGAGACCCAGAGCTAGAGGCAAAGGGTATAAGTACATCTTAGAAGTTTCACACATATAAACACACACATATAATTTATATTTTATGGCTCAGAAGCCCTATAATGTAGTCATTGCCTAAAATAAGTTCCTCCCCACAAGGGACACAGTTTTGAGGGTCAAGAAATCCCAGATAAAGGCATCTCTCTACGGGCAGGCAGGGAACTGGCATCGGCCAGTGTGGTGTTAACAGTGGAGCCTGTAGGGTCAGACACGGCCCCAGCAACCCTCACCCACCGCTCTGTGCCCTCAGGCATGCCCCAGACTCCTTCAAGGAGTTGCAGAGACTGGTACTCATAAACTGAACAGTGGGCAGATGAAAGCAGTCAATAAAAGACTGACGTCATGACTCTTTCCACTTCAAGGCACCTCTCTGAGATGATTCCAGACAAGAGTCACCAAGCGCTGGCCACTGAATTCACCTTGGCCGCCAGTGTTAATGCTCCCAGGCCATCCTCTCAGCCAGAATCTGTGACATAAAAGTGGCTCCATCATCCCTTGCAAGGGCCCAAGTCTCACCTGCACCAGACCCCCGTGACATGTAGAGACAGCTGAGACCTTCCGAGGACCTGACTTGCTCACTAGCTCTGAAAGGAGGTGATGGGAAGAAAATCCATCATGTAGCAGAGCCTGCGCTCCACTCCCACCCACCTGGGCAGTCCATCTCCACCTCTGCAAAATCCTCTCATCTCACAATTTCAAAGACCACCTGCCTTTAAAGACACCAAACAAAGAACCAGATCTGGTGGGAGAGACCCGGTCTTTCATGCTGTGATGGCACAAGGTGGGTCTGTCATGTTGAGATGAGAGAACTGTCACTGTGAGAGGTCTGACCATCCCCTGGAGGAGGGCCCCAGGCACCCCTGTGATGTTCAGGGCAAGGGCTCCCAGCTGGCTCAGACTGTGGGCTAGTCAGGACTGTGTGAGCAGCCACACTGCCACCCGCCACGGGCTCTGCCCCGCAAGCTCTGCAGGGGCCACAGTGGTTCTCCGTTCTCTCTGTCACCCACCCCAACCCTACCCTGGTGCCTCCACCCACCCTGACTCTCAGGTGTAGACAGTGGGTTAGTCCTGCTCTAAAGCTCATGCCCCTCACTGTGCCATCCTTCCCCCACCCTCTAGCACAGTGCCTGGCCCTAGACTGGGTAACTCTTACACTCCTGAACGAACCAGAGCTCCTTATAGACTACTTCCTACACCCTCTACAATGAAAACATCACTGTGTAAGAGCATTTTCCTAAATCTCGGTGGCCTTTTCCACGAGAGAGAGAAGGTGATGCCCTCCACCTGAGCTCACTGCCCTCCAATACTTTGGCCACCTGATGGGAAGAACTAACTCATTGGAAAAGACCCTGATGCTGGGAAAGACTGAAGGCAGGAAGAGAAGGGGATGACAGAGGATGAGATGGCTAGATGGCATCACTGACTCGATGGACATGAGTTTGACCAAGCTCCGGGAGTTGGTGATGGACAGGGAAGCCTGGCATACAGAAGTCTATGGGGTCACAAAGAGTAGGACATGACTGAGTGACTGAACTGAACTGAAAATTCTATCTGCTAGGAGCCAATCAGCCCCAAAAAATTCAGCTGAGTTTCTTCTACTTGCTCACATATTTTTTCTGGGGCACCATACTGTGAAATCCAAGCACAAAATCCATACAAAGTTTTATTTATTGCCAGACAGGATTCCTGTGAAAATGCTGAAGAAAGGGCTTTCGGGTTGTTGTTTGGATTTTTTTTTTTTTTACCCCATCTACCACGTGCTGAGTACAGAGTTGCTGACCCAAGCATGGCTTGGAGACACTTTGCTCTGATTCCATCCCGTGTCCCCCAAAGGCCTTCACCATCTATAAGTTGTGATCTGAACTCCTGAGAGGGACTGTGCAGCCTGCTCCCCACCCTGTCCTTGGTTACTCTCCACTCTAGAGAAACTGGGTGTGTGTGAGGTGGGTCTTCCCAGTGCCAGATCTGGGCTGCTCTCTGCCAGAAGGCCACCCAGGGCAGATTTAGAGCTCCATGAACCCACCACTCTCTCCCACGTACTCAGTACTTTAAGACTGCCTCCTGAAGAAGCACTTGTCGCCCTTTCATGGATCTGAGTAATAGTTTCTAGCAGATGAATGAAAGGAAGAATGATAAAAGACAGATCTTTATATGCACCTACCTAAGGACCCCTGGAGAAGGAAATGGCAACCCACTCCAGTATTCTTGCCTGGAGAATCCCATGGATGGAGGAGCTTGGTGGGCTACAGTCCACGGGTCACAGTCGGACACGACTGAGCGACTTCACTTTCACTTTCACGTAAGGACCTAAGGCAGGCACTCTCACAGGCAGTGCCAACTTCCTATAACACAGCCCTAAGAGACGGGCATCAACGGCCCCACTTTACAGATGATGAGACTGAGGCTCAGAGAGACACCACCTAAAACTCACGCAGCCACTGCAGAGCTGGTCCAAACCAGGTCTGCCCAATTCCCCAAGCCTGCTTTCTTTCCAACACTTGAGCCCACATTTGAGCACAAAACAAAGGCTCCCTTTACCCTTATTCTCCCATGTGCCAGATTCCCAGGGAAAAGCGGTGCACCCCCAAAGGGCAGAGAGCTCCCTAATATCGAATGAAGCCATGCAGAGGAAAACTGGATGGACACCCTGACTTCCAGACACCAGAGGGCGCTGTGGGTCCAGGAAGCGACCACAAGGCAGCCTCTCCGGGTTCCCTCCCCTGAAGGTTCTGGTTCCCAGAGCAGGAGGGCCCTTGGAATGAAAAAGGAGGTTGTGTTTTTGTTTGTTTCTCAATCTTTTTCTCTCCTTGGGGGTCACGAATCATGTCTCCAAGGGAAAAAGACACTGTGCCCAGCCCCAGGAAACCTCACATCAACATCCTCACCATGGTTACTCATTTATTTTGTCAACATGGAAGGACCAAGGGTGGAGAGGCATGGAAGTCATCGCCCCTCCCTGCTCTCCCTGACTCTCCCCAAAGTAGTCCAAACCAGCCCAGAGCAGTGGCTCTACCCTATCATCATCATCATCACCATAATCATCACCATCACCATCGTCATCACTGTCACCAACATCACTGTCATCACCTTCACCATCATCATGACCATCATCCTCATCACCACCATCACCACCATGACATCACCATCATCAGCATCACAATCACAATCTCACCACCACCACCACCATCACATCACCATCATCACCACCACCATCACATCACCATCATCACCACCATCACCACCACCATCACCATCACCACCACCATCACATCACCATCATCACCACCACCATCACATCACCATCATCACCACCACCACCATCACATCACCATCATCACGATCACCACTACCATCACATCACCATTATCACCACCACCATCACATTACCATCATCACCATCATCACCACTACCATCACATCACCATTATCACCACCACCATCACATTACCATCATCACCATCATCACCACTACCATCACATCACCATCATCACCACCACCATCACATCACCATCATCACCACCATCACCACCACCATCACCATCACCACCACCATCACATCACCATCATCACCACCACCATCACATCACCATCATCACCACCATGACATCACCATCATCACCATCATCACCATCATCACCGTCATCACCACCATCACATCACCATCATTACCACCATCACATCACCACCATCACCATCATCACCAAGACAGAACTGCCAATGATGATGGGGTAACAAGAACAGCACTGTCACCCATTGTGTGGGCAAGGGCACTGGCTGAATCCTCTGAGCAACCTCTCATGGTAGGAAGTATTATTTCCTTTCCTATCTTTTACAGAAAAGGAAACAGGCTCAAAGTAGCCCAAGGGGAAACACACAATCGACATGGATTTGAAGCTGAGTCTTTTCGATCGCAGAGTCTGGGACCCCTGTACTGGCCCCTGGTCCTGGATGATGGAGGTTCACGTTCCAACCACCCATTCACTCCTTAGACAAGCACGGATTTAGTTGCAGATGTCTTCCAGACACTGTGAGGAGGTCTCAAGTCCCTTTTTCTCTTTCCATGTCC
>SJYX01012205.1:463497-507579 GCA_006410675.1 Oreotragus oreotragus | reverse complement strand
GTGACTTAGCAGCAGCAGCAGCAGCAGGCTATCTATTATGCCCAAAATATTATACTAAAGGCGGCTGCTGCTGCTAAGTCACTCCAGTCGTGTCTGACTCTGTGTGACCCCATAGACGGCAGCCCACCAGGCTCCCCCGTCCCTGGGACTCTCCAGGCAAGGACACTGGAGTGAGCCGCCATTTCCTTCTCCAGTGCATGAAAGTGAAAAGTGAAAGTGAAGTCGCTCAGTCATGTCTGACTGTTTGCGACCCCGTGGACTGCAGCCTACCAGGCTCCTCCATCCATGGGCTTTTCCAGGCAAGTGGGGTGCCATTGCCTTCTCCAATACCAAGGGCTAGGGGTCATTTATTTTAGACTACATAAGAATAGTTGTAGGCAGCATAGTATGAAGGAGAAAGAGCACTGGATTCAGCATCAGAAACTGTGGGTTTGAATCCTGGCTTTGATATTTAAATATCAATGCTGTCAGATTTTGGCCAAAGTATTTAACCTACAATTTTTTGATGTGATAGCAGAAGTACACTTCTGCCAATGCATCTAATTTACATGGCTAAACTGAGCGTTTCATGTCTCAGTCAAAAGTATCTGCATTTGAATTACCTCATTGATTTTGAGATTCCTGAAGGACTTCTTAAATAAAAGAGTACAGACACTGAAGAAATCTCTTTTAGGAAGAAAGCAATATTAACCCCAATGGAGAATTACAGTCTCTACTCTGAAAAGCATGCATTACTGGTAGGCCAGAAAATGGCATATTCCAACTTCAGATATGTTCAGATCTTTGCTGGACATTCTGTTAAACTTCCTTTTGGTGACCAATATAATGGAGAATAAAAAATACCCAGAACTAGGAAGAAGTCTTCAGGAAAGTGAGAGAGAAGCACTGGAGTGCCAGGACAACAAATCCAAGGTAGGAGTGAGAACCAAGCCTGGAGGTGGTCAGTACTATTGACATCTATAGAAAGGTCCAGAGTACTAGGTCCTCATTTTCAGGCATACTGCAAGGCAGGTGTTATCATTCTAATTCAGAATATTTGAATTCTAATTCACCCATTTCTTCATTCTGAATTTAATCATTTCCCCACAGACAAATATCTTCTGGGTGTGGAAACCCAAATAGCCCCTTTGAGCTTGCAAAGCTGAAGCCCAGGCCTGGAGGGCTTGCAAAGCCGAAGCCCAGGCCTGGAGGGCTCCATGGGGGTGTCTAGAGGGCCCATCCCAGGCACTAGCCATCTGACATAGGTTGCCACATCTATAGGTTGCCACAAGATATTCCTGGGACACCCTGAAGCTGCTTATTCTAGCATCAACGCAGTGCTTTTCCTTGAAGGATTTCTTTCCTTTGACAAAGTTGATATTGACTAATATTAACATATAATGATAAATTGTTAACATTGCTTTTTTGATGTATAGCCTCCTGAATATCTTCATATTCATTTTTAAAAAAGCAAAAACAAAAATGGAATTTTCTTTTATGTACAATTCTTGCTTTTTCATATATGATAGAAATCTTTGAATGTCAGAATATATAGCTCTACATCATATTTTAAAATCTACATAAAATACAAAAGAAAGGCAACACAATACTAAGACCATGGTTGTAAAGCCATCTCAGGTAACCTTTGATTAGGCAGTTTTAGCAATATGATGAATGATGGCTAAACTGCCAGAGGATGTCAACGAAGCAGAGATAGTAATTGGAGCCAGCTCCAACTGGCTTTTAGAGATGGAAGAGCAGCAGAATGGTTAAGAGAGAGGTTAGAAAATTGAAGACACAGGGGAAAACAACTGATTACAAGGGAGAGAGGAAGAGTTAAGCTCAACAGAATAATTGATGTTATGAAGCCTGAAGGATGGACATGGAATCCAGTTGAAGGCATCATGTAGAGAAACTGATTTTAGAACCCATAAAAAGGAGAGAAAGAGAAGTGGAAACAGGAGGCATTTTGTGACAGAAAGACAAAAGTCAAAGGGATTCTCATCAACTAGCTCATGTTTCACAATAAGATCAGGAAGGTGCAGCTCTTGGAACCTGAGAAATGTGTGCAGGGTGACCTACATAAGTCAGTGTCCAGAGCAAAAATGAGAATGTGTAGTTTTTGTTCAAAAAGTAAGAAAAAATATTACAGGCACTGAAATGTAATGCGTTTATTTTTTTAAAAAAACAATGTCTCATCCTATTAGGATGTTTTTAATTTACTGTTGTGTTTCTGGGCACAAGATACTTGGGGAAATGCAGATACTCAGGAGAAATGGCAGATACTCACACAGGTCTATTGTTATCCTGTGTCGCTCAGCGTGTGTACACCTGGGAACTCACACAGTGCCCTGGCTGGGGGCCAGAAAGCCAATCTCCCCTTCCTACTTGCTTACAACCCTAGCCAATGTGGATGGGCAAACCCCATGTCTATGCTTGGACGTGTTCAGTATTGGATCAGAGCTAAGTGGGAGGCTCAACCCTGCAAAGTCACCCTCCACGTGTGCTCTGTGTCTGTCAGCCTGAACTGTGGCCAGCTGCTGCTAAAACTCACCAAAGTGTCATGGAAACTATTCAGCAAACGCTTAACCCTCTCTCAACCCCTGGTCAGGCCTTTACTGAGTGGGAAGGGGAGCAGAGAGTAGCACTGGTCACTGTGTATGGCAGGGGGAAGGGCAGCCTGGTAGAAGCATTCCAAAGAGAAAGCGATTTCATAGAAGATGAAAAGACATGAGTTGAGGTTCCAGATCCCTGGGTCCTGCCTTATTGCCCCACATGCCTTCACTTACAAAACACAAACACCAACATTAATAATATTAGATATTTCCAGATGGTGAACACGGAACATTAAACCCTAAATATTGGACCCTTCTGAGCCCAACACCCTTTGCCACTACAGTTGTCACCTGCCTGTGTGTGTGCGTGCACAAGTGCCTCTGTGTCATATTAAAAGCTTAGAATTCTCACTGTCGAATTCAATGAAGCATCAGCATAAGCCAAATTGTGAGAGTTCCTTCATCAATGCTGTCCTTGGTTGTTGTCTTTGGAGGAAAGGCAGAGTAAATAGACGATAGAGCCATATTATGATTTTCATGGACCTAAGACATTTTTCCCTTAATGGACCCTTTCAGTCTTAGAAAAATGTATATTTTATGATTGCAATGATATAAATATTCCACATTAAACTATTTTTTCAACCTAAAAGGTTGCACTAGTAAAAAATTTATGTGATCATCAGAAAGTGTTATGGGTTCTAGGCACTGTGCCTGATGGATAAGTGGGTCCCTCCTGGATGGTGGTTGTCATTCAGAACTGTCATAGTAGGTATGGGATGAGATCTGGGAAAGGATTCTGAAGAGCCACTGGAGACAGCATGAGATCCTGGCTGGGTGGAGAGGAGTATGGGAACTCTCTAGGGAATGAGGAAGTGCTAGATGAGGGCCTGGAGTCACAGAGAAAGGAGAGGGAAAGAGTCACTAGGAGTATATCAAAAAGTAAATGAAAGTTTGGAGTCAGAGTGGGAAATATCTAGGTCCTAGGGTGTTGAAACACTCACAAAGTATAAAGATTAAAAGCTTTGGTCTAGATAAAGATCAGTTATGGGCCACAAAATGTTTTATCTTTATGTTTTCAGTTTCAGTCATGCAGTCGTGTCCAACTCTATGACCCCTGGACTGCAGCACACCAGACTTCTTTTTCCATCACCAACTCCCAGAGCTTACTCAAACTCATGTCCATTGAGTCTGTGATGCCATCCAACCATCCCATCCTCTGTCGTCCCCTTCTCCTCCCACCTTCCATCTTCCCCAGCATCAGGATCTTTTCCAATGAGTCAGTTCTTCACATCAGGTGGCCAAAGTATTGGAGTTTCAGCTTCAGCATCAGTCCTTCCAATGAATATTCAGGACTGATTTCCTTTAGGATGGACTGGTTGAATCTCCTTTCAGTCCAAAGGACTCTCAAGAGTCTTCTCCAACACCACAGTTCAAAAGCATTAATTCTTCGGTGCTCAGCTTTCTTCATAGTCCAATTTTCACAACCATATGTGAGTACTGGAAAAACCATAGCTTTGACTATATGGACCTTTGTTGGCAGAGTAATGTCTCTGCTTTTTAATATGCTGTCTAGGTTGGTCATAACTTTTCTTGCAGGGAGCAAGCACCTTTTAATTTCATGGCTGCAGTCACCATCTGCAATGATTTTGGAGCCCCCCAAAATAAAGTCTGTCACTGTTTCCATTGTTTCCTCATCTATTTGCCATAATAAAGTGACGGGACCAGACGCCATGATCTTAGTTTTCTGAATGTTGAGTTTATCTTTATGTTTAATTTTATTCATTTAAATTTGCTCACAGTATATTAAGTCATCAGTAGGACATCCCTGGTGGTTCAGTGGTTAAGAATCCACCTGCCAATGTAGGGAACACAGGTTTGATTCCTGGTCCAGGAAGATTCCACATGCTGCTGGGCAGCTAATTCCATGTACCACAACTGCTGAGCCTTCCCTCCAGAGCCTGTGCTGCACAACTAGAGAGGCCACCACAGTGAGAATCCCGACCACCATAACAAAGAGGAGCCCTTGCTTGCTACTGGAGAAAGCGTGCACATAGCAAGGAAGACCCAGAACAACCAAAAGTAGGTAAATAATTCTTTTAAGGTATCAGTAAGTATTCCCTAAGAAACAAATTCTGCAGGGAAGAAATCTTTTCAGATGATTTTTAATTTTAAGAAGGAAAATCACTCAATTATACTCTCCCAGTTCCAGTTTATTTGGATTGGATTAAAGAAAGAAATGGTGACTGCAGCCATGAAATTAAAAGACGCTTACTTCTTGGAAGGAAAGTTATGACCAACCTAGATAGCATATTAAAAACCAGAGACATTACTTTGCCGACTAAGGTCCGTCTAGTCAAGGCTATGGTTTATCCAGTGGTCATGTATGGATGTGAGAGTTGGACTGTGAAGAAAGCTGAGCACAGAAGAATTGATGCTTTTGAACTGTGGTGTTGGAGAAGACTCTTGAGAGTCCCTTGGACTCTATTCTAAAGGAGATCAGTCCTGGATGTTCATTGGAAGGACTGATGCTAAAGCTGAAACTCCAATACTTTGGCTGCCTCATGCGAAGAATTGACTCATTGGAAAAGACCTTGATGCTGGGAGAGATTGGGGACAGGAGAAGAAGGGGACGACAGAGGATGAGATGGCTGGATGGCATCACTGACTCGATGGACATGAATTTGAGTGAAACATCTAGATGTGTATAAGAGACAGATTAAAAGGCAGAGACATTACTTTGCCAACAAAGATCTGTCTAGTCAGAGCTATGGTTTTTCCAGTGGTCATGTATGGATGTGAGAGTTGGACTGTGAAGAAAGCTGAGCACAGAAGAATTGATGCTTTTGAACTGTGGTGTTGGAGAAGACTCTTGAGAGTCCCTTGGACTCTATTCTAAAGGAGATCAGTCCTGGATGTTCATTGGAAGGACTGATGCTAAAGCTGAAACTCCAATACTTTGGCTGCCTCATGCGAAGAATTGACTCATTGGAAAAGACCTTGATGCTGGGAGAGATTGGGGACAGGAGAAGAAGGGGACGACAGAGGATGAGATGGCTGGATGGCATCACTGACTCGATGGACATGAATTTGAGTGAACTCCGGGAGTTGGTGATGGACAGGGAGGCCTGGCGTGCTGTGATTCATGGGGTCGCAAAGAGTTGGACACGACTGAGCAACTGAACTGAACCTAAAGAAATGAGAGAAGGGAATATTGTTTGTTCCAGTTGGGACTTTTAAATATCATCACCAATTTTTGTGAATAGGAACTTCCGGCTTTGAATTCAGCACATTTCTACTTAATTTACAAGTGCAAATGTTTCTGAGATAAATTTAAGCAATATAACATCAGATTATATATGACCTATTTTATAATAATAGAAATCACTTTTAACTACAGGTTAAGTGACTACATTAAAAGGGAATACAATTATTTTAATGGATTTCTAATTAAATGCTTAAATCCTGAATAGTCTAGAGGTGCACTTTAAATTAAATTGATCTTTCTTGGAAATTTGGTTGAAAGCTGTTGGCAAAGGAGAAAAAACTGGAAAAAATATTCTATTTTTAGTGTGTAATACTTTATGATAAACCGTATGTGTTTAGGTAAACATCAGAAAAGAAAAAGTACAGAGAAAGAACCAGAAAATGTAATTTAATAATGGGTGTAAAGCATAAATACATATTTTTCCAAAAGAATTATAACCTACAAACAAACATAAAATGTTTATTCTCAATATAGTACAAATTAAAGAAGGGGACCAATTTTACTAAAAGCAAAGTAGCAAAATGTCACATTATTTTATTTGTACAATTATGTTTATAATTTTTTGTTTTAAAATAACTTTGATGGAAAAAATACATGATTTTGACTTTTATCTTCCAAATATTTTGTATGTGGTAATGGTACATAAGGGCTTCCCTGGTGGCTTAAATGGTAAAGAAACTGCCTGCCATGCAGGAAACATGGGCTCAATCCTTGAGTTGGGAAAACCCCCTGGGAAAGGGAATGGCAACCTACTCCAGTTTCTGGCCTGGAGAATTCCATAAACAGGAGCCTGGAGAGTTATAGTCCATGAGGTAGCAAAGAGTCAGACACAACTGAGCAACTAACACACACAGACACACAACGTTACATAAATACAAGAGGACAGAAGAGGGGAGAAGAAAGGAAGAGTAGGAGGTAATAAAAAGGATAAAACAGTGTGTTCTCTGCAGTTGAAACTTTGTAATCGGAGTATGAATGGCCATTTGTTAAAAATGTTGAAGGGACTCCTATGGTGTAGGAGTTGGGACTTGTTTATCTTTTAATGTTCTTTTGAATTCTACAATTAGGTAGATAAGTTATTTCTAGCATTTTAATTCAAAAAATTTCCTAGAAAAGAATTAAAGGTAACAAAGTGGCACACAATTTACATTCATGAAAATGTAACGCTAACTCAAGATTTTGTAATATAAAGAGAAACGCAAGCATCATATAGAAAAAGTAGTGCTTTCCTCTGCTGCCTGTGCAAAAGTCACTGGTGACTATTTTATCTGGGTCACATGCCCTTCCTTAATCTAACCATGTAGTTCTTGCTGCTGTTATTTGGTCCTTAAGTCATTTGTGACTCTTTGTGAACCCATGGCCTGTAGCCTGCCAGGCTCCTCTGTCCGCAGGATTTTCCAGGCCAGGCAAAAATACTGGAGTGGGCTGCCATTTCCTTCTCAAGGGGATCTTCCCAACCTAGGGAATAAACCTCCATCTCTTGCTTGGGAGGCAGATTCTTTACTACCGAGCCAATGGGAAGCCCAACCATGTGGCTTATAGATGGGATTCTCAGGTTGTCCCAGCTGGGGTCCTATGCCATTCCTGTAGTTTGATGGTGGTCATGGGACCGATGGGTGCCAACAGCCTTCATGCTACCCCAGTCCACAAGAAAGAAGCTCTGTTCATCAGGGGGAAGAAAAGAGAAAAAAAGTTGCATTTAGATAAAATCATGACTCAGTGCAGTTAAGTTCTGTTGCTCAGTCGTATCCGACTCTTTGTGACCCCATGAACTGCAGCACGCCAGGCCTCCTTGTCCATCACGAACTCCCGGAGTCCACCTAAACCCATGTCCATTGAGTCGGTGATGCCATCCAACCATCTCATCCTCTGTCATCCCCTTCTTCTCCTACCCTCAATCTTTCCCAGCACCAGAGTCTTTTCCAATGAGTCAATTCTTCGCATCAGGTGGCCAAAATATTAGAGTTTCAGCTTCAACATCAGTCCTACCAATGAACACCCAGAACTGATCTCCTTTAGGATTGTCTGGTTGGATCTCCTTGCAGTCCAAGGGACTCTCAAGAGTCTTCTCCAACACTACAGTTCAAAAGCATCAATTCTTCTGTGCTCAGCTTTCTTCACAGTCGAACTCTCACATTCATACATGACCACTGGAAAAATGATAGCCTTGACTAGACAGATCTTTGCTGGCAAACTGTTTTCAATATGCTATCTAGGTTGGTCATAACTTTCCTGCCAAGGAATAAGCATCTTTTAATTTCATGGCTGCAGTCACCATCGGCAGTGATTTTGGAGCCCCCCAAAATAAAGTCAGCCACTGTTTCCAATGTTTCCCCATCTATTTGCCATGAAGTAATGGGGCCAGATGCAATGATCTTAGCTTTTTGAATTGAGCTTTAAGCCAATTTTTTCACTCTCCTCTTTCACTTTCATCAAGAGGCTCTTTAGTTCCTCTTCACTTTCTGCCATAAGTGGGAGTGTCATCTGCGGATCTGAGGTTTCTGATATTTCTCCCGGGAATCTTAATTCTAGCTTGTGCTTCCTCCACCCCAGCATTTCTCATGATATACTCTGCAGATAAGTTAAATAAGCAGAGTGACAATATACAGCCCTGACATACTACTTTTCCTATTTGGAACCAGTCTGTTGTTCCATGTTCAGTTCTAACTGTTGCTTCCTGACCTGCATATAGGTTTCTCAAGAGGCAGGTCAGATGGTCTGGTTTCCCATCTTTCAGAATTTTCCACAGTTTATTGTGATCCATGAAGTCAAAGGCTTTGGCATGGTCAGTAAAGCAGAAATAGATGTTTTTCTGGAACTCTCTTGCTTTTTCCATGATCCAGCAGATGTTGGCAATTTGATCTTTGGTTCCTCTGCCTTTTCTAAAGCCAGCTTGAACATCTGAAAGTTCACAGTTCACATATTGTTAAAGCGTGGCTTGGAGAATTTTGAGCATTGCTTTACTAGGTGTGAGAAGAGTGCATTGTGCAGTAGTTTGAGCATTCTTTGGCATTGCCTTTGTTTGGGATGGGAATAAAAACTGACCTTTTCCAGTCCTGTGGCCACTGCTGAGTTTTTCAAATTTGCTGGCATATTGAATGCAGCACTTTCACAGCATCATCTTTCAGGATTTGAAATAGCTCAACTGGAATTCCATCACCTTCACTAGCTTTGTTCATAGTGATGCGTCCTAAGGCCCACTTGACTTCACATTCCAGGATGTCTGGCTCTAGGTTAGTGATCACACCATCGTGATTATCCAGGTCCTGAAGATCTTTTTTGTACAGTTCTTCTGTGTATTCTTGCCACCTCTTCTTAATATCTTCTGCTTCTGTTAGGTTCATACCATTTCTGTCCTTTATTGAGCCCATCTTTGCCTGAAATGTTCTCTTGGTATCTCTAGTTTTCTTGAAGAGATCGCTAGTCTTTCCCATTCTGTTGTTTTCCTCTATTTTTTTCTTTGCACTGATCACTGAGGAAGGCTTTCTTATCTCTCCTTGTTATTCTTTGGAACTCTGCATTCATATGGGGAATATCTTTCTTTTCTCTTTTGCTTTTCACTTCCCTTCTTTTCACAGCTATTTATAAGGACTCCTCAGACAACCATTTTGCTTTTTTGCATTTCTTTTCCATGGGATGGTTTTGATCCCTGTCTCCTGTACAATGGCACGAACCTCCGTCCATAGTTCATCAGGCACTCTGTCTATCAGATCTAGCCCCTTAAATCTATTTCTCATGTCCACTGTATAGTCATAAGGGATTTGATTTAGGTCATGCCTGAATGGCCTAGTGGTTTTCCCCACTTCCTTCAATTTAAGTCTGCATTTGGCAATAAGGAGTTCATGATCTGAGCCACAGGCAGCTCCCAGTCTTGTTTTTGCTGACTGTATAGAGCTTCTCCATCTTTGGCTGCAAAGAATATAATCAATCTGATTTCAGTGTTGACCATCTGGTGATGTCCATGTGTAGAGTCTTCTCTTGTGTTATTGGAAGAGGGTGTTTGCTATGACCAGTGCAGTCTCTTGGCAGAACTCTATTATCCTTTGCCCAGCTTCATTCTGTACTCCAAGGCCAAATTTGCCTGTTACTCCAGGTGTTTTTTGATTTCCTACTTTTGCATTCCAGTCCCCTATAATGAAAAGGACATCTTTTTTGGGTGTTAGTTCTAGAAGGTCTTGTAGGTCTTCATAGAAATGGTCAACTTCAGCTTCTTTAGCATTACTGGTTGGGGCATAGACTTGGATTACTGTGATATTGAATGGTTTGCCTTGAAAACGAAGAGAGATCATTCTGTCATTTTTGAAATTGCATTTCAGACTCTTGTTGACTAAAATCATGACTAGAACACTCCAAAGTCATAATATCAACTTGGCACAGTTTCTATCAGACTCCCATTCATGGATCATGAGGCTTCTGTATATTATAACATAGCCAGTTCCCTTTAGCTAGTTTGACACTTGGGGCTGGGGTTTAGAGATGAAGTCGACTAAAAGGGGATAGGGTTAATCAGATGTATGGAAGGCAAAGAGGTGAGCTCATTTTCTGAGTCTTAATTCCCAGCTTCTGAATCCTCTTTCCACTCTATCAGCTGCCCTGGGATCTAGAGGTTTTTAAGGCCCCAAGGCAGGCACTTTCCTAGTTTCTCTGCTGGCTGCCTCAACTTTTGTCTCCTTCACTCACTACCATTAAGAGATCTTACTCTTTCCTTGAATCTGTTATGTGAAGATAAAGCTAATCAAAATCCACTCTAGGAGGAGAATCCAGCCTCACATTCACTTTCCCATAAAAGTTTTCCCATTCACTCATATAATTACTGGGAGAGAAAAGGCTCCCCATCTATCATTTCTCTGTATATCTATCCAGTTGATCAATCAGTCAATCAATACTCCATTAATGGAACCCCAGTGTGTATTCTGTCCTGTATCCCAATACTTAGGAAAAGATGTACTTCTCAGCAGTGATTTCTACAGTATCCAGGGCCAGATGCCCCCAACTCTCCATATCTAACCCTTAGAGTTAGATATTCCAAGGTCTTTGAACAATTTCTAGACCAACCCAATTATCTCAATCAAGCAGGCAGTCAGTCAACCACTTTTCATTACCCACCTTGGATTTCCAAGCCCTGCATTAGTCCTCCCTTCTCCCCCAGCCCCTCTTCTAACTCTCTAGATGTGTCTCCATTCACCATTCATTTAGGAAACATTAAATAGCACCTTCTTAATATCTTCTGCTTGTGTTAGGTCCATAATATTTCTGTCCTTTATTGAGCCCATCTTTGCATGAAATGTTCCCTTGGCATCTCTAATTTTCTTGAAGAGATCTCTAGTCTTTCCCATTCTGTTGTTTTCCTCTATTTGCATTGATCGCTGAGGAAGGCTTTCTTATCTCTCCTTTATATTCTTTGGAACTCTGCATTCAGATGGGAATATCTTTCCTTTTCTCCTTTGCTTTTTGCTTTTCTTCTTTTCACAGCTATTTGTAAGGCCTCCTAAGACAGCCATTTTACTTTTTTGCATTTATTTTCCATGGGGATGGTTTTCATCCCTGTCTCCTGTACAATGTCACAAACCTCCAACTCTGTCTATCAGATCTAGTCCCTTAAATCTATTTCTCATGTCCACTGTATAGTCATAAGGGATTTGATTTAGGTCATGCCTGAATGGTCTAGTGGTTTTCCCCACTTCCTTCAATTTAAGTCTGCATTTGGCAATAAGGAGTTCATGATCTGAGCCACAGGCAGCTCCCAGTCTTGTTTTTGCTGACTGTATAGAGCTTCTCCATCTTTGGCTGCAAAGAATATAATCAGTCTGATTTCAGTGTTGACCATCTGGTGATGTCCATGTGTAGGAGCCTTCTCTTGTGTTTGTTGGAAGAGGGTGTTTGCTATGACCAGTGCATTCTTTTGGCAAAACTCTATTATCCTTTACCCAGCTTCATTCTGTACTCCAAGACCAAATTTGCCTGTTACTCCAGGTGTTTCTTGACTTCCTACTTTTGCATTCCAACCCTCTATAGTGAAAAGGACATCTTGTTTGGGTGTTAGTTCTAAAAGCAAAGATATTACTTTGCCAACAAAGGTCCATCTAGTCAAGGCTATGGTTTTTCCATTGGTCATGTATGGATGTGAGAGTTGGACTGTGAAGAAAGCTGAGTGCTGAAGAATTGATGCTTTTGAACTGTGGTGTTGGAGAAGACTCTTGAGAGTCCCTTGGACTGCAAGGAGATCCAACCAGTCCATCCTAAAGGAGACCATTCCTGGGTGCTCATTGAAAGAACTGATGCTGAGGCTGAAACTCCAATACTTTGGCCACCTCATGCAAAGAGTTGACTCATTGCAAAAGACCCTGATGCTGGGAGGGATTGGGGGCAGGAGAAGGGGATGACAGAGGATGAGATGGCTGGATGGCATCACCGACTAGATGCACAAGAGTTTGTTTGAACTCCGGGAGTTGGTGATGGACAGGGAGGCCTGGCGTGCTCGATTCATGGGGTCGCAAAGAGTCGGGCATGACTGAGCGACTGAACTGAACTGAAGTAGTGTCTAAATGCTAGAGTTATGTTAGACCTCCAAGTGAAAAAGGAGAAGCTGAACCAGTCACTGTCCAAAAGACGAAAATCTCTCAGAGGATGATACCTTTCATTATAGAGAGTGAATCTGCAGTTTGGCTAAATGTTTCTGTTTTTTTTCTAACTGAGTGCCCAGAGTGAATGTCTTATCCATTTCTGGAAATAATATCCTTAGCTCTCAGCCTATAGTGAGTTTGGCTCTTTCTTGATAACTGGAAGAGAATCAATGTATTTGGACTGTGGGTTGAAATGGTTATACAGAAAAGTAACTAAGCAAAATGAGCTATTGATAGATGAATTTTTGTTTAGTTCAGTTTTACTGGCTCACTCACCTTTCTTTGCCATTTGTGCTTGACATTATAAAGTATGGAAATGATTTTGCGTATCATTAAGTGTATGTCAAGTTCATGTTTTCAGTAGGCTCTGTGTACATGCTTTATTTTCATTGTTTGCAGCCCCTCACAGAGAAACTATGATTGTATATTGTGTCACTATATACCAGAGCCTTGTCACATTGTGGTCTTCAGGGATGCTATTGGTTGTGTTATAGATGAAGCAGCAATACAATAGATCCAAGAAAGCCTGGCCTTGGAAGCTCTAGTTTCAATAAGAAGAAAGAATAGATTATTCTGGACTCTGAAAAACCTTTTGTAAAAAATAGTCATCCCCAAAGGCTAACTTGCTCTCCACATTCTACTATGTGGCAGAAAGACTTTATAATTTACCAATCTACCAGGTTGTTTTCAGTCTTCATTTGATTTGATTTTCAGCAGCATTGATGTTGTTGTTCATTCCCTTTTAAAAAGACATTCCTCCTTGGGTACCAGGATTCCACCCTGTCTGTTCCTTTCCACCTTCTTGATTCCCCTTTCTCAGTCTTTTCGCTGAGCCTTCTCCCTTTGCAGTGTTATCTACCTATCACTTATCTGTTCATTTATTCACTTTCATCTGTGCAATCTTAGTTTCCTGACTAGAGATTGAACCAGTGCCCCCTGCAGTGGAAGCATAGAATCTTAACCACTGGACCACGAGGAAAGCCCGGTTTTTTCCCTCCTTTTCAGCAAATATTTATTGGGCATACTATATGACAAATACTTCCTTAAGTACCAGAAATATAGCAATAAGCAAAACATATACCATCTCTGTCCTCAAGGGGCTAACAATATAGTAAAATTGTTGGTTCCCTGGATTAGGTATGTGTGCTCTCACTGCTCAATAAAATCTCATGCGGGCCCACATGCATGACATCTTTTTCTTCTTCCTTCCTGAGCTAATACAAAGGATCAGCTTATCAAATCAGACCCAGGAAGGTAAGGGATCTTTCCTGTACTGTGCTTTACTAATCATTTCAAGACTACAAGCAATCAAAAGGCATAAGAAGAAACAGGGAGAAAACAGTAACATCTGTGTAGCTGCTCAGATGGACATGCTGACCGTAACCCAGAGTAGCAGGTGATTGTGTGTGTGTGATTTCGTTTCTGTGTACTATTACAAAGTGTGCAGGGTCTCATATTCTAGAATACCCTACCATATACTAACCAGTTAGGCTGTAACTGTTTCATAGATGGTGACACAAGACATGAGGCTCCAGGGTCAGAAACAAAGGGTTTTATTACTCCTGGCATAGCCAGTAGCCAGAGCTTTATATGTCTGTGTCAATTCCCCGTGTCCCCCCAAATCCCGTAGCAGTGACACAAAGGCCTCATTATGGATGCCTACACATCAACTGGCTGCATTAAACAAGGGAAACACTGAGCTTGGGGAATCCACCACTTTTAGAGTTGGCAGAAACAAGCCATTTTGTTTTCTCAAGGGATATGTTAGCTTGTCTCTCTGTGCAAACAGAGCCTTGAAAAATGGCTTGGGTAAAGAGTGATCTGACATAAAATATGTAAGGATGTTCAGTGTGCAGCGTGGACTACTTTTCCCAGTATATACTTTCTCATGGACTGCACTAATATGATTTGAGATTCTCAATAATTTGAGAAATCCCTCTCGTATCTTCAAGTCAGCCCTCTCTATTGGTCCCGTCTCATCAATATTTAAACTACTGCAAATCTGGTCCACCTTAAACACTGTCTCCCTCTACTACACTCTCCAGTCCAAATACAGCCTCCTTTTCTTAATACTCAAAATCATTGCAATATGTGTCTTACCTTTCTGTCTCCCTTTCTTTGTCTCCCACTTTTTCTTCAGCCCAACACACTGCAACCTGGGGTCAATCTAGTACTGTATTAAAACAGCCTTCTAAGTCTCAGCTTCCTCCTCTGTAGGTAGGAGTAATATTAGTATTTATTTCTTAGGGCTGTCTTGAGTATTAAATGTGTTAATGTGGACGGTTTAGAGCAGTGCCTGGTACATTGTTCGTGTTCAGTAATTGTCAGGTGGGTTATTTTTATTGGTATCCTCATCCTCATCAGTTTCATCAGTGAAATTCCTGTTGTTAAATCTAGTGGGCACTTCCCAGTTCCTATTTGAAATCCCTGTGTTGTCCACGTTTTCCTTCTTGAAACTCGCCCTCCCTTGGCTTCCATGATGCCAGACTTTCTCTGGATGGCTGTCTTGGTCAGATTTGTGTGTTCTGTCCTAAATGTTGATACTTCTCAGAGTTCTCTATTAACCTCCTTTATCTTCTTTATCTACATACTTTTGCTTATTGATATTATCCCTATTCTTGTGCTCTGAGTTACCATCTATATGGAGATGCTCAATATTCTGTGCCTTTTCATTTACTTTTTTAACAGGTATTTTTATAACATCTTCTATGTGCCAAACACTGAGATAGGTATTGTGAGTAAAACCAGCAGAATTCCTACTCTCATTGAATTATTCTTGAACAGGGAACACAGATATAAAACAAATAATCACACCTATGATTCAACAGCTATATTCTTTTAGTATCAAGTGTTCCTCCTCTGTGCTGTTTTAATGAATGTGGTAAGTGCCACAAATATCCATCCAGTTGTTCAAGTCACTTCACCTTGAGCCTTCATCATGCATGCAAGCTAAGTTGCTTCAGTTGTGTTTAACTCTTTGCAACACTGTGCACTGTAGCCTGCCAGGTTCCTCTGTCTGCAGGATTCTCCAGGCAAGAATACTGGAGTGGATTGCCATGCTAATAAACAAATCATTTTGGTTTTCTCTTTTATATCTGCCCATGTTTCTCTGTTTCCACTGCTGCTAGCTTCGATCAAGTCTTCATCATCATTCAGCTGGATTTTGGCAGTTGTTGTTCCTTGATCGCCCTGCCTTCAGTCTCCCACTTACCTATCTTTTGCCCTGCTGGTGCCCATGGTCTATAAAGTAGATCCCTGATTCCTTAGTATGGCCAAAAAATCCTCAGTAATCCAGCCCTAGCCACATCTTTAGCATAATCTCTCTCACTTTCTTTCTTTCTTTCTTTTTTTTTTTTGCATTAATCCTTATTCTCAACAGACCAAATTAGAAAAATCTCTCAGAGCAATTGTGAGGAAATCATGCAAGATGGCACCTTCAACCTTGTAGGCACTATCAGATATAACACAGCTTTGCACAGGCGGTTTGATAAACTCTCAATATTTATAATAAGATTGAACCAAAATTGTGATAAACCCCCAAATTTATTAGAATCTTAACAGAGTATAATTGCTCCAGTAATGTTAAGAGGAAGAACTACATCACTTTTCCCAATCTTGACAAAACATAGATTAAAACATTTCACTGATTGGAGGACAATAAATCTTTTTGGAAAGTGTGTACTTAGTTTGTGTTTTATTTGGTGACTTCCTCCTGCAAACCACTTTATAGTATGCATGCGTCAGTTAGGATGACTTATTTTACAAGCAATAGGATCATGATATTTAAAATGCCTAAACAATAAAAGGGAGGGTATTGAATCACTTAACTGAGAAGGCCAGAGGTGGGAAGGCTTCAGGCATAGTTCAATCAGGACACCAACTCCTATACTCCTATCCTTCAGTTCTGTCCTGTTTGTTGGCTTTATCTTTAGTGTAGCTTCATTCGTGGGAGCAAACTGGCTACTATAAAATGGCTCATATACACACATTACAATTTCCAGATCAACAGGGTCTCTATGTTTCAGGTTCCAGACCTATATGTTGAGCTACATGGTGACTGGATCACATCTGAAGGAATTCATTCATTCCTGAGACAGTCATATGCTAATGAAGACAATACCTGGTCCAATCACTGTGACAGATGGAAGTAAATTTATGCCAAGAAAAATCCACCTCAGATTTGAGATAGGAATGTTATTCATCAGTCCCATGTAATCTACATGGTTTCTCTAAAATCACAGGGATAAATTTCCCCAAAGGAAAACCTCATAGCTATTGAATATTAGTGAAGAAGAAAAATGGATGAATCCTAAGCAGTCAAGCAGTGAATATTCACTACGGACACAGTTTAAGTTTGTTCATTAGCAAACAAAAATTAAAATTACTAGAGCTAATCAATGAATATAGTAAAGTTGCAGGATATAAAATCAACACACAGAAATCCCTTGCATTCCTATACACTAATAATGAGAAAGTAGAAAACAAAATTAAGGAAACAATTCCATTCACCATTGCAACAAAAAGAGTAAAATACTTAGGAATATATCTACCTAAAGAAACTAAAGACCTATATATAGAAAACTATAAAACACTGATGAAAGAAATCAAAGAGGACACTAATAGATGGAGAAATATACCATGTTCATGGATTGGAAGAATCAATATAGTGAAAATGAATATATTACCCAAAGCAATCTACAGATTCAATGCAATCCCTATCAAGCTACCAGCGGTATTTTTCACAGAACTAGAACAAATAATTTCAAGATTTGTATGGAAATACAAAAAACCTCGAATAGCCAAAGCAATTTTGAGAAAGAAGAATGGAACNATTAAAAGCAGGATCTCAAAGAGGTATCCACATATTTGTTTCAGTGCTATTTATATTAGCCAAGATGTGGAAATAGTCTAAACGCTCACCAACAGATGAAAAAAAAAAAATATATATATATATACACACACCCACACATATATATATAGGCTTCCCTGGTGGCTCAGATGGTAAAGAATCTGCTTGCAATGCAGGAGACCCAAGTTTGATCTCTGGGTTGGGAAGACCCCCGGAGAAGGGAATTCCATGGACAGAGGAGCCTGGAGAGCTACACTCTATGTGGTTGAAAAGAGTCAAGACATGACTGAGTGACTAACACTTTCACACACACACACACACCACACACACACACACACACACACATATATGCTACAGGTATGACAAAAATGCTCACCATACCTGCAAGGCAGATGGCTCCTTAAACATTTCCTGTCAAATTTCTGTACTTTTTAGAAGACACTGGCATTGTACACTGGTGGTGGAATTTTTTTTTTTCCTCCAAATTACCAAAGATACTGAGTATTAGTGACTTTGTTATGAATCCTCAGTGGTTGCAAACATTTTTGAGCAGATGCATTTATAGAGGGTCTCCGAATGTCACAAATACATACCTCTCAGCACAGAATCTAATGTCCCTTCCAGGGAAACCGAAATGACCCAAGGCTCCGATGGGGAACCCAAGGACTCTACTCTCCGATTCTGGGGGTAAAAAAAGGAAAAATAGGACTCAGAAGAGAATTTTGTGAAGTTAACCGAAAAAGAAGAGGATTCAGACAGAATCTTTCATATACCACACATTCATGAGAATAAGCAAAGGAAAAAGTAATAAAATAAATAAAATAATATTCTTTGTCATGTTAAGAAGAATATATCAAATAATTTTATCGTGAGAAGGCAGATTATTGCAAGAAAATTTGGGGCAGGGCAGTGAAGAGGACAAAGGAAACTACTGCCGCTGCTAAGTCGCTTCAGTCGTGTCCGACTCTGTGCGACCCCATAGATGGCAGCCCACCAGGCTCCCCGTCCCTGGGATTCTCCAGGCAAGAACACTGGAGTGGGGTGCCACTTCCTTCTCCAATGCAGGAAAGTGAAAAGTGAAAGTGAAGTCGCTCAGTCGTGTCCAACCCTCAGCGACCCCATGGACTGCAGCCTTCCAGGCTCCTCCGTCCAAGGAAAGCTAAGTTTACAGAAAAGGAGACTGACACTGTTTGCTGAAGGTTAATAAGGTAGGAAAGGGACTTCCCTGGCTGTCCAGTGGTTATGCAGTTCCACTTCAGGGAGCATGGGTTCCATGCATGGAGGAGAACTAAAATCTCACATGCCCCACAGTTGGGTCAAAAAATAATAAAATTTATTTTTAAAAAGTGTCAGCAGATCTTGTGGCTGGTAAGGTGCTTTTTAAAAAACATGAGGAAGGAAACATTAGGAGAACAAAACAGGAGAGCTGGGTAAGTGCCTGAACAGAGCAAAAGTGTGGACCTCAGCCCCATGGGCTTTATCCCTCTACAAGAATGTCATGGCATGCATTTTTTTAAATTAAAGAATGGAAAGTGGACTTAACTATTATATTTCACTTCTTCCACCCATGACATTAGTAAATATAGAAAAGATAAAATCCAAGGACTTGGACACTGAAATTAGAATGAAGCATACAGAAGCCTCTTATTGATACTGTACTTAACCACATACAGAAGAAATCACTTAAAATAACATAAAACTATAATGCAATGGCATAAATGCCTTCACCAGCATATGAAACGACTTCTTCAGATATAGATCCAGCACTTTGGGAAGAACAGATTTCTGAGAAGACACCTGAGACCTTCTGTTAGAATTTGTTTGGAGTGAAAAAGTATGTGAATTATACTCTCATCCATAATCATATTCTGGACTTTTTATAGAAAGTAGAAGGAAAGCAGGCTGTGCAATGGAAGGAAAATAATGAAAGTAGTTAGATGTTCTAAGTGCACCAACTGTCACAGGGTGGGTGTTCTGTACACGTGTATTATGATGATGACAGAGTCTGAAACATGCTCCGAATACAATATGGTACCCGACTCCAAGTAAAGATTGTTACCTGTGCACAAAGTACCTGCTTATCCAGAAAAACGAGCTGAGGTTGTACTGTGAGTTCTTTTCCCACTTCTCCATCTGAAGGCTGGACGAGGACTGAAAGACTATAAGGCCGAATATATATCAAGTTCCCAGTTTTGAAACTGCTTGTATTTCTAGCACATGTTAAAAAAAAGAAAATAATCCATGCTTCAGATTTCAGATATCATACCACTGTAGTAGCTATTTTCCATAATACACCATTACTAGTGAAAAGGTTTGCCTTTGTTTCTAGAAACTAAATAATACACTGTATAGCAAACATGAACTTACACCAAAGAATATTTATACATTTACTTTATATGTTTGCTTCACCATAGGAAATGATGAAATAGGTGTCTGAGGGGTGGGATGGGAGAACATATATTATGAACTTAGATTTAACCACAATTTATTAACTCCAAAAAATCTCAGTGAAGCATCATATCAGACTAAAACACTTAGAAGGTGGGGATATTTTATAAGTATGCTAATAAACCAGATTTCCCCCCAAAGGATCAGATTTTAGTGCTTTTCCATTTTCCATGGTATAAATACATTCATCCTGGCTGATTCTGTGGGTACCAAGATGATATCACCACAAAGAATTGGGAAGAGATGCCTGGGAACAACCTCCCCACACAACTGCTTCACAAAGACTCAGTTCAGTTCGGTTCTGTCGCTCAGTTGTGTCTAACTCTTTGCAACCCCATGGACTGCAGCACACCAGGCTTTTCTGTCCATCACCAACTCCCAGAGCTTGCTCAACCTCATGTCCATGAAGTTGGTGATGCCATCCAACCATCTCATCCTCTGCCGTCCCCCTTTCCTCCCACCTCCAATCTTTCCCTGCATCAGGGTCTTTTCCAATAAGTCAGCTCTTCACATCAGGTGGCCAAAGTATTGGAGCTTCATGTTCACTATCAGTCCTTCCAATGAATATTCAGGACTGATTTCCTTAAGGAATGACTGGTTTGGTCTCCTTGTAGTCCAAGGGACTCTCAAGAGTCTTCTCCAACACCACAAATCAAAAGCATTAATTCTTCAGCACTCAGCTTTCTTTATGGTCCAACTCTCACATCCATATACGACTACTGGAAAATCCATAGCTTTGACTAGATGGACCTTTGTTGGCAAAGTAATGTCTTTGCTTTCTAATATGCTGTCTAGGTTGGTCATAGCTTTTCTTCCAGGGAGCAAAAACTATCTCTCATAGCTTTTCTTCCAAGGAGCAAAAACTATCTCATTTAATCTCACAACAACCCTTTTGTATGCATAGTCTTCACAAGATGCTTGCACAAAATAGAATCAGTAACTGTAGAATTCATTGATTAATTGATTTCAATTGAATGAAGCCCTCAGGGAGAAAAATACTTATTATAATTAATATACGCTGAGCACTTACCCAGTGCAGGTACTATTCTATGCATTCCACCTATAAGCTCATTGTATCTTTAAAATGACACAATGACAGACACTTTTATTTACACATGAAGAAACTGAGGTCCAAAAAGACTTAAGTAGTTTGCCAAAGGTTTTAGAAACAGTAAGTATATGACCAAAGTTTAGAGCTAAATTGTTTTTCACCTCTTTTGAGCACATTAATTGCTGATGTGACTTAGCAATAAAATGGAATAATTATAAATAAAATAGTTACATAATTCATGATATCTCAAAGCATCTTTTTCCCAGAGCTTTGGAATTTTTGAAGACCAAGATAGCTTTATTAAATGAACATTATAGGTTATATACCTATTGTCCCATTAAACCTATTGTGTATTATGCATCAGAGGCATGCAATAGAGTTTTAACATTTAAATGGAGATATATAGACATCATTTATCACATATATTACCCTAGTATAGGATAATAGATTACTCTCAAAATATCCTAACTCAGGTCTAACAAAACTTTGATTAAAAAAAAAAAAGGTAGTCTACCCATCTTCAATTAAATGCTTGTGAGTCAACTACTTTATTTCCTAATCTATTCTTTTTTCTTATGTGGGGAGATAAAATATTCATTTTACATGGAGGGTATATGTGAGCCAAAGGTGACAATTAGTCCTCAGAAGAGGAACAGTGGAAGAACAAATACAGAAGATCAAAAACTATTTAGTTTCTCTAGAGAACAATTTCCCTCTCCCTGGAGAATCCTGGAGAATGGGGGGTAGGGCATGTGTGGTCCTACAAACCCCTTTGGTCAGCTACCAGCCAAGACCATGACCATCACTTACTAGGAATTCAATATGCACTAGTCTGATCATCATTTATTACTTTGCCGAGCCACAATGGCTAAGGGTTTTTTAAAAAAATTAAATCAGATTTTTAAAATCCACACTATTCATTCCATGGCTCCCAGGTTATTGGAAAATTCTACATTGTTCCCAAATTCTATTTCTTCCCTTGCCTTTTCTTAATTGCNTCAATATGCACTAGTCTGATCATCATTTATTACTTTGCCGAGCCACAATGGCTAAGGGTCTTTTAAAAAAATTAAATCAGATTTTTAAAATCCACACTATTCATTCCATGGCTCCCAGGTTATTGGAAAATTCTACATTGTTCCCAAATTCTATTTCTTCCCTTGCCTTTTCTTAATTGCTTTCTGATGCAGGACAGGATGCAGGCTGGCTGTGTAGGTTTAAAAAAGCCAAAAGACTCCATCCAAGATCCTGACATAAGTACACTGATGTCTAGAGACAGAGGGATGGGAACCAACTGCCTGAACACTTGCTAAAAGGCCTGTCCCTGACACATTTTTAAGTTTATTGTGAGCAAACATCTCTGATTAAATGTAAACAGCATCCCACTGGAGGTCAGAGACTTGCAGCTACAGCATATCCCAAGGTAATACCACTTTAAGCTTCACATAAACTCTTAAGCAGTTTCTAACCTAAAACCTGACCGTAGGTGGTACAGTTTTTTACGATATGTTATAATAGTGCAATAAATCTGTTAGCTTAAAATCGAATCTCCGTGGCCTTTTAGAGAAATCATCATTAAATGCAGGGTCTTGTTAATGATGCCATCGGAGTGAAATTGTTTAATCTGCTAGGGGGGTGAAAGGTCACCAAATGAATTTTTTATAATACATCAACTTGACACGCAATAGGGAAAACTGTAATAGATAAAAGCAAAGGAAAAGGGCACTGTCTTCTTCTGATAGGTCAATAGCAGCCAAGAGAGTCACTCATCCACTTTCCTTTCATGATGGGGCTCCTTTTGCATTTAATATGGACACCCAATTAATACCCCAGCACCACAGACAACCTCATTTTAGGTGACTTATAGCAATTTCTCCCCCTTCCCTGAAATGAAAGTGATCACAATACATCATAGCATTGTGCGAATTAACGTTAATTGATTCAAGTTACCAAGCAATGATGGGCCACTTATATAATCTAGGCGTTATTGGGTGCTAGAAGGGATGGAGGGAAGATTAGATTCCAGTGTCCGTTGCTGTGACGACGGGAGTCACCTGACACCTTGTTAGACAGTTGTAAGGTTCTATTGCTGGCCCCAGTGGGGTCGTCAGTAAACTGGAGTGATGTCCAAACATCATTATACGCTGCTCCGATATTAAAGCAAAGGGATTAGCAACTTATTGCAAGCAACCTGGATTTGTCATTGTGCTGTCGTTATCCAATTTCCAACCACTAATGTGACTGTAGCCTGCAGGCAGAAGGACCTACAGCCAAACTTTAAAAAATGGGGGAGGAAAGTTCCTTCCCATCCACCCAGTTTTAACCACTATTTAACAGCTTCCAATACCAGTCAGGTATGTGGAAGAATTTTTTTCCCTTCAGTTCTTTGGTGCAAGCTAAAAGAGAAAGGCCAGGAAAACACAGAAATGTTCCAGTTCAGAGATTACCACTCTTCACTTCGACTCTTGGTTTTTAATCTGCCAGATCTGAAACACGGACCCTACAGAAGAGGGGACTGTCTCTATGTGCATGGTAAGCCAAGCAGACAAATAAATAAATCCTATTGGTGCAGGTTGGCTCTGGGAGGTGAGGAAGGTGAGGGCATTGGAAGTACTTCCTCACTTCCTCTTCAACCTCTGTCCCCTCAAAGTTACTGAGTCAGGTTCCTCTAAAAGAGTTCATGTTTTGATTAAATGTTTAAGGATGTCCTGTGAATTTTTAATCATTCTTATTTTAAATGGGCTACATGGGGCAGAATCTATAATATATGCAGAATCTATAATATATATCATAATATATAATATATCTTCAACTACAAAAGAGTTTGTGAAATTCTGTACTCTGTAAAAAGAAAGCATGTCCACTCAATTCAGTGGACATACTGTCCCTTTCACTATGTACAAATATTGTTCTAAGCACTATGAGATATGCAGAGATAAATACACCATCACCTTGGTCCCTCAGGAGCATTCTTCCAAAGAGTCTGTAAGGCAAGGATGACTTTCCTGGCATCTTCAGAGCTGACACATACCATTTTATTTATGTTTCATAGTCCTCATGCTCCCTATTCAGCCTAGCTAAATGCCCTTAGCTGTCATCCACTCCTAAGAGGGAAAAAAATGTATTATGATCTCACGTTTTCTTTCTGGCACTACAACATAGTGATTCAAAACTTAGCACATTGTAAGCATCCAATACGTGCTATCATAGTAACACTATGACCCGTCGGTACCCACCATGCACTTCCTCTGCTCTTAGGTCATTAAATGCCTGTGGGAACCACCACCTATCTTGGACTGGCCAATCTCCAGTTCTGATGCACACTTGAACATTTACGAAGTCCAAGCTCACTCTAGGACGACAGGCCAAGGAATTCAAGAGACAAGGTGTTGAGGCACGGAGGAGACTTTAATCGGGGAGCTGGCAGACTGAGATGGCAGGCTAGTGCCTCAAAATAACCATCTTTGGGGGGGTCTGGATGCCAGGTTCTTTTATAGATTAGAGATGAGGGGAGGTGAGAAAGCAAAATAAAAAGGCCATTAATCTTGCAAACACTTCCTACAATGGCAAGCCTCAGGCAGGGGATATGTTACTTTTTCCTTCCTGCCATCCACAGGTGGACAGGGTTCTGTACAAAGGCACTTTAGTTTAACAGTCAGGCAGAGGGGCAGGATACTCTGAGGCAAACCATTCTGTATGATTAAAATAACTAAAGCAACTAAAAGCAAGTGAAAGAAACAGTTCCAACATGGAGTCAGAACTGGCTTCCTCCCTGCAACATAACTGGTACACCTACTGCTATGCTCTAATACTTCTTATTAAACTCTTATGGATCTGTGGAATTTTTCATTTCAAACTGAGATTTGAGTAACCCTAGGCATACGTTGCCTTGTGCCAGGCGCATACAAAGACCCAAAATAAACATGGCACGTCTTTCAGCAAGATCAGGGGTCAAAGTCTAAATATTTTAGTTGGAAAATCATTTAAAATGATATTTTTAAATAAATTTAGCATGACTATCTTATTTGAAATAGTGGAAATTCTGGATACATATTTTAAGATTATACACAAATATTCAAAATTTACTACTTGTAATAGGGTGTTGTAGCAATCATAGTCTAAAGAGGAAAACAAACCACTCAACCTAACTGCTTAGGTTCTTGGGAACATGAAAATAGTAAGTTGAAACCTTGACTAGCTAATGAATATTATAAAGTATACTAATTTTATGAAAAACTAGTGAATATTATAATGAATGTATAATATGTAATGAATATTATAATATTATAATGAATATGATAAAGCTGTCTCTTATACACATCTAGATGTGTATAAGAGACAGGTTGTGNAGCCCATCTTTGCATGAAATGTTCCCTTGGTATCTCCAATTCTCTTGAAGAGATCTCTAGTCTTTCCCATTCTGTTGTTTTCCTCTATCTCTTTGCATTGATTGCTGAAGAAGGCTTTCTTATCTCTTCTTGCTATTCTTTGGAACTCTGCATTCAGATGCTTATATCTTTTCTTTTCTCCTTTGCTTTTCGCCTCTCTTCTTTTCAGTGCTATTTGTAAGGCTTCTCCAGACAGCCATTTTGCTTTTTTGCATTTCTTTTCCATGGGGATGGTCTTGATCCCTGTCTCCTGTACAATGTAATATGTGTTAGTCTGTGACATTTCCCTTAGTGTGGTCATCTCTGTGTCCATCCATGTTGCTGCAGATCTCATTATTCCATTCTTTTTATGGCTGAGTAATACTCCGTTGATACACACACACACTGCATCTTCTTTATCCAGTCAGCTGTTGATGGACACTCTCTTGTTTCTTGATGGACCTATATTAGTGTATGCTCTTTAGCTAGTGACTAGCTATCTAGTGTGATCCATGCACTGTAATAGAGCTGAAACAGTAAGTCTGTGTAGACCTTTTTACCTAACCATCATAATCATTTATTGAGGTAATGGGTAGACAGCATTATTCCAANACACACTGCATCTTCTTTATCCAGTCAGCTGTTGATGGACACTCTCTTGTTTCTTGATGGACCTATATTAATGTATGCTCTTTAGCTAGTGACTAGCTATCTAGTGTGATCCATGCACTGTAATAGAGCTGAAACAGTAAGTCTGTGTAGACCTTTTTACCTAACCGTCATAATCATTTATTGAGGTAATGGGTAGACAGCATTATTCCAATTTTACATGTGAGGAAGTGTGTTAGTGTCTCCGTCGTGTCTGCTCTTTGCAACCCCATGGACTGTAGCCCGCCAGGCTGTTCTGTCCATGGAATTCTCCAGACAAGAATACTGGGGTGCATGGTAGTCTTTTCTCCAGACGATCTCCCTGACACAGGGATCAAACCTGGGTCTTTTACGTTGCAGGCAGGTTCTTTACCATCTGAGCCACAAGGGAAGCCCTTGTGAGGAAACTAAGTGTTAATTTAGGGCTTGTCTGGGGTACTAAGCTACGAAGTGGCAAAGCTGAGCTGAAGTGCAAACTTAGGCCCATGTGTACTCCAATGTCAAATTTACTACTAGGCCGTGGGACATGGCTGAGGGGAGAGTTACCATCTTACGAGAGCCGAAGTGTCTGAGGAAGAAGGACCTAATGTCTTATAGGAGTGAGCTGAGGCACTCAAATCAGGTTTCAGTCCAGATCAAGGTTTATCTCAAGCAATAATTTAAGGGCAGAACCAATACGGTCTCAAGGGTGTGATGCCTCGCAGTATCAAAGTTCTATTGTGGACAGTGTTCTCTCGGAAATTTTAGTCTGGAAAGATTTTTAAGTGTATACTCTAAGTATACATATATGATTCATTTGCTTTCATCTTTTTTCTTTGTTGAATTATACTTTTAGCAAATATCTATTGATCTTGCACTATATGTCATGCATGATTCCAAGCGAAGTATTATATTTTACTTTTCCTTCCTGTTACATTTAACCAGACTCTTTTTCTTCCTTTCAATCTGTCCTTATGAATTCATGTTTTCAATAGTCTTCTCTCTTCACAGTGCTAAGCAATGGAAAAGGATCTTGTTCTTGTAAGTGTAATCATTTCCCCATCATAGATGGAGGCTAACTGAGTGCACCAGATATCACACAGAAGAAGATCAATCCAGTTACTGTTTTTAGTTTTGAGGAAAAAGATTTAACATTTAATTTTACTTTTCCCTATTTTTTTTTTTTTAGGAGGGTGGGATGAGGGAGAGGGATTGTTAAGTGAAAGGCAAACATTTATGAATGCTATATTTTCAACACAAATGTAGTCTTGACTGTAAAAAAAAATAGCACTTTAGGCATCTCAAAGCATTGAAATTTTAAGTGGTTTAAATATGACACATTTAAAACATTTATGGATGAGGGAGAGGGATTGTTAAGTGAAAGGCAAACATTTATGAATGCTATATTTTCAACACAAATGTAGTCTTGACTGTAAAAAAAAATAGCACTTTAGGCATCTCAAAGCATTGAAATTTTAAGTGGTTTAAATATGACACATTTAAAACATTTAGCTCTATATAGATAAAACTTAGAGTAATGTAGAATGAATATTTATTCCATTTCCTCTCATTTTCTATCTCTTTAATCTCCTTTAAAAAATTAGCATATATCACTATCTGCATTGTCTTACATTATATATTCATTCACTTGTTTTCAACTATTCTCCCCAGCTAGGAACCTCTTCTGTTTTATTTCACTGCTGTATTTGCAAGACAGAATAGTGCCTGGCACGTAGTGGTACTCACCAAATATTTGTTCTAATTCATTTATTTAGGACTTCCCTGGTGGCTCAGAGGTTAAAGCGTCTGCCTGAAATGTGGGAGACCCGGGTTTGATCCCTGGGTCAGGAAGATCCCCTGGAGAAGGAAATGGCAACCCAAATATTTGTTGTAATTCATTTATTTAAGCCAAAAAAGGAGATGACTTCACAAAGAATCACACATAAAATCACAATGTAAGCAAACAGACAACAAATCGAAAACCCACAACAGTTCAACATAATTGACTACGAGAAAATGGAAAACTTTAACAAGCATAGTGTTTTAAAGAGCAAATAGTATGTTGGAAGAAAGTGTGTCAGAAAAACTTTGCTATTTTTATTAAAGCTTTAAATAACTTTGCTATTTTTTATTACTACTACAAATTGATAGAAGATAGTATGATCCCAGAAAATAGTGGACAAAAAACAAAAATGCAGTATTTCTCCTTAGCACCCTTGGCAAACACATTGATACATTAAGAGAAACATGACAAATAAATACTAGTGAGAAAACCCAGGGAAAATTATTTATCTCTTTAACAACCATGGAAATTCAAAAGTAAAGCAACAGGGTCTATTTTTGAAACATTAAGGTTATAAACCATTTAAGGGCTTCCCTGATAGCTCAGATGGTAAAGAATCTACCTGCAATGCAGGAGACCCCAGTTTGATTCCTGGGTCAGGAAGATCCCCTGGAGAAGGGATAGGCAACCCACTCCAGAATTCTTGGGCTTCGTTTGTGGCTTAGCTGGTAAAGAATTGCCTGCAATGCGGGAGACCTGGGTTCAATCTCAGGATTCCCAGATCCAAGGATTCTGACCTGGAGAATTCCATGAACTGTATAGTCTATGGGGTCGCAAAGAGTCAGACATGACTGAGCGACTTTCACTTTGACTATTATTTTTTCACTATTTTTGAAATATAAACCATTTAAAAAGTTATGCCCGTTGTTAAAAACTGAACACTGTATCTATTTAGGACAGTGTAAATCTGTGGAAACGTCTCCCATCCAAGTACTTACCCGGCCCAACCTGGTTAGCTTCTGGGATCAGAGGAGACTGGGCATGTTCAGGGTGGTATGGCCATAGATTTGTGGAAACTTCTTGGAAAGTGACAGGCCAATATGAATCTATGAATCAAGAACCTAAAACTATGCAGTCCATTTGATTCAATAATCCCATTTCTGTGAATGTCTCCTAAGGTATTATCTATTCTAAATATTGCGTATTTATTATTTAGGTTATGTACATGAAGAAAATCATTGATTATGAAACTTCTGTAGTAAGCATTTAGGTAAAATGCTTATAAATTAAAATAAGTTTAAGGGAACATTTGTAAAATTACATGTACACTATAATTATACTTGTATTAAAAATATCACTAGTGAAAAAATAATTACAAGAAAATTAGAGGTGATTTTGCTTCTCTTTTCTAGTTTCCAACTTCCTGTAACTGAATGTTATGACTTGTACAATGGTATTTTAATTTAGTTTTGTTCAGTATAACCTTTTAAAGGAAAACTTTACTGTTTGAAACTATTTTCCCATGGTAATCTAGGTAACAGCTTTTGCAGAGAGATTGGTGAGCAAATGCTCTTTTGATGAAAATTCATGTGTGAAAACTATATGTGTATGATTGTTGGTTGGATGCTTTTTTTAAAAAGAGAATTTCCTAATAAGATACTTCTACTTCATTACATTTGATTTGGTTCAATTTAGATTAATATTTGGAGCAGATTGTAAGTTTCTTACTACATATCACCTAAGAAGGAAATATGTTTATTTCTCCTTTTACACTGTTCTCTTTCTCTCTCTCCCTATATATTCCATATAGAGTAACTTTTAAAAGCTTTTCTACTTTCAAACATAAAGTGAAATTCTTCACCCAATTTAGTTGGTGGCATCCTTGGTCAACTTGTCAACTAATTTAGAGAATTTGGGAATCACATGAGATTCCTTCCTCTGCCTGAACATCCAGATCTAATTAGTCATTCAGTTCAGTTCAGTTTGCCTAAGAATCCACTTTCAAACTCATTCTGATTGTTCACAGAATTCATTTCTTTGTAACCATGAAACAGAGGTCCCTGTTTCCTTGCCGGCCTTCGGCCAAGGTCCACTTTCTACTTATAAAGTCGATCTGATTTTTTTTCTCGTGTGGTGCTTTCCATCCTAAAAGGAGTGACACTTCAATTCCTTCTCACACTTAGAATCTTTTTGCTTTCCTCTTCTGCCTTATTCTGCTACAGCAGGAGAAAACTCTTCTCCCTTCAAGGGCTCCTGTGTTAAAACGGCCCTACCCTGATAATCCTGGGTATTTTATCTTAAGGCCAACAGTGCCACATAACATACTGTGTTCATGGAAATCCTATGTGATCATATCCGTAGGTTCCCAGGACTAGGACTGTCATTTCAGAAATTCTGCCAACCACAAATAGCTTTAGCATTTCAATAGCGAAACTTCCATAAAAGATACAGATATATTTATGTATATCATATGACAAAACACATTACTTAAAGGTTGTTTTTTTTGTTGTTGTTGTTGTTGTTAATGAAGTAGGAGAAAGGTGGGGAAAAGAAGACACAAGAGGGAAAGAAATTCAAGAGAGCAAAAATCAGCTTTCTACTGCCAGGATTCCAGATAAAAGGTAGAATATAAAAATAAGACACCAGTGGGAAACCCCAAGTTTAAAAAGGGCAGGTTGAATATGTTTATCTCTGTTTCCTCTACTCCACTGAAATTACTTAAAAGATCAAAAGTGAATAAAAATGGTATAAATCCACACGGATGAAGAAGGCAGGAGAGGAGAGAGAAACCAACAATAAAGGTTAACAAAGTTTTGGAAGATGGAAAACAGGCTCATGGAACTGACTTAGCCATGTGGAAGACACTTAAATCTAGATGCCTCTAGAGGAGGATAAAGATCAGGAGAGGCCAATTCACTGTATATTATTTAATTAAAAAATAGCACTCCATTTCTCCCCACAAGGCAGAAGTTGATAGCTTTTTGAAAGCAGGTAGTACTCCTCTTGGTAAGTAAATGTCTGCTTTGCCCTCAATTTGTTGAAATACATGCAACCCCATTAAATTAACAAGAGTGAATCTTTCATGAACATCCTAAATGTTTCCACTGAAAGGTCTATGTCCTCAGACTAATTTCTGCAATCTCAAGGTCAAGTCACTAGCTTGTCAATGACTTTCCAGCGAGTTCAGTGGAAGTCCCAGTTGACACTGATCAAAGCTGAAAGAAACAGGGCTGGCCCTGGGACCTGCACAAGGCTTCAGGGTTGTTTACCATACTGTGCAATTCTTAGGACCATGGGAAAACTTGCTAGTTCTCATTAAATCCCTTAGGACGTGGCATTTCTTATTCTGCAGCAATTTATTCAGATATACTTCAGAAGCAGTCTTTCCTAAGCTTCAGAACATTTTTATTTTGCCTTATGTCTCAGAAACATCTCTTAAAATACTAAAGAAACTGAGAGAGATGGGGAATATAATACAACCAACAGAAAACTGATGTTATAAAATACATGTGCAGTAGTTTCTTATTAATATCTGAGTCAAATGTGAAAGTATGATGGCTCTGATGGATGCTGGGCAGTAAGAGTGATCTTTTCTCTGAAGCTTATGATGCAATGATGTTTCCTCACACATACGTACGCATACCTGCACTTGGGCTGGGTCCACGCTCTTTCCTGGGTTTCCTTTGCTTTACCTCTATTGTTTTTACTCTTTGACTTTACTCTCTTTCTAGTTAAAAGCTAAATATTTACTGAGTCTTTTTTATATAATATACAAATCAGGCATTCTGGAAGGATGACCTATTGAAACCTCAGTACCGTAAAATCATGTACACCCATGACGGATTCATGTCAATGTATGCCAAAACCAATACAGTACTGTAAAGTAAAATAAAGTAAACAAAAAAATNAGTTAAAAGCTAAATATTTACTGAGTCTTTTTTATATAATATACAAATCAGGCATTCTGGAAGGATGACCTATTGAAACCTCAGTACCGTAAAATCATGTACACCCATGACGGATTCATGTCAATGTATGCCAAAACCAATACAGTACTGTAAAGTAAAATAAAGTAAACAAAAAAATTTAAAAAAAAATTTAGCAGTGACCTGGTCCCAGAACTTCTTAGTCACCCATCCATAGAATATGCTCATAAGAACTCAGTGATATCTAAATGAAATTGGGCTAAGAAGATATATTTAAACATAAGCTAAGATACAGTAGCATCACTTTTTTGAGATTCCTGATTTTTATATCATCATGTATAATAAGATTATGTCAAAACAAGATGAAGGGTTGGTGACTGATAAAATTGCCAAGATTTAATAGATTTTGAGCAGTTATGCAACTAGGGGTGCTTTTTAATTCTAAGCTAGCAATTTCCAAAGCCCTTCAAATCAACTAGAATTTTAAAAAAAATGCTTGAGTTTTCTTGTCATTTCTTCCATATAAGAAAGAAGAACACCAAATACAGGTAAAATATGATACAAAAACATTAGCTAATTTGTCATTCGTTTATATTGCTTTGCGTATAAAAAGGCAGTCAAGTATTTCTTGAATACTCCTTAGAATGTAAAGGTGTATCTTTTTATTTTTCTTTTTATTTTATAAAGAATCCCACATCTACTGAAGACAGCTGTACAACAGCAATTAATATCCATTAAATGCTAATTATTTATTTATTGTAACTACCACAAATGTAGTGAAAAAGCAGCAATAGAAAAATCTTTTAATAAAAGAATGTGAATGCTCTAAAATTTCATCGAGTTATATTGTTCAGAATAATTGTATCTATTTCAGGGACTCAATATCAACTATATCAACTCAACACGTGCATGAGTTTGAGCTTATTTTTTCAGTGGTGGTAGCAAACTTGCAGGGAATCTATATGCTTGACTCTCTTGAGTACTCTATAACCTCGTTTATATATATTTCCCAAGCATTATGACAATTTCATATTGTCTCTCAGTCTGCGGTATCATCTCTGGTTCTTTTGTATCTGCTAAAAACGGAGCTTGGGACTGTAACAGTCTTGACCTCGTGACAGATGTCTTAGGTAAACTTGGACTGGACAATTCATCGCTTGGGTATCACAATGTATAAATTTGAGAGTAATTTATATCTACCTTCCCTTATTATATACTTCATGTACTTCTTCATTTACTAGGCTCAGGGAAATACTCAGGTAGATTTACTTCTGAAATATGTAGTAAACATTGATCTGGTAAAGAATTTCAAAATACAAGCTTAGAGAGTCAGAATAACATAGCAAAAAGGATATTACAGATCTTACACAGATCTGTGCCATAAACATAGTTGGCAGCAATTATGATCTTGCCTCACACAATTTGACATCTTTGCAGGGATTTATAATCCTGTGAAGTGAAAATCACTCGGTCGTGTCCGGCTCTTTGCAACCCCATGGACTGTACAGTCCATGGAATTCTCTAGGCCAAAATGCTGGAGTGGGTAGCCTTTCCCTTCTCCAGCAGATCTTCCTAAGCCAGGAATCAAAACCAGGTCTTCCACACTGCAGGCAGATTCTTTACCAGCTGAGCCACAAGGAAAGCCCAAATAAGTGAAAGCAGCTCAGTTGTGTCCAATTCTTTGAGACCCCATGGACTATACAGTCCATGGAATTCTCCAGGCCAGAATACTGGAGTGGGTAGCCTTTCCCTTCTCCAGGGGATCTATTGAACCNACTGCAGGCAGATTCTTTACCAGCTGAGCCACAAGGAAAGCCCAAATAAGTGAAAGCAGCTCAGTTGTGTCCAATTCTTTGAGACCCCATGGACTATACAGTCCATGGAATTCTCCAGGCCAGAATACTGGAGTGGGTAGCCTTTCCCTTCTCCAGGGGATCTATTGAACCCAGGTCTCCTGCTTTACAGGTGGATTCTTTACCAGTTGAGCCACAAGGGAAGCCCTTTATAATCCTAAGTTGAATAAAACACAAACAGAATCACTGTTTTAACTTAGTAAACTCCTAGTCATCTTTCCAAAATGTTCCTAAATATAAGTCCATTCCTCAGTCCCTACAGGCAGTATTTTTATCAGCCCCATGGGTATTCATGGGTTTTAACTCATAGCTGTATGGAATTGTGATAGTGTTTTTGTCCCATAAGGTAAAGATCATATCTGTTTCACTTTAGCAACCCCAGAATCTAGCCATTGCTAAAATGCATCACATGATAAATGAATGAATAAACAAGTTGAAAACAAGTTGCCTTAGAAAAATCACTCTATGCTTAAAATTTAAAGTACAAAAATATTAATATAACATCCATACTTACCTAGGAAATAGAATAACCACAAAGACCCTAGATTTAATCACGAATTTTAAAATTGAGAATTTAAGTCTATAAATAGCTCTTGGCATTTTTATTCTTATCTTAAAAAGCAGACAGTTTATGTAATTCAGTGTAAATAGACTGACATTTGCAATATGTATCAAAGAAATCAGCTCAGCTCACATTTAGATGTTATTATAATTAGTACTTACCCATAGCCGAAGACTCCCTTTGACTGAGTCACAAGTAAGGCCCCAATAGTCATATTCAGGACACTTTCTAGTAATCCAGTCTGTTGAGCAATGATAACCTGGTGAGCCAAATTCTGTAATTTGTTACTTGATAAAGATGGAATCAGTCCAGTGTTCCTTACTGTTGGCAGATCACCAATTTCAATGACCATCACTTTTGAGATAGTTTCCATAGTGGTGGGGGGTAGGTTTCTATACGAGCTCATTTCTACCATGAGAGGTCTACGCTGACCTACTCGGTCATGACTGGTACAAGTCACAGTTGGGCAATTGCGCTTTCTCTTTGCTCTACTATCAGCCATGGCCTTTAAGGTTGCTTCATTTCCAGGCATCTGATGAATAAGTCTGATTTGATCTTGGCTAATCTGCAAGAAGACAGTTAGTCTTTCAAGGATCATGATTTCCCAGCCTTTTTCTAGAACTAAAAATACCACATTGAGGGCCAAATGAATGGAAACACTTGACTGTATTTCAATGGGTTCCTCTCCTTGTAGGACAACATACAAGAGGTTATCTGTGATGCTGAAATAGTTGGAGCCAATAGACTCATTCAACAGTGAAGAAGTTGAATGAACTTGAGTAGGTGGAATGAATCTGTCCCCTAAGAAAACATATGGGCTCTGGAGTTCATGGTAGAATACAGCCAGGAGGAGCTTAGAGGTATTTTTGTTCCCCAATAGAAAAAAATGCAAAACATGAGGAGTCTGATCCACAAAGCAAACCTTGGTGATTTTCCTGGTGGGCACAATGGAATAGAAAGCAGATACAGACCTTGAAATGGAGCACGGAGCACTGGCATTTATGCTACTAAAGGTGTCAACAAAGCCACTAGTCACAGATACAACTGGATATAACTTCTGCATTGCCCAAGTGGTATCAGCACTGTCAAGAATTAAGATCACTTGGTCAGTCTGTTTGCAGATATAGCCATTTATCAGGGGTCGGTAGGTGCATTTCTGCTCTTCTCTAAATGTGCCTATAAAATAAAGGAGGGGAAAAAAAGTGACTTAAGAACCACAGTCTCCCAAAGATGATTTCCAATCCATCACGCTCACCATCACCTGTAACTTCAGGAAACATTTACTGAATATTCAAGTGTACTGGATACTGAGAATGCAACAAAGTCTTGAGAAAAACATGGAAAGATACACATATTAAAAACAGGTCCTATGGCTTAGTGGGTAAAGAATCCTCCTGCAATGCAGGAGACACAGGAGATGCAGGTTCAAAACCTGGGTCAGGAAGATCCCCTGGAGGAGGAAATGGCAACCCACTTCAGCATTCTTGCTTGGAAAATCCCATGGATAGAGGAGTCTGGCAGGCTGTACAGTGCATGGAGCCGCAAAGAGTTGGACATGACTGAGCAAGTGGCATGCAGTATAATTTAAATGCATATGTTACATAAAATATTATTTAAAGTTAATAATGTATGTAATAGCTAAATGGTAAAAGTAAAGCAAAGTAATTAAGAAAAAGAAATAATCACTAAGGCCTTCAATAATGGAAAAACAACAGATGAGAAAGAGGTAATAATATTTGAGTCAATGGGAAAGAGGCAGATAGATTGAAGCAGCTGGGACAGAAATTTTACAGAAGTATATTAAAATTGCAAAGGTATATTGTGACCAGACTGTGAAAGAGTTTGGATGTCAGACCACATAATTTTATCAAACTTTTTTTTTTTCTAAACATGAAGAAAAAAGAAATACAAAAGGAGGAAAAGAAGAAAGTAGTAATTTGGGAGTGTTGACATTAAATAGAGCTCAACTTCCTGGTGGCTCAGAGGGTAAAGAATCTACCTGCAATGCAGGAGACCTGGCTTCAATCCCTGGGTTGGGAAGATCCCCTGGAGGAGGGTATGGCAACCCATTCCAGTACTCTTGCCTGGAGAGCTCCATGGACAGAGGAGCCTGGTGGGCTATAGTCCACAGGGTCTCAGAGAGTCAGACAAAACTGAGCGACTTAGCAGAGCACAATTGAAGTATGATTGCACGTAATGAAAGCATTTGAAGAAACAGCATAATTCACTATTCTCACCACTCCTAATATTTCTATGAACCTAAGGAGATGAACCCTGGGATTTCTTTGGAAGGAATGATGCTAAAGCTGAAACTCCAGTACTCTGGCCACCTCATGCAAAGAGTTGACTCATTGGAAAAGACTCTGATGCTGGGAGGAGAAGGGGACAACAGAGGATGAGATGGCTGGATGGCATCACTGACTCGATGGACGTGAGTTTGAGTGAACTCCAGGAGATGGTGATGGACAGGGAGGCCTGATGTGCTGCGATTCGTGGGGTCGCAAAGAGTCGGACACAACGAGCGACTGAACTGAACTGAACTGAACTGAGAGTTTGTTTTGTTGTGAATTCAAAAGTATATTTTATCTTCTAGCAAAGAGTTCCTCTGACTTCAACTTAGTAACAAAATTGTCTGGCATTGTTTCCTACATGTTTTAACTTGCCCTAGTGCATGTTCATCTAGCCTAAAGATTAGAACCAAAAAACCCCCCAAATTATTACTAATGCAGGATGTACAGGAAACCTGTATAGCAAAGATTTACTATAATAACATATAATGGAAAACAATTTCAAAAAATATATGTGTATATGTATAACTGAATCACCTTGCTGTGCACATGAAACATTGTAAGTCAACTATACTTCAATCAAAAAAATATATATTAAGAAAAAATAAGCATAACAGCAAAATTCAATGAAACCAACAACAAACAAATAAAAAACTTAGATGAAATAGGCCGAATCCTTGAAAACTGACACAAAACCAAAAATTCTAATTGTTCCACCTCTTAAACAAATTGAATTTGCTAAATTAAATGCCAAGCTATTAATTTATGTATAGATTTAATTGTAAAAATTTTTTAATGGTCACCATTACATAGAGTGTGTTTGACTTATCTTCAAAAACATGGGAAAAGTATTAAGAAAGTTAACTAATTGCATGACCTTAATAATCATGGAAGTTCTTCTTTGAGACTATGATACACCAATCTCTACTACTGTTATCCCCTTTTCAAACGAGACAGTTAGGTAGCCTTCCTTCATGGAAGATCCTTGAAACACTCTAGTTCCTCTTTTCTAAACCTACTGCTTACTTTCCTTGTTTTTAAACTTTTTTTCAGCCATGCTGATGCCACTGATGAATTGTTCACATTCTATCATGCTTCGTAGATCTCTGACTTTTTCCTTTCCGCTTCTCATCCAGCAGTTACAAGGTATTTTAAAGTGATCTCTGTATATTGCTAAATTCTTGGAATTGTCCCTGAACAAAATACTTAGTCTCTTAGTTGATATGATTTTCAATCATTCTCTGCTACTAATTATATGTACTTTGATAAATACATAAACACTAGGAACCAATGTTCTCAATGGGTCATTTCCAAGGTCTAAGATGCAAGGAGATCCAACCAGTCCACTCTAAAGGAGATCAGTCCTGGGTGTTCTTTGGAAAGAATGATGCTAAAGCTGAAACTCCAGTACTTTGGCTACCTCATGCGAAGAGTTGACTCATTGGAAAAGACTCTGATGCTGGGAGGGATTGGGGGCAGGAGGAGAAGGGGACGACAGAGGATGAGATGGCTGGATGGCATCACTGACTCGATAGACGTGAGTCTGAGTGAACTCCGGGAGATGTTGATGGACAGGGAGGCCTGGAGTGCTGCGATTCATGGGGTCGCAAAGAGTTGGACACGACTGAGCGACTGAACTGAACTAAAGACTATATCTCATATTTTAATTATCATGCTGCTGCTGCTGCTGCTAAGTCGCTTCAGTCGTGTCCAACTCTGTGCGATCCTATTGACGGCAGCCCACCAGGCTCCCCCATCCCTGGGATTCTCCAGGCAAGAATACTGGAGTGGGTTGCCATTTCCTTCTCCAATGCATGAAAGTGAAAAGTAAAAGTGAAGTCACTCAGTCGAGTCCGACTTTTTGCAACCCCATGGACTGCAGCCTACCAGGCTCCTCCATCCATGGGATTTTCCAGGCAAGAGTACTGGAGTGGGTTGCCACTTAGGGCTTACTTAACATTCTACATCAAACACAGTAGAAATTCATTAATGTGTATTAGTTGATTGATACATAATGTCCTTTTCAAAACTCCTATTCTTCAAATAATTTATCTATTATTTCCAGGTGTCTAGTTATAAGCTTATTATTCTGTAACTTGAATACAATTTAAACCAACTCATCACAATAACAGAGGATATCACAAAAGTGTATTGAGAGAATTGCCCCTTGAATTAATGTTAATATTTGATAGCTCAATATCATGAGAGATCCATTATTTCACATGAAACCACAGAGTGCAATTACAGTCGATTATAAGAATCTTCTGTTCTTGAATCAGGTAACTGATTTGTCCACAAAACAATTTCTGTTATGACAAAGCATTTTTTTCTCAGCTTTTTCATTAATTCATTAAACAAGTGGTGGAAGGGCATAAAGGCTTGGATAAGCCTATAAATGAATCAGGGAAGACATGTTCTGGAGACATGTAGAGTCTCCAGTAGGTAGTATATAGTGGTAGACCTGGGATAATGACTGGGGCAAGCAGGAATCTTAAGGAAAACACATTGCATCTTTATTCTCTGGCATGGAATATACACAGTGGCATGGAAACTATCAGAGGGGTCCTGAAGGTTTGCATATAATTTTGTCAAAGGGAGACTCTGATTAATTGATTCAACAGGTTTTAGATGGTGGTTTTTCCATGGTTGTTGCAAATAATCTATAATGTTTCCTTGGGAGAGTTTCAGGTAAAGAAATATGTGAGACGAAGTCCATAGACTCATAAGAGTGGTACCTGGAAAGGGGACTGAATCAAACAGGGATTAGAATGCCAAGTGGTAGAAATGGCCCCACTTCAAAGATACCTCTGAGCTGTAAGGCTGGTGAGTCTTCCTTCTTTCTTTCCTCCCTCCATCCTTTATTTTCTTCCCTTCTTCTTTTCCTAACCACCTTTACCTAAAACTTATTGGCAAGTTTAATTATTCACAGTTTATAGACAGTAAAACTGACTCACAGAAATTATGATTCACACAATTACTTAGTAACAGTCATGAGAAGAAGAACATCTTTAAACTTCTACCTATGTTTTTGACAAAATAGCATGGAATCCAAATCATTCATTTGGGGATTGTATTTAGATGTGGTGTCAGCTGGGATGATTAACCCTTTAGGAAGCATATTGTGTGGCCAGGATTTCTCTGTACAGAGTCTATTGACAGAAGGTTTTTTGGTTTTGGGTTCTCTTTACACAGTCTATTGTCAAATTATGCATTTGCTGAGATTCCATTTCCTTTTTTTCATATTACCGCTTGACCTTTAAAAAATTTTAGCATCCCTAGAGTCACAAATTTAACAAAGGCAACAGCCTAAAGATTATTGGCAAGTAAGTTTTAAGTTTTATAGCCAAACTTGGAATCTTGGTGTTTATAAATGAGAAATTTCCTTTTTATTTCTCCAAAACTTACCAATGACTAAAAGATGGTGGTTTATCGGTAGCCCACCATCCATTTTCCTATCTTCAGAATTAATCAATTCCAGTATTTTATTTTTGAGATGAGGCAAAAAATCAAGCACAGGAAAGCACTAGGATTCCAAAGTTGCTAAGTGGATGTAGGTCTTTTTACTAAAATGGAGTATGATATAATTTCTTTACAGTATTATATTTGTTTCTGCTATGAATTGGCTATAAGTCTACATATATGCCCTCCCTCCTGCACCTCCCTGCCATGTCTCCCGTCTCACCCCTCTAAGTTATCACAGAGCACCAAGCTGGGCTCCCTGTGCTGTAGAGCACATTCCCCCTAACTTCGTTGTGGGAGAGAACTGACATGAACCCCTTAGGAGAAGAGCATGCAGACAGCCAGATGCAGTCACATCCCCTCTCCCAGACACAGCCTGCAGCACTCACAGGGACAGTCCTGCTCCCTTTCTAAATAGCATTCCATCTTTTCTTTCCCTGGGTTTCTCTCTCCTGCCTCTTTCCATTGGTGAAGGATTTCATTTTGAGTCATGATTCTCTTTCTCACTTGTTTTTGTCTGTTCGTTTCCCACTTCTCCAAATGGCCTTATCTGCCAGTCACAATTTTTGTGGTCTGCAATTCTGATCACTTTTAAATGAAACCCATGCTGGCTTTGGTAATCATAATGTCATTTACAATTTACCACTAAACACGTTTATTCGGTTAGTAGCACACTGGAGAGAGAACTCCATATGAACTCACCGTGAAAGGCCTAATCTGATTATTTCCTCATGAAAATCCAGGCAGGGGTGCTTGTAAGAAAAGCTAAGAGAAGAAGGGTGGAAAAAAAAAAAACCAAGGTCTGTCCACAGCTGACTTTCATAATCAATGTGAATAGATAAAGTGACCCAGTCTGTCAGGGGCAGCCAAACAGTCACCCCAGGGCATTCCTCTCCAGAAGGCAAGAATGGACAGGACTTAATAAATGCTGAGTGACCAGTGAGTATTGGCTCAGCATCTGCTATTGCATTCAAGATGGACAAGACCAGTGATCAAGTCCAGAAGCTCCTCTCTAACTGGAAAAAATTAGATGAAGCAGGTTGTACGTGTGTGTGCAGGTGTGCACACAAGCACTTGTTTCCTGTGTACTCTAATATCCTAAAATACTCTAGACATACAACATACTCTGACCACCTTTCCCTAGATTGGAAACCATAGACCGGAAAACCTAGAAAGGAGGGGTATTAGGTATGTCTGGCAGAGGAAGAAGCAGAGAAGAAAGTGGGTGAGTATGTACGTGAGTGTGTGTGTATGTGTATGTGTGTGTGTGTGTGCATGCACAAGCACATGTGCACACACACACTCAGGTTGTTTCCAGGGTTCTAACAAATATTAACTTTGTGTCAATATTTGTCCTTCCTGTCGTGAAATGAGGATTTTCCACCTCATTTCACGTTTGAAAAGAAAATATGCCAAAGGGGTTGTCTTTGCTAGGAAAAAAAAAAAAAAATTAAAAGAAAAGAAAAAAAAAAAAGAAACAACTTCTATCCTTTATTTAGAAAAATGGATCAGAAGGAAAGAAACAAGTATGTTTAAAATAAATGTTTTGACTCAAAGGCATGTAGAATCTTTCCATCTTCCCTTTTTCAACAAAAGAGAGAAATTTATATGTTTGAAATTGAATGAAATACATCAACATTAATGATTTTTTTCCTCACGGTTAACACTACCATTTCCCTCAATAATTTTTTAGCCATTTTTGTGATAGATTTCACAATTCATGGTACACTAAAGCATAGCAGATTTTGACAAAAACAAAATATATAATCATTCTCTTATTTTCAAGAAAGGAAAAGAAATCATTTACAATTCTTTTCTGTCAAACACCATTTACACCTCATTATTTCTAATTTAACAAATACAAATGGCCACAGATCAAAAAAAGTGAAGATAGGTTGAATTTATCCCCATTTATAAACTCTCAGGCTATGAGGAGTAAAATTCCAAAATATCAAAGCCGTGTTCCTAAATATACAAAAGGAGTAACTGAAATCTTGCAAAGAAATATTAAAGAAGATATACATATTGATCATTTTAGAAATAATGGAGAAAAGCTGTCTATGTTTTTGAAATGGGGAATTCAAAATTAATACATTATTTTTTTAACCTCAAAAATAATGGGCATGTTACACTTGTAAAGTGAAGAGAAATTAAAAGTGATGTTCTTGTGAATAATGGATTCAATACAGATGACCAAAACACAACCTAGCTAATTTGAAATCTAGAATTATCAGTCTTAGAGTCTATTGTGTGATCACAATATGGTATATACTTGCACACATACCCACATAGATAGTTAAGATTACTATAAGAAAATGTAATTTGGGAAACTTAAATTTCAATGAACTGGAACATTCAATGTATTCCAAATTTAGGTCCTGAAGCTTCAAAATTAAGGCATTTGCAGGTTGCTTTTCACAAATTGCTAGGTGGTCGCATTTGGGAGCTAGGTCTCCTCTGGCATCATTTTCAGTGAGGAAGACAATCTAATAGCTGGTGGTTGGCATGGCAAAGTAACTCTGCATGCTCAGGAGTCAAGAGAGGGTAGAATAGAGATGTCCAAGTGTGAAGACAGCTCTGAAGGACTGAAGAAAGATGTCGCACAGGCAGTATCTGTGGCAGGCTCTCAATGAGGCATACACATCCACGGGGCTAACGGGCTAACAGACTTCAGGAGGTATAGATTCTATGATCTGTACCCATTATATGAGCAATCTCACCAAAGTTCTTGAACTTGGGTCTGTTTTCCATGGCAATACATTTCCAAACTGATGTGAGAAAAATGGAAAACCACACAGGACCAACCGTTATATGAATGAAGCAAAGATGCTTGGAAGGCCTTCTGTAAAAGGCCCTTCTGTCTTTACTGAGTTTTCTTGGTGAGTATTTTGAAATATTTGTTCCCTTTGTAGAAAAGTGTTACTTTGATCAGGAGATAAAGGTAAGTGATGAAGTGGCGATGAGATGAGGGAGAGGATTAGGTAGTATCAAATAGCCCTTTCTTCTGAATCAACCATTTTTCCTTTTTTAAATAGAAAAGAAACCTCTTTTTGGTGATGAAAGTCCATTCAAACTCATTCTAGAAGACTATTTTATATGATTTCACTATGTGGAAATGTCTTTTTCTATATTTTCTTTGAAATAAGTGGCATAGAAAATATTTTTGCATTGTTATTATTATGCTGTATTATGATTTGACTTGCAAATATCAATAGGTATAGTCTCAATTATGATTTTTATTCACTAAATACTGCACTGAAAACAGCCAAGGTAAAGGCAAATTCAGAAAGTTCAATCTTGGGGGCGAGAGATCAGGTTTTCCAGTTAGAGAAATCTGCAGTGTCCTGGTTCTGCCACCTTCTAGCTGCAAAACAACAGGCAAATTACGTAAGTATCCTCTCTCTGACTCAGTTCACTCCTCTGTAAATGTGATTGAGAATGGTTTCCAATCCATAGGCTGATGGACAGGGTCAAATGTAATGATGTATGTGCAGAGTCAGGAATGCAAACATACATCTTAGTCGCTCAGTCATGTCTGACTCTTTGCGATCCCATGGCCTGTAGCCCAATAGGCTCCTCTGTCCTTGGGGATTCTCCAGGCAAGAATACTGGAGTGGGTTGCCATGCTCTCCTCCAGGGGATCTTCCCATCCCCAGGGATCGAACCCAGGGCTCCCACACTGCAGGCGGATTCTTTACCATCTGAGTCACCAGGAAAGCCCATGAATACTGGAGATGGCACCCCACTCCAGTACTCTTGCCTGGAAAATCCCATGGATGGAGCAGCCTGGTGGGCTGCAGTCCATGGGGTCACGAAGAGTTGGACATGACTGAGCGACTTCACTTTCACTTTTATGCATTGGAAAAGGAAATGGCAACCCACTCCAGTGTTCTTGCCTGGAGAATCCTAGGGACGGGGGAGCCTGGTGGGCTGCCATCTATGGGGTCGCACAGAGTCAGACATGACTGAAGTGACTTAGCAGCAGTAGCAGCAGCAACCCTTCTCCAGGGGATCTTCCTGACCCAGGAATCGAATCAGGGTATCCTGCATTGCAGGTGGATTCTTTGCCAACTGAGAGTCACGTATAAACACGTGCTAATAATTCATTCATCATAATTTAAAAAGGAGTATTATAACTGCCTTATGACCCAGCAATCCCACTGCTGGGCATACACACCGAGGAAACCAGAATAGAAAGAGACACATGTACCCCAATGTTCATCGCAACACTGTTTATAATAGCCAGGACATGGAAACAACCTAGATGTCCATCAGCAGATGAATGGATAAGAAAGCTGTGGTACATATACACAATGGAGTATTGCTCAGCCATTAAAAAGAATACATTTGAATCAGTTCTAATAAGATGGATGAAACTGGAACCAATTATACAGAGTGAAGTAAGCCAGAAAGAAAAACACCAATACAGTATACTAACACATATATA